>CM053577.1:132395146-132433395 GCA_028646485.1 Cryptoprocta ferox | reverse complement strand
TACTGTCAAGTTGGTTTCCATATAACACCCAGTGCTCATCCCAACAAGTGCCCTCCTTCATGCCCATCACCCCCCTCCCCCGCTCCCACTCCCCCATCAACCCTCAGTTTGTTCTCACTATTCAAGAGTCTCTCATGGTTCGCCTCCCTCCCTCTCCCCAACTATTTTTCCTCCTTCCCCTCCCCCATGGTCCTCTGTTAAGTTTCTCCTATTCCACTTATGAGTGCAAACATATGGTATCTGTCCTTCTCCACCTGACTTATTTCACTTAGCATGACACCCTTGAGGTCCATCCATGTTGATACGAATGGCCAGGTTTCATTCTTTCTCATTGCCATGTAGTATTCTGTTGTATAGATAAACCACATCTTCTTGATCTATTCATCAGTTGATGGACATTTAGGCTGTTTCCATGATTTGACTATTGTTGAAAGTGCTGCTATGAATATTGGGGTACATGTGCCCTTATGCATTAGCACCCCTGTATCTGCTGGGTAAATCCCTAGCAGGGCTACTGCTGGGTCATAAGGGAGTTCTATTGTTAATTTTTTGAGGAACCGCCACACTGTTTTCCAGAGGGGCTGCACCAGTTTACATTCCCACCAACAAGTGTAGGAGGGTGCCTGAGAAACAGTCCAGTTTCATTCTTTGGCCAATGGATACCCAGTTACCCCAGCACCATTTATTGAAAAACTCTTAATTTCCCCCTTTGAATTGCCTTGGCACCCTTGATGGAAATCAAGTGACAATGAACGTAAGAATTTATTTCTGGAGCTGTCAATTCTATTTCACTGATCGATCTGTCTATCCTTATGACAGTGTTACATAGTCCTATTATCATAGTGCTATAGTAAGTTTGAAATCTGGGAGAGAGTTCTCCAACTTTAGTCTTTTACAAGATTGTTTTGACTATTCTAGGACCCTCAATTTTCCATATGAAATTTAGGATAAGCTTATCAGTTCCTAAAAAGAAGATCTTTGGGATTTTGATAGGAATTCTATCTGCAGATCCATTTTACTGCCATTTTAACAATACAAGCATCGCTTGTGTATTGTGCTTCACAGATATTACATTTTTTACACATTGAAGGCTCATGGCAACCCTGTACTGAGCAAGTCAATCAGTGCCATTTTTCCAACAGCATTTGTCCACTTGATGTCTCTGTGTCACATTTTGGTAATTCTCACCATATTTCAAATCTTTTCATTATTATTTTATTTGTTATGGTGAACTGTGATCAATGATTGTGACTTGCTGAAAGTTCAGAGGATGGTTAGCATTTTTTGCCATAAAGTATTTTGTTGCTGCTGTTGTTTTGCTTTTGTTATGAGAGAGAGAGAGCATGCAAGCAGGGGAGAAGTGGAGGGGGAGAGAGAAAGAGAGAGGGAGGGGGAGAGAGAGAGAGAAGGAGGGAGGGAGAGAGGGACAGAGAGGGAGAGAGGGAGGGAGGGAGGGAGGGAGGGAGGGGGAGAGGGAGAGGGAGAGGGAGAGGGGGAGAGAGAGAGAGAGAGAGAGAGAGAGAGAGAATCTTAAGCAGGTTCCACACGTTCAGCATAGAGCCCAACCACAGGGCTCAATCCCACGAGCCTGGCATCATGACCTGAGCTGAAATCCAGAATCAGATGCTGAACTGACTGAGCCATCAGGCGCCCCAGCAATAAAGTATTTTTTAATTAAGCAATGTGCATAGCTTTTTTTAAGATATAATGCTGTTGTACACTTAAAAGACTATAGTATAGTGTAAACATAACTTTTATATGTGCTGAGAAATGAAAGAATTCGTTTGACTTGCTCTGTTGTGATATTTGCTTTATTGTGGTGGTCTGGAACCAGATGTGCAGTGTCTCCCATGTACACCTGCATTAGTAACTCTTTAACCCATGAATATGGAATGTCTTTCCATTCACTCTTCTTGGATTTCTTTCAGTGGTGCTTTGTGGTTTTCAGAGTATGAATTTTGTACTTCTTTTGTTAAATTTATTCCTAAGCATCTTATTCCTTTTGAATTTATTGCTAATAATTGTCATCTTCATGTACCATTACCACATTATCCTTTGCTAGTGTACAAAAATACTTGCATTTGGCAATCTTGTTAAACTGGACCGGCATCAGTGCTTTCAAACTCTCAGTGATTCTAATATGCAACCAAGTCTGAAAACCTTTAGTTCAATACAATCCATGCCCTCAAGTGTAACCAAGGAAGAGACATCCATCATCACTGCCTTTAAGTTATTTTGTACTATTCAGAAGTATGAGCTCCACAGGAAGGAAGGAATCCTTTCTAATCAACATGTCCATAGGGAATACATGCATTCAGCTAGTTCCAGAAGAAACAGTAAAACAGTAAAAGAAGCCTAAGAAGGAAGTTATATATGCAAAAGTCAAAGCTCTAATTGAGATCCTTTAAACGCTTAGCCCAAAATAGTGCTGTTCCTGTTTTTGGAAAAGGGTACTGAGATCCACCTTGTATGTTTGAGAACAATCATTCAATATGGGAGATTAAATCTGGCCCCCAATCAAAAGTACCTCCAGTTCCCACCAAGCAAGAGTGACCAAACACTACTGCCTTTATCTCAGGTGATCGTGAAACCCCTAAATTAGGAAACCCAGTGATGGAAACAGCGCCGAAGAGAAATACACTGGAAATGCTACAGACCAATCTAGTCCGGACAATGAAGTAAATTCATCTGCTAGACTGGAAGCACCTTTCAATGAGAGCAGGGAGCAGCTATTAGCCTCGTAAAGATCTGTTTTCAGCACAAGTAATTCAATAACTCTCCAATTGACCTCTCAGAGGCTTTCCCTTCTCTCCCCCCAGGGTCACCTTTCTTAACAGAGGGAGCCCCAGTTCTGATACTGGTTCCAGAGAGAACCCTCTGTGCCAGGTGCTTACAACACCATATAGCCAGAAAAGCAACCCATGGTTCCAGGAGAAAGAAAACAAGAAGCTGGGCCAAGTTTACATCCTTCCATTTCCTCCAAAGAAACATTAGCCCTCAGAACTGCCAGCCCTCAGCTGGCCCCATGGTCCCAGTCAGCAGGCCCAGGACAGGCAGTGAGAATGAGCACAGCCCGGATTAAATATGGGGAGATTCCACTGAACTCATCTATCACTTTCTTCCTCCTCCTCCTGTGTACCTAAAGAGTCCCTATTTGAACTCTCAGGCAGCCTGACTCTCCCAGAATGCACATAAAGCCTTTAGCAATACAGAAAGAAGCAAACCCCAAATTAATAAAAGGTCAAAAAAACTTGAGCTATGATGTAGGACTATGCAAGTTATCTGCATAAAATATAACCATTCAAACTATCCAAGTAAACTCAATGAAGAGTGTGGTGCTCACATTTTACTAGAGAATTCACAGTGAGTATCCATCCATCTATCCATACAATGGGTGGCTGGACAGAAGCAGGATAAAGCAAGTAGAGTAAAAATTTAATGTCAGAATCTAAGATGTGGGGGGAATATAGATATTCATTGTTAAAATTCTTTCACCTTTGTTGTGTGTTTGAAAAGTTCCATAAAATACAATTTTTTTAAGTTTATTTATTCTTGAGAGAGAAAGAGAGGGCAAAGGAGCAGACAGTGAGAGAGACAGAGAATCCCAAGCAGGTTCCCCGCTGTCAGCACAGAGCCCCACAAGGGGCTCGAATTCATGAACTGTGAGATCATGACCTGAGCCAAAATCAGGAGTCAGACGCTCAACCAACTGAGCCACCCAGGCGCCCCTGTTGTACAAAGTTTTAAGCTAAAAAGAAAAAAAAATTACACTTTTCACCAAATCTCATATTTTAATGTTCGTTAAAGCAAGAATCATCTGTGTTATATTTTATATAAAACCCCAGTATCTGTATTACTATTTAAACCAGAGTTTGAATAAATTATAGTGAAATAAAATCTTAATTAAAATCGATGTAGCAATATTAATGATTATCTAAATTTCTGAAAGTTTTCAAGAATATTTACATTTGTATAAATGAGACAAGGAAGCTAACTCATCATGAACTACATTTTTTTCCCTACAGGATATAACCTACAAAGCCAGCATGCAAAAGAGTTCACATCAATGACCCAGAGGTTTTATAATAGTGACGCTGTTAGGTTTTTTTTTTTAAAGAGGATATCATTTCTCTGCATAGAATACTAGTTAGAAACGACGTACTATCAGTTTAGAAGAGACATGAGCCGTAAGTAAACTTCTTCCTCGGCTACATTTACAAAAGAGAATTTATTAGATTTAAGAAATGTGAACTCCAGGGGCACCTGGGTGGCTCAGTCAGTTGAATGTCCACCTCTTGATTTTGGCTCAGGCATGATCCCAGGATCATGGGATCAAGCCCCACATTGGGCTCCGTGCTGAGCATGGAACCTGGAGATTCTCATTCTTTCTCTCTCTCCCTCCCTCCTTCCCTCTTCCCACCACCCCTTCTATCTCTAACACACACCCACACCCACACCCACACACACACACACACAGGCAATGTGAACTCTGAACCAGTAGAAAAAGTTGAATTAACAGTGACTCGGTTGAATGTGAACCAACTTGTAATATTCTAAATTAATTTAAATGATTTTATTCAACCACTCTGCATGTTTTTACACAATATCTTTCTACTTATAATTGAGGTGGTACCAAATTGCAACTATTTCCTCATCTCCTAATTTTCTCCCAAGACTTTATTCTGCAAAAACGTGAATGTTTTCAACATTCCTGAAAAGCAAGTTTCTAGAAATCAGGGGATTTTGTATGTGGAGCTTACTTTTCTTCACGTTAACTGCCATAACTGGAACCGGTCTTCCTTTTCTTTCACTTAGGAAGCCCACAGGCTTGCACAGCCAACGCTGCCCTTGACTGTCTTGTTGAAAACCTAACCCATTTACTAGTCTTCAACAGCCACTTTCCAAACATCTTGGGTTAGCACCATATTCTAGCAAAATTAGACAATTAGGCAAAGATCGTTAAGTCAAAGCCATATGACCAGTTGTTTCAGAAATGTGTCAGTGGTCGCGAAAGAGACAGAGGGAGCAAATGTATTTGAAAGCACATGATGGTAAGCAATGCGTACGTACTTCTCTGTCAGAGTGCTCTGCACCGACCCCAGGCCACACCATCAGAACCACCAGAGGATGGACAGAAATACAGATCCCTGGGCTCCATGCCCAGAGTTTCTGACTTAGTAGGTTGAGGATGGGGGTCAAGTAGAGAGAGAGAGGGAGACACAGAATCTGTAGCAGGTTCCAGGCTCTGAGCTGTCAGCACAGCTGACACAGTGACCATTACAGTCACTGTCTGTGTTGCACATTCTATGGGTTCGGCCAAATGTGTAATGACACGTATCATACAGAGTAGATTCACTGCCCTAAAAGCCCTCTGCCCCGCTCTCCACCCCCCTCCTCCCCAAAGCTTACCAGAGACCGTGTCAGGCACAGGGACGCAGGTGCTGGCAAATACAAGTCTCCCTGATGCGTGTGGGATGGACTGGGGGGACCGGCGTGCGCCACCCACATGCTCATTAAAAAACAAAAAAATCCCACTTCCCTCCTAATATTTCCACAAGGATAAAGTAAATGTGAAAGCACTCCAAAAACGTCAATGTGGGGCTTGAACTCACAAACCGTGAAATCATGACCTGAGCGGAAGTCAGGAAGCTTAACTGACAGAGCCCCCCAGGCGCCTCAGGAATTTGTAATTCTACCAAGTTCACAGCTGCTTTGAGGACGACTCTTTGGGAACCTCTGGCCCACAACTCCAGAAACGAGTTGGATGGGGATGAGAGTTTCTGTCAAACTCCAGTGGTGGCTGTGATAGGGATCTTAAAATTATCTTTCTTACTCTTCACTGCAACCCTGGGACTAGTATTATCCCCAGTTCACACAAATGACTAATAAATATAGAGGGTTAGATTTATATATTTTTTTTCCTTTTCATTTATTTTAGAGATAATGTGTGAGAGTGAGCAGGGGAGAGGAATAAGGGGAGAGAGAGAGAGAGAGAGAGAGAGAGAGAGAGAGAGAGAGAATCCCAAGCAGGCTCCACTCTAAGTGAGGAGCCTAGTATGGGGCTCAATCCCACGATGCTTAATGTATAAACTGGAGAGTAAGAGTAAATGAGGGGGAAAAATAGTACTCTTATACCTATTACATGGCAGGTACTTAAATGTCTGGTCTTTCCTTGATTTTTTTTATTAAATTTTTTAATGTTTATTTATTTTTGAAAGACAGAGAGTGAGCAGGGGAGGGGCAGAGAGAGAGAGGGAGACGCAGAATCTGAAGCAGGCTCCAGGCTCTGAGCTGTCAGCACAGAGCCCGACGTGGGGTTCGAACTCTCAAACTGAGAGATCATGACCTGAGCCGAAGTCGGCTGCTTAACCAACTGAGCCATCCAGGTGCCCCTTTCCTTGATTTAAAAAAAAATTTTTTTAATGTTTATTTTTGAGAGACAGAGAGTGCACAAGCGGGTCGGGGACAGAGAGAGAGGGAAACACAGAATGGGGAGCAGGCTCCAGGCTCCGAGCTGTCTCTGAGCACAGAGCCTGATGCAGGGCTTGAACCCACGGACTGTGAGGTCATGACCCAAGCTGAACTCAAACGCTTAACCAACTGAGCCACCCAGGTGCCCCTCCTTGATTGATTTTTTTAATAGATGAATAAACTGAGGATCAAAGAGATTGAATAAAAACCCTACACCCTACATTCCCATGGCTAATAACTCACAAACACCAAAAGAGCCAAACGGATCCCCCTACTGGGGGGATGGGAAATGATTCAAAACCACTGACGCTTTTGGCGTACACAGAGTCATGTATCTCCATGGAGATGAGGCACTGACTGGGTCTAGCCTGATTCCAAGAGGTGCCAGGCATATCTGAAAAACACCACGTTACCAATCCTTGATACACTTAAATATTCATGGAGGTTTAACGCTAACTTACTTTTCTAGTTAACTCGCAACCTCTTTGGCTTCAACTTGTCTAAATTTTTATAAGTTCTTTTTCCTACACGGCAACATCGCACCAGTGAATCTAAGCTTTTTGGTGTGATGATGCATGTCCCACCGACATGAGGACCGACATTAGAAGCCTAATGCTTTCTCATTTATTCTCGTCTCCAACATAGGCTCTTCATAGAACCCATTTTTCTAACGTGACAGTACTGTGAATGCCATGGTATAAAACCAGCTGAAACTGTGCCAGCACTGGACATACTGTGTATTTTTGAAAGATAGATTCATGAGATGAGCTTGTTTTGCCACAGTTTGCTTCCTCCTTAAAAGAGGAAGTGTTGATTCAACAGTGAGGTAAGTTTTTTGCACATCTCGGATTAGAGAAGGTAAAAAATCTGAAAATTACCCAGAACTGTAAAGAAGGGGGCTTTCCCACACATTTGGTGGGGGCTGTTGACACAGCAGTTTGGGAAAGCAATTTGGCAATTCATATCAGCTTAGAATGCACATGCGTTTTTAGTAGGTAATTCCACTTCTAGAAATGTTTCCTTAAAACAGTTCAAACTGTAGCAAACACTGGCCCATTATTATGAGAGGTCTCATTAAATAAATGTTGACACAGCCATCCCATAGGACACTATCTAACACTTAAAAAGGAGGTGGGTCTATATATTGTTACATAGAAGCTACCTACAATACACTAAGTTAAACTGTAACACTCCAGTTGAAGAAAAATATCTATAAAGATCCCATTTCTCTATTAAGCGATGCATATGAATATATATCCATCCATGTATTTATAATATATTTGCACACAGAAGAGTCTGGATGGATGGAAGGAAAACTGATCATGCAATCAACACCTTGGAAACTTTTGTTTGTGTTTTAACAACAACATGTATTACTTATTAGGAGTAAAAATTGGTCTTTAAAAAGAAGAGAGTAAGTGGGACACCTGGATGGCTCAGTCAGTTAGGCATCCAACTCCTGGTTTTGGCTCAGGTCATGATCTCATGGATTGTGAGCTCGAGCCCCGTGTGGGTGCTGACAGCATGGAGCCTGCTTAGGATTCTCTTTCTTTCTCTCTCTGCCCCTCCCCTGCTCACGCTCTCTCTCTCTTAAATAAACTTTAGAAAAAAAAACAGAGTAAGGAAAAATGCAGTGAGAAGGAAGAAAATAAGTAACTGAGGTTTCACTGTATTTCGAATTACATTCTCTACCCCATCAGCGTACATGAGATTGGTCACCAAAACCTTTGCATTTTAGTTGAAGTCAAAAGTGTGGGACCAAAGGCCCTTCCGGGTGGACAGTGGAAGAGAAGAGAGAAATCAGCCATGTGCCCTTCCTTCTGACCTGTCCCTGGGGGCCTTCATTTGCCTTTGACTTCCTATTTCTACAAACACATAAAGAGAGGAACTAAAACCCTACACATCCCACCCTGAAATTACTGCAAACTTTGCAGAAGTCTTGACATTAACCGCAGGAGCTCTCTGATTCCAGCACAGTCAATGTCCCTGGCCCGAGTACTTTAGGGACTTGGCAACCAGACTCCTAAGCAATGATTTGCTTAGGAGGGAGGGTTGAGTGGGCTTCAGAATGTGAATGGGCAAACCCAAAACTCTGTCACACTAGTAAACAGGAATTACTGTATACCTACTTCATGATCTTTAAAGTAGGGATATTTTTAAATGATCGATTTGAGTCATCATTTTACGGATGAAATGCCTCGCATTGAATAAGGTGGGTGAGGGGTGCCTGGGTGGCTCAGTCAGTTGAGTGTTTGACTTTGGCTCCGGTCATGATCTCATGGCTCGTGGGTTCAAGCCCCCGCATCGGGCTCTGCTCTGACAGCTCGGAGCCTGGAGCCTGCTTCAAATTCTGTGTCTCTCTCTCTCTCTCTGCCCCTCCCTCACTCATACTCTTCCTTCTTCAAAAAATGAATAAACATTACAAAAATTTTTTTTGAAAAGATAAGGTGGGTGAACGCGTGCTGCTTTATTATGACAACAGTGATCCTTGGTGATGTCTTTCTTCCTGGGCTTCTGCCCTCAGTGAACTTCAAGTCTGGATGGGAGGCTAAAATGGATCTCGGTCAGATTTCGGGAAAGTAAGGCAAGGCAAAGACTTGTATGAAATCTATCCGATTCGATTTTAATACTGAATGCTCTCAGGGAAGAGATGCTCATTTTACACTAGGGTAGCGGAGGCCACCAGGGAAGCACCATGTTTGAGTTTTTCACCAATAAATGCCCCCAATCTAGTACTCTGCTTGTCAAAATTAGTGCATATTGATTTATAACTGCCCTGGCCTGGCAACGAGACTTTATTAGGAATTGAGCCAGTGGAGCATTAAAAGAAGACAGGAGGAAGATTCTGGAAAGGTAAGACATGAAGAGGTGAGCTACCTTGTGTAAGAGGCACAGCAGAAGGTGATCCCAATGGACGCTGTGCAACAGAACTTGAGTGACAGTCCCAAGGAAGAAGATGCAAACAGGAGCGGCCTTCAGACAGCACCATTTTAGGAAATCTGACATTAGTATCCACAAGCATAGGAAGGAGAAACTGGGACACGAAAATAATTTTCATACTCCGGACCTCAAAACGACAGTCTACCGTAGTCAATACAGCATATGTGGATGAGGGGGGTGTTCTCTGAGCTCTCTACTCATTTACTCCCCTTCAGACCATTGTCCACTGTATGCCCAAGCCCCCTTCCCTACCCCACTCCCAAACAAAGCCTTTCGGTGGCTCCGTAATGCTCCTTAACAAGGTATACAAGACCCTCCCCATCCAGTCTCTGCTCGCCTCCCCAACCTCATGCCCAAGCACCCCCATCCCTCCCACCGTACATTCCAGGGCCGTCTGTCAGTTCAGTGCCTCAGGACGCCCCTCTTCCTTGGCTCTGTGCCTTCACACGTGGCTGCGTCTCCTCCCTAGGACACTCCTCTATCCCCCCCCCAACACTGCCGTCAAGCAACCTCCTATTCCTCTCTTGGCCCCAGCCATACAGGAACCCTTCCCTCACCTCCCCAGGTCTAGTTTCGGAGGCTTCCCTGATGAGAACACTTTCCACTTCCCACAGGCACTTCCCCCATGAGAACAGGACTAACCGTGTCTGTGCACACAGCACCGTGGCTGGCATGTGACAGTGTCAAATGCAAGAGTAGCATCAGGATGAAGATGGGAATAGACTTAGAGGAAATCAGAAGAAACGTGTAACTACAAAAGAACAGGTAAACTTGGGGGACTCAGTGGAGGTAAGGGTACGTTCGCTCACTGGGCTCCCACTGAGCCTCCTCTCTGGTGGTGATTTGCATGTTTGGCCAGCCTACCACATTCCAATATGTGGTTTGAAAAATTAAACTTTGGCAAGGTATCCTTTGGGAGAAAAAAAGAGAGAGAGTCCGTAACGTACCAACACAGACTGCCAAAATACCATCTTTTTATAACCTTCTTTGTGAAAAAGAAATGAAATCTTGCTCCATATTCTAGTGCCACCCCCCTATCCTGATACCATATGCTTTCCTAAGAGAATATAGAAAAGCCTGAAGTACTTGTTCAACCTACGATCAAAGGCGAGAATGTTGTCCAAATGAAGCTCGTTCCAAGGCTTATGTCAACAAAAAGGGGTGGAGGGAGGGGAACGAGGTACTATTTATTAATATTCCCACAATAGATGGAGCACTGTGGGGCTTTTTAATGAGTAATCTTGCCCTCAATGGTAGGATAAGCCTCATTCAAATATGACAGAGCTGGTGATTAGAATAAAAAATTAGGTTTTGACAGAACCAGCACTAATAGGTAGAATTTATATAGAAATAGTCTTCAAAGGGATGTAGAAGAAAAAACAGCTTAGAATTTAAAATTCCATAATTGAACGGCCAGTGTTATCCTGGAGGTTTTCAAGCAAAATCTCAATGATCACACTAAAATTAGTAGAGAGCTACATACACGCTAGCTACATTACAGGCACTGGTCTAAATGTTTTACCCAGATTATCTACTGCAATCTTCTCTATAACTTCAGATGATTTATTATTATTCTTATATTATATAAAAGAAAATGAAGCCTTAGACTACCCAAAGACATGAGTGGCTACCACCTGCTGGTCCAAGCCCCTATTACCTCTGGTCTGGATTATTACATTTATCTTGTAACAAGTCTCTCTGCCTATATCCTTGCTCCTGTAGTTAATTCTCTATGCAGTAGCAAGAGTGAGAATAGTGAGTCACAAGGTGACTGTGATGGTTAATCTTACGTATCAACTTGACCAGGCCAAGGGATGCCCAAATATTTGGGTGTAACATTACTTCTAGATCCATGTACCAGGGTGTTTCCAGATGAGATTGGTTTTTAAATTGGTAGACTGAGGAAAGCAGACTGCCTCCCCATGTGGATGGGCCTTGTCCCATCAGCCGAGGGCCTGAACAGAACCACAAGGCACAGGAAAGGAGATTCCTTCTCTCTGCCTGACCACAGGAGCTCAGACATTGATCTTCCACCCACAGGTAGGAACTTACGCCAGGGGTTCTCCTCATTCTCACACCCTCAGACTCAGACTTGACCTACACCATCAGGTCTCCTGCGGCTAGCCTCCAGCTTGTAGGCAGTAAATCGAGAAACTTCACCTTCATAATTGCACAAGCAAATTTCTTATGATAAATCTCTCTCTCAATCTCTGTCTATACACACACATACATACGCGCGCACACACACACACACATATATATCATACTGAAGATATATGTACATCTATTTCCTATTGGATCTGTTTCTCTGAATAACCCCTATTAACCCAGTGACCCATTTATTTTTTATTTTATTTAAAAAATTTTTTAGTGTTTACTCATTTTTGAGAGAGAGAGAGAGAGAGAGAGAGAGAGAGAGAGAGAGCATGAGCGGGGCAGGTGCAGTAAGAGATGGAGACACAGAATCTGAAGCAGGCTCCAGGCTCTGAGCTGTCAGCACGGAGCCCAACATGGGACTCGAACCCACGGACCGTGAGATCATGACATGAACCAAAGTCAGACACTTAACCGACTGAGCCACCCAGGGGCCCCGCAGTGATCCATTTAAAATCATAAATCATTTAAAATCATAATGATTTTTAAATCATATTTAAAGTATGACTAAATCACATTAACTTTGTGGGTTAAAACCCTCCGAAGGCTTCTGTTCTCACAGGAGAGTGAGGCCATAATCCTTACGATAGTCTGCAAGGTCCTCCAGACAGACCCCACTACTCCTCCAGCTTCATCTCCTACTGTCCCCCTGCTAGACAGACAGACACATACACAGGCCTCCTCGCTGTACCTGAACACCAAACCCAACCCCAGTTTCAGACTGCCACGCTGCTCCCCTCTGCCAAAAACTCTCTCATGCCAAATATCTATACAGCTGGCTCCCCCCTCCTCCACGTCTCCGCCTAAACAATTCTTTATCGATGAGACTTGCCCGGCCATCCAATACAGAGCAGAAACCCCTCTCCTCCAGCACTCGCTAACGCCCTTGCCCTGCTCTGTTTCAACTCAGAGCATCTATCATCACACCAACACGGTTCCACTCATCAGTGTGTGTCTCACACTAAAATCTGAGCTTTCTGAAAACGAGGCCTTGACCCGATGATTCGCGACCATATCTTGACCATCGGGACAATCCACGGCACAGCGAATATTTCTGTGTCTGTTCAACCAACGGAGCCCACGCATCCAGATCTGAGACCACAGTGGCACCCAGAAAGAGGAGCTACAGCAGTCGCGCAGCCCTAGGAGTGTGGCTTCCTCTTGCGGCCCTTCCGTCTCACTGCATCTCAGCACTCGCCTTGAGGGAGTGAGTGGTGAGCACTGGGCGTGGATGAGATCATGGGTCCGTCCTGACGGCCAACTCCTGTCTGAGTCAGCCTGACTCCGTTTCTCACGCTCCTACGATTTGCTCCTTTCTCAGATGCCCTGTGGCCTGTAGCAGCTCACGCCTCGTTAGGAAAACAGAGGATCAGAATTTGCATTTCAAATCAGGGACTTGACTGACGCAGAGTCCTTATCCTTGGAGCCCTTTCAAGTTTCAGCAGGGAGAAGACTGAAGTCATTTACAAATAAACAAGGACAGATGAAGTCACTGCAAATCTGACAAAGATAAATTCACTTTACCCCGAGGTAAAGTGAAGGGAGAGCCTGAGACAAACCTTGCAAACCGAATGTTTTAGTAGCAGTAGCCAACGGAATCAGAGAGGGCTTCGACTGGCAGAATTTACTTCTGCGCATTTAATGGAGCCGCAGGATGGGAAGGCAGGGAACTGGAGAAACTCTGAGCGCTTCAGGAAAGGCGGCACGTCACCACCAGAGGAGGGGACAAAAAATGTTTGTCACGTTGTTGGCATACGATGCCTCATTATTTCCTGCAGTTCCAGAAAGTTCTCAATACTTAAAATGATACTAGGCTATACATATCAAGCCAATGAGTTATTCTATTACTACATCCTTATTGTGGGGAAGCAGCTTTTAAATAAACAGTAGCCTGAGACACTCTGATATCTAATCTCTTACGTCCGTCAGAAATGTGCACGTCTATTTGCTGTTATGAGGGTTTTTTGAAGGCTTTATTTATTTTGATTATTTTAAGTTTAATTCCAGTATAGTTAACAGACAGTATTATATTAGTTTCAAGTGTACAATATTCAGGTGTCCACACGCGACTCAGCGCTCGTCACGGTAAGTGTGCCCTTACTCCCCGTCACCTACCTCAGCCATCCCCCACCCACCTCCCCGCTGGTGACCAATGGTTTGTTCTTTGTAGTTAAGAGTCTGGGTTTTTGTTTTTGGTTTTTGGTTTGTCTTTCTTTTTTTTTCCTTTGTTCGTTTGTTTTGTTTCTTAAATTCCACCATATGAGCGAAATCATGTGGTATTTGTCCTTCTCTGACCGACGTATTTTGCTTAGCATTATATTCTAGATCCACCCATGTTGCTGCAAATGGCAAGATTTCATTCTTTTTTATGGCTGAATAATATACCTCGTGTATATACACATCGTGTTTATCCATTCATCTACCGAAGGACACTTGAACTGCTTCCATAGCTTGGCTATTATAAATAATGCTGCAATATGGGGCAGCTGGGTGGCTCAGTTGGCTGAGCATCCAACTTCGGCTCAGGGCATGATCTCACAGTTCATGGGTTCGAGCCCCGCATCAGGCTCTGTGCTGACAGCTCAGCACCTGGAGCTGCTTCAGATTCCGTGTCTCCCTCTCTCTCTCTGCCCCTCCCCTGCTCACGCTCCGCCTCTCTCTTTCCTCAAAAATAAACATTAAAAAAAATAAGAATAAAAAAATAATGCTGCAATAAACATGGGGTGCATATATCCTTTCAAATTAGTGTTTTCATATTCTTTGGGAGATACCCTCATCTATTCACTTTTAAAGTTGTATTGGTTTTCCTCAAAGTCCTACTTCTCACTCTTCAATCTGGAGCCCCAAGCTATTAGCCAATCTTTGGACAAATCCAACAGAGAAATCTCTCTCTCTCTATCCTAATTGCCAGTCTGTGGGTATCTCAGTAGTAAGGTTGAAATCACCCATAAAACCGTCTTCTTATAAAAGGCTAAAGAGGAAGCCAGTCAAGTCTTTATAGGACTTCCTTTCTCTAAAACATTACTCAAAAACAGAACAGCTTAGCACACTGATAGAACTTTGGAAAGAAAGGACTAACAGCCCCAACCTAAAAGAGACTCAGCACTGAGCTAGCTACTTGACTGGAGTTCTCACTCAATGCCTCCTACACCACTCTGAGATAGGAATAATTATCCCCTACCTCCTTCCACCCCACAGGTGAGGAAACTAAGGTTCAGAGAAGCCAAAGGTCTTGCCTAAAGTCACACACGTTGATGGCAAAGCCTGAACCTGAACCTGGTCTTCCTACCTCCCAATCTGCACTCGCTTTTTAAAAATTAAAAAAAAATTTTTTTAATGTTTATTTTTTTTTGAAAGAGAGACAGAGTGTGAGCAGGGGAGGGGCAGAGAGAGAACTGGAGACACGGAATCCAAAGCCGGCTCCAGGCTCTGAGCTGTCAGCACAAAGTTGAACGTGGGGCTCGAACCCACAAACTGTGAGATCATGACCTGAGCCACCCAGGCACCCCCAAAAATGGCATTCCTCTTGAAATCCTACCGTAGATGTCTATTAGCATCCAGGCAAGAACCGCCGCAGGTTCTCCGCTTCATTTGAAAGCTACCAACCCGTGTGGGTGCACATGTGTGCACGGGTACACGTGCACACACACACACATGCACCAGTGCACGCACACACTGCAAATCTTTCCAAACTGTAAACGTCTCGAAGGCCATATGTGGGCTGTTCTTAAAGGTCACTCAACAGGCCCCAAGGAAAAGAAGGGCTTGGTCTAAAAAGTTTTATATTTCCTCTCACTTTTTTAAACATTGGAAAATCCATTTGGCTCAGAGAAATGAATAGTAAAAGGAGTTCTAACTACTTAGAGCCAACAAAATGTAATGGAAAAAAGGCACGAATATGGCTGCACATTATTTTCTTTTTGCTCAGCACATCCTGTCTTTAATCTGAAAGGTAAATAGGCCATGCCCAACATACCGACTCTTTTCAGGTGAAATTATCTAGGTTATAAAAACAAGCAACAACTGTGTCTCCATTATGCTTTAATTCGTGGCTGACAGAAATAGCTTCCAGAATAAATCAGAGAGGCAAAAACTGCTCACAGGGGAGCAAACCCACAAATTTTCCCTCCTTTGATAACGACTTTTGTGAATTTTTTTCTTCCACTTGAAGTATAACTGGGTGGTGTTATTACATCTGAAAGAGTATGTTGCAAATGCCAGAAAAGGAAAATTTGAATTTTCATGTTTGGGTTATTTAAATCCACAGGAGAGAGAAGGAGAGAGAGTTTTTGCATATCATTAGTTAGTAGACTAACATCCCAGAGATAGATATCTAACCTTCAAGTATAAGAACGAGTAATTTTGCAACACCTCTCTCCATAACCCCACAATATCAGCTTCTTTGGCTTCATAATGCACATAATGGGCTGTGAATTCAGCCATGCTAATGAAAGCTATGCCCATCTGTGTCCTATATTTTTACCCTTCCTTGCTTTATGCCACACTTTTTTCTGTATATTAAAACTGAGTAAATTGTCTAAGAGAAACCATCATCAGAAATAGAACACGTAAGGTTCCTTTAACAAGAAACAGCCTATATGCTGATGGATTATTTGAAGCTACGTCTATCCCAGTCCTTTCTCTGGAGATCATTTAAATCAAGAATTAACCTCAGGGAACAATCTGAAGCAGCATTCTCCAGAGCCGAAGTTGTGGGGAAGTTAATGGGTATTCCCCTAAAAAGGTGGCATGGTCAAATGGAAATGCTTCCTCCGAAGAAGTTAAACATGGCCCCCTTGCTTTTGTTTTAACCACAAGATTTCACAGAACCTGTAGAATGTATTATGATCCTTCCGAGAGAGGAATGGAGAACCTACCAGTTTCTAAGCTAATCTGACCATGAGACAGTTTAGTCAAGGATCACCTCTGTTTCCGAGCTGGATGGAGGTCCACAGAACACATGTGGGTTGGGGCGCCTATTGGAAGGCCCGATCTCTCTAAAGATAGGAAATGAGCTGGCTCACATCCAATGGTCAGGGCAGACACCCCACATCTATCCACACTGCTCTCCCACAGCACACTGATCTTGGGAACAGAAAGAATTTAAGCTCACAGAAACGTGGTCAGGGAAACTTCTAACCTCTTAGGGAAAACAGGACAAGGACAGAATGTATAAAAAACTTTACTAAATTATGGAAGTATGAGTATAGTACTGTATCCAGCAGGAGGCCTATTCTGTTTGGACACTCTCATAATGAGGAAGGGAGGGAGAATGATCTTAGCAAAACCACCTTAAAGGCATGGTATGCACAAGAAGTCTTTCCCAGCCAATACTTAGAAGACGTCATCCAATCATATTTAAAGCTGGAAATTAGTACTATGTGGCCAATTAAAACATGTCAACTATTTCTTTTCAGCCTTGAAAACACAAACACATTTGATATCTTTACTATCAATATTGAACATCTAATATTGGTGTGCAAATTAAAATGTGGGGGGATTAGACACATTTTTTAATAGTTTTTTAAAAGTTCCAGTGTCAGAGGGATATCAAAACTACCAAGCCACTGGACTTTCCGGTTTGGAGTACTCCCCGACAATGAGGAAGTACGATCGTAGATGACAGAAAACTCTCTTTGTCCTCATTCCTACCCTCAGATTGCCAAAGGACAACCGAGAGGCCATTGTGTTGGTTTTAATTGGGAATTGAGATCTCGTGCACCGATACTAGTGATGGCATCCGCTCCTTGTCAATATGGGGTGCTGCCTCTGTGTGTGGACCTCCACCCAGCACTAACGCACAAACATGAATCCTGAACTGTTGGATCTCACAGCAAAACCCCAACTCCAGATCCTGCTTTTCAAACATCAGTAACCCCCAGATGAAAATTTCCATCCTGCCTTTAACCAAACACTGCTTCTGACACCTCTGTTTCAAGGGTTAGCAAGGGTCTGAAATGTACATGAGAAAGTCAGAAAGAATCCTTTACTAAAGCACAGCATTCGGCAGCAAAGCAAGACCAAAGGAAACGGAAGCCGTCCCTCAGTGACAAGGTCACTTCCTGAAGCAACACACACTGATGACATGAAGAAGAAGCAAGCACAGACACCACGGAGCAAGGCGTCCTCCTGACAGCCTACTACACCCGCAACATCCCGGACCTACACTCCACCTTCCTCGCCCTGCTCTGCCTTTTCTCTAAGCCCCATTACCCCATCCTGTGTAACTCACCCATTTATTATGTTGATTGTTTATTATGCAACTGCCTTTGTTAGAATATAAGCTCCTAAGAGCAAGGATCTCAGCTGGTTTTGTTTCTTAAATTGATAAATCCCAGTGCCTGGCACAGTTCCTGGGACACAGGTAGTGTTGAATAAGTGGTACTACTTGTCATTTTTGGATCCCAGAGTTCAAAACTTAAGGCAAGGATTATAGTCACTTTCCTTTTTTTTTTTTTTCATTTTTTAATTGAGAGAAAGAGAGAGAGAAAGAGAGCATGAGCAGGGAGAGGGACAGAGGGAGGGAGGGAGAGAGGGGAAGAGAGAGTAGAAACAAAGTGAGAGAGTGAGAGAGAATGAGAATCCTAAGCAGACTCCCTGCTCAGCACAGAGCCTGACACAGGGATTGATGCTACCACCCTGGGATCATGACCTGAGCCAAAATCAAGAGCCAGATGTTCAACTGACTGAGCCACCTAGGCATCCCTAGTCACTTTCCTTTTTACCTAAAAATCATTCCAAGGCTTCTCCCTACCCTAATCCTCAATCAAGAAAAGTTTTTCAATCAGTATAAATGAGCTTGAGAACATGACATGTTGATTAAATTAACTAACAAGAGATAGAGCAAAATTTATTTCACCTTCACTTGTTAATCTATTTTAAGAAGTACACTTAATAAACATATCTCTTTATAATGATTCTACTTCCTTAATGATTCTTTTGTCCTTTGATTCCCTTGATTTAAGCACTGTTCGCTATACCTGAACTATTCAATTTCCTTCTCAAGTCAGGGCATGAAACCTGCATTTGTCTGGTGACTATTACATTTTTCGTCTAATAAACAGTAACAGTCTGACCAGACGAGGCCCTAACAAAGCACAGATAAATGGTAAATATTGTAACTTGGGCATCAGGCCTCTGCCATGCTGAGATGCCAATAGACCTCCTTCAGGACTCTTAATCCATCCTCAGTTCAAAAGAGTAATTGACGCAAATACATACAGGAGAGAGGCAGGTCATACAATAGAGGAAAGATCATCTATTTCCGGGCCCGGAGTAACTAGATCTTATCACTTTTTCATTTTTTCATGAAATTTCCCAATTGGGGATCCAAATAAAAATGTGTTGAGCCCAGAGGTGGGCCCATAGGCGTCAATTTGCAACTCTTGTTTAAGGCCTCAGCTCAGAGATCACCGCCACCAGGATGCCCCCTTCCACGCCCAAATGGCGAGACATCCCGTTGGTATGCTACATCTAGCTACTCCTGACTTTGCCAAGCTTGGACGGTCCCTTCAATGCGTCCATCTTCCCCATGGGAAGTATCTCTTTCACTGCTGTGTCCCTGGCACACAGTGGGAGCTCAAAAGATATCTGAATAAATGAAAACGTGGATAAGACCCCTGGGTTCACACTTCCAGTAGCCAGAATTCAACAGTCCATTTCCTATCTTCACACCTTAATCAACCAGCCTTCAGGGAAATGCACGGTCAAGGTCACAGACTTTAATACCAAGTGTCAGACTAAAAGAGGCAAGCTCACCCCTGTAGATCTATCTACACACTCTATTGTGATGCGTAAGTACCATCCAGCATATTGTGAAAAAAGAAAAAAAGGAGATAATCACAAAGTAAAAGACTTATGTATCATGCACTCTGTAGGAGATGAGCAATTATATGAAAGATAATTCAGTAACTGCTACCCGATCTCTCCATCATTCAATGCCTGATGAGTTCCTTACAGATGGGCATTAACTAAGATGTGTTAAAAAGATTTCTATTTTGTTTCTTATCTAGTGCTTTAAGAACAGATTCTGCTTATTCAACCAATAATTAAACCGCACACATACATTATACTTTGCCTAAAAAACGGTAAATACCGGATTTACCGTTCCAGACACTACTTGCAAACAGATCCAAACGTGGAATTGCTCTCCAAAACAGAAGCCTGTTGTAGCAAACCCTGGCTTCTCAGAAAGCCACAGAGATCTGTCCTGTGCTGTGACAGCCCTCCCGTTGGTATTTTCTCATGCCTGTGATGAAAGCTTCAAGGAAAACTTACATCTGTGCAGAAGATGCAGTGGCATTCCTGGAGTGTGGTCATCTTGTCCAGGGACTGGTCGCACAGGCAGAGTTTGCAAGTGACGAGGGGGGACGGAGCCAGGTCTCCCGGCGTTGGATTTTCGGTGGTCATGGTGAGATAGTGGAACCTACCAGCTGAGCCCATCAGTCTGTCCTCAGCTGTCTTCAGTCTCCTCAACCCCTACGGGAAGGTCCAAAGGAGAAAATATTATATTCATTAATACGGCTGTGGTTTAAGCCAACACATTCGGACACCAACAGAGCAAACCTTCATCTTCCGTGATCTCTAGGCACACAGCAAAGGCATCTCTGAGAGCCATGGGCTATAGAGCCTGCCACCTTGGCAAGGCGCTCCTGGAGTCCTGAAATTGAAGGGGACCTCACCATCCTGACTCGCATCGTGTAAATTACGTGAATGAAAAGACCACAAGGAACAAACACGCCATTTAGGAGTTGCATTCCACAATCCAACAGGTTAAAAAAAAGATACTTGAAAATGGGATGTCACTCAAAACATTACACAAAGAATTACCATAAGAGCCAACAATTCTGCTTCTCTGTGTACACCCAAAAGAATTGAAACCGGGATGGAACCAGATACTTGCACACCAATGTTCATAGCACCATTATTCACAATCAGCCAAAAGGGGGAAACACTAAATGCCCATCAAGAGATGAATGGATAAACAAAATGTGATATGAACATTCAATGGAATATTATTCAGCTTTAAAAGAGAATGAGATTCTGACACATGCTACAGTACGAATGAACCTTAAAGACATTAGGCTAAGCGAAATAAGCCAGACACAAAAGGGCAAATATCATACAATCCCATCAATATGAGGTATCTAGAGCAGTCAAATTCAGAGAGACAGAAAGTAGAAAGGTGAGGCTCGGAGAGGGTACATTTAATGGGTACAAAGTTTCTGTTTGGAACGATGGCAAAGTTCTGGAAATGGAGAGGGTGATGGTTACACAACACTGTGAGTGTACTTCATGCCACCAAATTACACACTTAAGATGACTGAAATGGTAAATTTTATGTTCTATAGATTTCATACCAATAAACTTTCTTCGACGGGGGATCAGCGCTGTGTTCTGTCCCCTATGTCATTGCATTCACTCTTTTGCAACCATGATGATTATTTCCTTCACCTTACAGAGATGTTAAATAATCATAACTTCTCTTAGGAGCCAGTTAAATAATCTGCCCAGGTTCTCAGAGCTTGTACACAGCAAAGCAAAATTCAAACCTCCATCTTCTGAGACCAAGCCCGGCCCTGGTCCCTTACACCTGAGAGTGGATATTACATGGAGGAATGGAATGAGGAGAGAGAAGTTAGGAGCAGGGAGATAAAGGGGGGGCGGGGAGACAAAGAGACAAACAGCTCATGACTACAACTATTGTAAGATCACCGAAACTGTGCAGAATACAATCTGTCTCCAAACATGACAAGACTACAGGAAAGGATTTTCCTAGACTGTTGAATAAAAACTAGAGCTGAAACCCTTCTACTTCTTTTTATTTAGATTATTGTTAAACGAAGTAAAAAATAATGGTGGAAGTAATCTTCTATAATTCCTAACACATCAAGAAATTTCATGTTCTAATTAAAGAGAAGCAAAATCCTGAAGTTCTTACTATTTCATAAGAGTGTGGCCAATCCTAATAAATTTTGCCACAGAAATAACTGTAAATACCCTCTCCCCCTACAAGAACCAGACTTCTCATCCTCATTTTGGAGGAAAAGAAATTCCATGTTTGGCATTTGTTGCGTAGCCCCACAGTGGCTTAGGTCTAGACACAGAGGTATAAAAGTATGACAAGGGAGGAAAAACTGAATTGTACTGGATGGAGAGAAAAAAAGATCTAGGAGATCTAACTGCACTAACTTTCTTAACATCATACCAGAAAAAATAACCAGTTACTCTTTAGTAACCTGAAACAGTCAAGGCTTTTTACCTACTCCCTGATTCATAGTAGACTTGATTAAAAATAAATTTAAATAGGAAGCTAACCAATGACTGGCTTCCATGAGAATATTTCTTGGGAAAAGCCCTATAAGGTTTAAGACGTGGTGTTCTTATTTAACTATTAATGAGCTATCATCCAAGAGCAAATCAACCTACATATCAAATTCAAGATTTTGAAGTTAAAGAAAAAAACTCTCTCTTTAGGGTCAATCAGGAGCAAAAATGAGTGTTTTTACCTCTCTTCTCTTTCCAGCTGATGCTGAGACAACTATCACCTGTTCATTTCTCCGAGACACCCTAGGTCTGTAACACACATAGCGCCAATTTCCCCCAACTGCTGCATTTCTATTTTCCCAACATGGTGTATACAACATATTCTGATCTCTGCCCACAAAAAGAGAAATCCCAAGTCAAACATCAAGAAGAAACGTAGCCAGTACGCTTATCATGAGGAGCAGTGAGTAATGACCTTAGTGTAGCCCTGAAACTAATAGAACACTGTATGTTAACTACACTGGAATTGAAATGTTAAAATTTTAAAAAGTTTTTTTTTAGAGTGCCTGGGTGGTCAGTGGGTTGAGCATCTGACTTCAGCTCAGGTCATGATCTCACGGTTCGTGGGTTCGAGCCCCGCATCGGGCTCTGTGCTGACAGCTCAGAGCCTGGAGCCTGCTTCAGGTTCTGTGTCTCCCTCTCTCCCTGCCCCTCCCCTGCTTGCTCTCTGTCTCTCTCTGTCTCAAAAATAAACAAACTTTTTTTTAATTTAAAAAAAAATTTTTTTTAAAAAGGAAGAAGGAAGAGGAGGAGGAGAAGGCCGTGGTGAAGTAGAAGAAATGTAGCCAGTAAATGCCTCCGGAGGGAAGAGGGGACTGACACAGGGCAGAACATCCCCACACCACAAATGTCAATTATGGGAAGACCCCGTTTGGAGGAAGCTGCTATGAACACGTAAATCCTGCCGTTCTGACCTAGCAGGAGGCGTAGGAATTCTTCAGCAAAGTCAATGATCTCTTACAGTCTCAATCTACATTATTTTTTTAATTTTTAAAATTAAAGAAAAATTTATCTCTACCCCCAATGTGCCCATGTGGGGCTTGAACTCACAACCCCAAGGCCAAGAGTCACAGGCTCTACCACCTGAGCCAGCCAGGTGCCACTATACTATTTTTTAGAAAGAGACATAGAACGCTCACAACATGAAGACCTAACTGAATACTCCTTAGGTTGTCTCTTAGAAACGGTCTATTGAGGGGTGCCTGGGTGACTCAGTTGGTTGAGCGTCTAACTGCAGCTTGGGTCATTATCTTGGCGTTCGTGAGTTTGAGCCCCGTGTAGCACTCTCTGCTGTCAGCACAGCCAGTTTCAGATCCTCTGTCCCCCTCTCTCTGCCCCTCCCCCCTCTCAAAAATAAATATTTTTAAAAAGTTAATCATGAAACAGTCTCATCTCCTGCCTTGCTCCTTACTTTGTTACAAACCAAAGTTATAAAAATATAAAAGTATCTATTACCTCCTAAAGTTTCCTCCAGTCCCCTTGTCATGATTTGTGTGTGTGCGCATGCATGTGTGGTTAAGAGCACTTAACATAACATATCCTGTCTTAGTGGGGCGCCTGGGTGGCTCAGTCCTTAAGCTTCTCTGACTCTTGGTTTTGGCTCAGGTCATGATCTTGCAGATAATGGGCTCCAGCCCTGCATCAGGCCTGTCATTGAGCTGTCAGCGCAGAGCCGGGGGTTCAAGCCCTGCATCAGGCTTGTCATCGAGCTGTCAGCGCAGAGCTGCAGCGCAGAGCAGGCTTGAGACTCTCTGTCTCTCTCTCTCTCTCTCTCTCTCCCTCCCTCCCTCTGCCCTTCTCTTGCCACACTGTCTCTGTCTCTCTCAAAATAAACTTTAAAAAAAAAAAAGTCTATCCACTTAGCAATTTGTAAGTATACAATGTAGCACTGTTAGGGGCAGGCATTATTGCTGTTCCCCAGGCACTTGTTTATCTAATTCATCAAATCGGATACATTAAGTACGTACAGCTTCTTGTCCCTCAATCACGCCTCAATAAAGCGGTTTAATATATATACATACACACTACTTTTTAAACTATATTTTATCTATGAAAATATTTTGATGATAAAAGCCTTCTCCAAAGCAGAAACCCGTTTTGTTAAAAAAACAACAAAAATTCCAAGCATTCCAAACAAGGCCGTACTTGTGACTGAGACAGAGGAAGGAGGTCACATATTTCATCTCTTTGAGATGTGAACAATCCAAAATGATTCTTCAAAAAGAAAGGATTCATTTCCCTGTGTGCAATAACACGGGTTCCCCGAAGTGATGGCCTTCAAACATGTTCAAGGCGATGGAATTTTACAAAAACAGAATCTGGAGTAAACTGCCACCATATAAAGGAGGTGAGGTGGCCAGTGCTGGTGGAAGGGGACGAGGAGAGCGGTCCCTGGGACCCTTCCCTGGGCACCCGCCAGACACCAGGCTTCACCAGGCACAGTCTGAAAACCTGCTTTTTGAGTTTTCACTCTGGGAAAAATCAGTAATGAAGGTTTTAAAAACAAATGACACAGGGCGCCTGGGTGGCTCAGTCGGTGAAGCGTCCGACTTCAGCTCAGGTCACAATCTCGTGGTTCAGGAGTTCAAGCCCCACGTCAGGCTCTGTGCTGACAGCTTGGAGCCTGGAGCCTGCTTCCCATTCTGTGTCTCTCTCTCTCTCTGCCCCTCCCCAGCTCACTCTCCTGCTCTCTCTCTCTCTCAAAAATAAACATTAAAAAAATTTTTTTAAGTGAATGACACATGCCGAGTGCTTCATAAAAAGAAAATAATATCAAACCAGAAAATCCTTTCACCCTGGATTCCTTACATACAGAGCTATTCAAGCAGCCATCAGGAGAGTCCTGAAGTTGTCTCCTTTGAGACATCGGGAGTGGCTCCAAGGGGTCCTAGTGTCCCTTCACTTACATCTTGTTAGGATTCCCCGGTCTCCCCAACACGGAACCACCAAGAGGAGAAACTCAGCTGCCTACCCAAACCACAGGCAAACGGCATGATGTTCAGAGGGGGTGTCGGGAGGAAGCTGACCGCGCGCACACACACACATGCACACACATGCACACACACATGCACGCACATGCATGCACACATGCATGCACACATGCATGCACACACGCACACGCCGGCAGCTCCCAACCCTTCCACAGCACCACGCGTTCCCAGGTACATGGACTGTTCACACCCGCTCCCTTCCAGGTTTCAGGGACAGCCTTCCACCCAGCTAGCCGGTGGTAGTTTGTTCTCACTGGCTTGCTCAACCCGTTCCGCCTCATACCTCACGGTTCACCTCAAAGAAGAAAGTGACCTGAACTGTCTACCCTCCCTCCTGCTTGTTTTAAAACGGTAACGAGGATCATTGCTTTTACCATTATTGCAAACGTGACCCGGCGTCTCTTCTCGGGTGTCAGGAACCCAACGAGAAAAGAATTTTGGCAGAGAAGGCAAGGGGCATGTTGGGGGGGGGGGGGGGAGAAACCAGACAGCTGTCTTTAGGTTTAAACTTTCTGAAGTTGGTGGCACGGGTGTGGGTGGGGTGGGGAGGGCAGACTTCACCCAGATTCTGCAAGTATC
This sequence comes from Cryptoprocta ferox, assembly GCA_028646485.1. Taxonomy (NCBI): domain Eukaryota; kingdom Metazoa; phylum Chordata; class Mammalia; order Carnivora; family Eupleridae; genus Cryptoprocta; species Cryptoprocta ferox. The sequence goes on along the minus strand of CM053577.1, from coordinate 132,407,935 downwards.
ACTTGCTTAAATAGAACTAACCACACGACGGGGCGGTGTGCTGGCAGCACACAGTGGAGAAGGACTTTGCGTGTTCTGCTGGCGGCCTGGAGAAGCAATCTGCTCCAAAAACGCAGAGGCTGGGAGAGCCAACATTCAGAGTATTTTTAACTCATGTCGTTCATGCCTGTCCCGCTACCCAGAGTCTTGGCAATCATTCCACAGCACAGGAAGGTAATGTAGTCGGAAGGGACAATGTTTCACAGGGATACTTATCTAGTCATTTAGGAATTTTTGCACCATTCAGCAAAAACTTTAAAATTCAGATAAATGGATGAAGCAGAATCAAAGAGACCCAGAGAAATAGAAAATAAAGACAATGAATCACGTGGGTATTACTGATAGAAGAGAATGCTAATAGGTGTAAAAAAACCAGGTGATCTGTGCTGAAATCTTAATTCCAAACTATGCTTTGCAAGTCTAGATTTACTCAAGAGTGAGGGATGAAACACAAGAGGAGACACAGGAATACTCTCGAAATGTTTCCATGCCCATGTAAGACATTAAGTCATTCCTGCGAGGTAGCTGGAATAAAAGATATGAATGCATGACTCAGAGAAAGCTAACAAAGAGAAAGGTTTTCAAGAAGGGTAGGTGGTGGGGAAGGTAAGGCTGAAGTGTTGCCATTATATTGCAGAGATTTTCTCAGGAAGCCAATATTCTAATCAAGTAGAATGAAACAGCAATCCAAAGAATCCATCTCTGCCTTGTTAGGAAGCTCTCCCAATGCCAACCAGATTCTGAAAATAAGTACTGTGTTGACCTTGGCACTTCTGCCCAATACAATTATTTAGCTGCTAGTTCATGCTCTTAACAGAAGCTATTAATGACTCAAATGGTACTGACTGAGTCTAGTAAAGTGCTGACCATAATCAGCCGTTAGTCGTTTGCTGAAGTTCAACCCTAAGTATTGTCTGGAATGAAACGTAGACCAGCTGGCTGGTAGAGTAGCAAGCCAACGGGTATTAGTGTTTAGGGAGGTAAGGACTTAGGGCAGACCTCTATAGTGGCCAGTGCTGTGGTTCTTCTCTCTGTTTGCATCTCTAACCCACTCTCTGGCCATTGAGGGACTAGATGAACCAGTACAAATCCAGTTATATCAGAAAAACAAATATTTTATATCTATTTAATTATTTTTTAATGTTTGCTTATTTTTGAGAGACAGAGTAAGAGCAGGGGAGGGGCAGAGGGAAAGGGAGACACAGAATCCAAACCAGACTCCAGGCTCTGAGCTGTCAGCACAGAGCCCGACGTGGGGCTCGAATCCATGAACTACAATATCGTGACCTGAGCTGAAGTCAGATACTTAACCGATTGAGCCACGCAGGTGCCCCTATTTAATTATTTTTTTTTTTAGAAGGATAACACCCATGGCCAGTAACAGTTGCCCAGCATCACATAGGGGACACTTTGTCATTATATGCAAAAACTAAAATAGATTAGACACTATTCTCTAGTATAAACAAATCCAAGACATACTTAGTTCTTAGATGTGATGGAAGCAAACATTCACCTACTCAGGCAGCGTTGTAGTAAAAGACTGTTTACCGCGTGCCTCATGCGATAGGAAAGGGGACTACGTGTTCTTCACCTGCTTCCCAGCTGCATTCAGGGGAAACCAGGAAATGAAAAAATACTTCAGTCTCTAATTTCGTAGCTTTAACATCTTCATCCCAACAGTTACCAAGATGTCAATAAGATTATAAATGTGTAACCCAGAGACTGTAATCTTCTAAAAATGGAACTGGTGTGCAAATATATCCCTAATAACTTGTATGTAGTTGAAAAGGGCAGATATTCCATTAGGAGGCATATCTTTTTTTTTTTTTTTAATGTTTATTTATTTTGAGAGGGGGAGGGGCAGCGAGAGAGAGAGAGAGAGAGAGAAAGAATCCCAAGCAGGCTCCGTGCTGTCAGTGCAGAGCCTGACTTGGGGCTCAAACTTGTGAGACCATGACCTGAGCCGAAACCAAGAGTTGGAAGCTTAACTGACTGAGGTACCCAGACACCCAGGAGGAGCATCTTAATTATTAGCAAACACTGTTTTCTAAATAGTCTCTTTGCTATGTGAAATTAAGTTATGTATAAAGTCTGTTACAGCTATTAATAAGATCTAATTTTCTTCCAGCTTTATTGAGATATAATCGATACATAACATTATATAAGTTTAAGATATACAGTGTAATGATTAGACATAGCTGTATGTATACACACAGATGTCTACATAAGTTTCGAAAAGATTACAATAAGGTTAGTTAACTCATCCACCTCATACACTTACAATTTATTATGGGGAGATTAATATCTAATTATTATGTTTTTTTTACAAAATATATAGGAGAAGTATATGGAAAGATTTATGGAGACAACGGCCAACAGAGAAGATGACAGTGTGATAAACTAACTCTAAATCCTACCGGGCGCAGGCATCTGGGACGGCAAATTTTAACATCTGCAAAATGCTGATCCTTTTTCTAAAAAGTACATTCATTTTTTTTCTTGCCCTGTTTCCATGTTCTCATTACCGCTACAGGGAAAGGCCCACGAGGAGAAAATCCATCTTTGGCTTTTCTAACAATTAAAACTTATCAGAGAAGGTCAGAGCGAATAGGAGAATAACAACTCCATGATATTTTTGGCACTGTGATTTTACATTCTTCATGGGAGCTCCCAACTCAACGTCGCCAGAGTGCCCTGCCCGCCCCGTTTTTTAATCACTGCTTCCCTTGCCTCTCACAATTATTCATGCAGCCCTGCTGAATGATTTGTCTTCCCTCTGCCTGGCATAACAACAAAGCTCAGAAGCAGGAAGGAACGCCACTTAAAGGCAGGTCAGACAATGATGTAATGAACAGATCAAGGGGAAGTGTTATTTCAGAAAGCCCCATAGAGCAAGAGATGGGCTGATTTCTTGGGTCATGACATTACCAGGAAACTAAAGTTGCTAAGGCACGAATATCTAAATCAAAATGTTTGCTCCGAATGAATAAAAACTGTATTTGTATTATCCTCTCTCATGAAAGTCAAAAGTTTCCTATAAGAAATTTTAATTAGAAACAAATTTTAAAACCAGCTTGGGAGAGGGCTCCTTTCCATCCCACACTAAGCAAGTGTACGCCTTTGCCAAACACTTTTCTCCACAACCCAGTAATGCAGGAAAAAAAGTCAACCCCACAAAGAACTGAATTCCACACGTTAGGTGCTAGGGACGTAAAGGTGATTAAACCCAGTCTCCATGTACAAGGAGTAAACTAGTTGAGGAGGTCGTTAACAGATAGTTTTCTACGATAGTACACAGGACAACTGGTGGGTTTCTGTGAAGCTTTGGTCACAAGTCCAGCAAAGACACAAATGGGAGATGTCTTGTTCTCCCTTCCGCCAAAGACAAAGAACCAGTTGAGTAAAGGTCTGTGCCTCAAACTCATGACTGCAGAGGAGATGGGAACTGATGAGACACGGCTTTTAAAGTCCGTTCTTTAGCAGATGCTACAAAAGCCATGTGATCAGCAGTGTCTCTGGCTGTGGATAAGAGAAGTATTTTTCATTTAGGTTGTTGCGTTTTCAGTTCAGGGAAGGAGGTCTCATCATAAACGAGAAGTTTCTCATTCTGTATTGCAAACACGTTGGTCGCTTTTACTCTCTTTAATGTATAGTCTCCCGTGTCTTAATAACCATTGAAATGTGACATGCTGGGTTTAGAAATACGCACTGACCCAGCAAAAGCAAATGCCAAAGTTAATAAAAATAGAACATTAGTGCAAGACCTCCCACCTGTACCTAAAGGTGAAAAAGCAAGTGAAAATCAAATAATTAAATTAACATTGGTGCTGTTATGCCTCCTCAAGTTACTTAATGCTCAGATGACATATGGGAAACATTACAAGAAAAAAAGTCAAGGGGGAGCCTGGGTGGCTCAGTCGGTTGAGTGTCTGACTTCGGCTCAGGTCATGATCTCGCGGTTCGTGGGTTCGAGCCCCATGTCAGGCTCTGTGCTGACAGCTAGCTCAGAGCCTGGAGCCTGTCTTCCAATTCTGTGTCTCCCTCTCTCTCTGACCCTCCCCTGCTCTCTCTCTCTCTCTCTCTCTCTCTCTCTCAAAAATAAATAAAACATTAAAAATTTTTTAAAAAGTTGCATTTAAGAAAAAAAGTCAAGATGACAAACATCTAATATACTCAGGTAAAACAACATAAATTAATAAGAGCTGCCACTCTCAGGGGCGCCTAGGTGGCTCAGTTGGTTAAGAGTCTGACTCTTGGTTTCAGCTCAGGTCATGATCTCACCGTTTGAGAGTTTGAGCACCATGTTGGGCTCTGCACTAACAGCGTGAGCCTGCTTAGGATTCTCTTTCCCTCTCTGCCCTTCCCCCACTTGTGTGTGCATGTTCTCTCTCTCTCTCTCTCTCTCTCTCTCTCTCTCTCTCAAATAAATAAATAATAAACATTTTTTTATTTTATCTCTCAAATAAATAAATAAACAAACAAATAAACTCTAGACCAAGGCCACTTCCGAGCTTACACTAATTCCGTCAGGACAAAAGCCACACCTTACCCATCTTTCTATCTCCAGCATCTAGCATACACCTTGCAAACAGTAAGTAGTCACTCGATAACACAATTGGTAACTTCTTTAAATTCACACAGAGGAGAGAAAATATTAAAGGCCTGGTTCTCACATGGATTTACTTCCAGCAATTTAAAGGCTTAAAAATACTGATAATTTGCTATAGCTAAGAGCTTCTATAAATTAAAGTGGGCATCCCTGGAAAACAATGTCTCAGGGCTCAGGACTAATGACTGCAGCTACCTACTCCCTAAAGCTCAAAGCGGAAAGTATGATTTGTGTGGCATTTGGGCTCCTTTCCCATATCCAAAATAATCAGTTGCACAAAGTAGGCTTAGTCCCAAAACTGTCTGGACTTTGTTCCTTCACCAACATCTGGGTGCAGCATGATTCCTGACCTCTACCTCAAACTGGTGATTTCAAACACGAAGAACCTCACTCGACAAGAAAGTAATGTCATAAGTCAAGGGCAGGGGAAACACAGACGCCAGAATTAGCAGAAACACCACAGAGCAATGATTCTGATGTCCTTACAAATGTTTCTAAATATCTAACATATTCAACCTGTTTCTCAAAATCAAAAGTTTAAGCATCCTTTCTCAGATTAAAAGTACTCATCTTGTTGAAGAGAAAGATAGTTTTCAGAAAGCTAAATGATCTTATTATATAGATAAAATAAGCAGCGGGGGCAGTTTTCTCTCTAGATAAAGCATAACTTTTCTCTCTGCTGTGAAGTTTGGCTCAGAAAACCTGGTTCACAATCTGGGAGACCCAAAAACTAATTATTAAAAAAAAAAAAAAGACGTGTCTTAAACTGACCTACTTTGAAAGCCTGGATGCCTTTAAATTGCCAATGAACTAAAGCCATTCATGAGAATGGAGCTTTTGAATGTTGGGAATGTTCTGTGGGGCTCAGTGCAAAGATATTTGGCATAGACAACTATAAATATTTGTAAAACTCTGGGTAAATGGACAGTGCTTGACCACACTCACACCTCACTTCGCGCACAGTAGTGTAGGAGCAAGTTATCTAGGGTGATTGGTTTAGGGGTTTCTGGGGTTATGTTTTCTCCTGTTTGTTTTAAATAAAAAGTCAAGCAGCCTGATGCTGGTGACTCGACATCTTTTTTATACTTCCACTCTCTATATACACATTTGCTTTGTATTTATTTACTCATCAAGGCAGTTTCAATTCGTCAGAGGCTACTTTAGAAACAGAAGGGTTTTTCTCTTTCCTATTTCTCCAAGTGTGTGCCCACCACAAGGGGAAAAAAGACCAGGCACAGGTGTGCAAGGGTAAAACAAGAGGGGTCTGAAAACGTGGCCTTGGATGTAATACAATTATCCCAATGTGGCCCATGGATCTCCTACATCTATCTTTCTTGCCCCCTCCCCCTCTCCCTCAAGATAGTTTCAGAAATGTTTAAGGGGCTGCAACTTATGAAAAGAACTAGTGTTGGGAAGAGAGGACAGGGTCAGGAGAAGGAGGGGTCAACAGAGCAGTGAGATCTGAAAGGGACCAGGGACCAGGAGGCTCATCTCCATGCACATTGCAGCCGCCAGATACTTTAATTAGCCAGCAACTCCGTGAAGGCTGGCTGGGTTCCTTTTGCCTCTTACCCACACCCTAAAAAGTGAGTCATCTCAAAGTTCATTTAGTTTGCTTCTGGGCCTACGACCCCCCCCCACCCCCATCTGCTGCTTCATAAATGTGAGATACATGGTTCTTTAATTCAGACCTTGCCGAGTTCAAACATCCAGAAACGCCGCCTTAGAAGAACACTCATAGTCCTATGGGGGACCCCCAGCTAACGTCTAACCAGACACTGCAGCAGAAGGAAAGAAGAAAGTGACCCACAGCAGTGAAAACATGAAGACAGAGGACGTTTTCCCAGACGGGGAAATGCATTTCTGAGAAATCTGAATGTAAGAAGTGTATGCATCAGGAGCAGACTCCCAGCGGAATTCCCCAAACCCGTAAGGAAAGCAAAAGGTGCCCGGTGAGGAGAAAACTCAAGGTCCCTTTTCGCTGCTGGAACAGGAATCCCTTTCATTTTAACCTAAAACTTGAGAACAGCAATATAGGATCAGAGTTTCACTGTCTTACCGGCAACTGACCAAACAGTCACTATAGCGTCCGGCCAAGACCCCAAGCCCCCTTCTTATTCCCATCTATGCATGTCAACACGGTGCTGTGCGTTTCCGCATAATAGAAGGTAAACATCTGAGACGATGCCAACTCCTAGTCTCCCCTTAAGAAAGACACGGGGAGCTCTGACCTAACCTTGACTTTGCCAATCGGTACATTTCGCAGAGGCCGTATGACTGGAGACGAAACGAGTTTCCCCTTTACCTTTACCGGGGGCGTCTATTCGGAAAAGTTAACAGGTGTCTAAGGCATTCGGGAAGAATCCCATTCTGTACGATGTAAGCAGAGGAGGCGGAAAAGAAAGCTACAGACCATGGAGTCCCGGTCTCGTCTCCGTCCTCGGTGCCGCTCCGCGCCCGCCCGCCCGCGGCCGCCCCGGAGCTTGGCGACACCTACCTGGCGGGAGGGCTCGGTCCCCCGGGCGCCGCCGGGGCTTCTCAGCAGCCCGGCCCGCGCGCCCCGGGGAGGCGGAGCCTGCTCGTTCCGTGCGCGGCCGTCCGGGCTCGGGCTCTGCACCGCGCGGGACGGCAGCGGGACCCCGGCGGGAGCCGCCGCGGGCGGGAGGGGAGGGGAGGGGGAGGAGGCCCGCCAGGCGCCCGCGGCCCCCCCACCCGGCGAGCGGCCGCGACGCCCCGGGCCCCGCGGAGCGTGGGGCGCAGCTCGCCAGCGGCGGCACCGGAGCCGCGCGTGTATTTATACAGGAAGCTCAGGCGCCGCACTTCCTACTTCCCATCTGGGTCGCACTGTAGCTGCAGGTGATGCTCTTTTAACTCGGTGCGGGCCCGGCCCCCGGCGCGCCGCCCCCGCCCCCCACCCCCGGCCCTGCTGCGCTCGCTGCGCCGCCCTGGGACCTCTCCCGCTCGCCCTTCCGGGCCAGGGAGTGTGGCGGCAGCCCTCGACGTCCTTCGTCCTGCCCAGACCCGGACGTTTCCCCTCGTGGCCTCCAAGGCTTGTCGCTTCTCCGCGCCTGTCCTGCCGGGACAGGACGCCTTGGCTCTCCCTCCCGATCCGGCCTCTTTAAATCGCCTTCTGCTGCTGCTGAGGACCCCCGACCTGCCTTCCCACCTTGGCAGGGAACGGTTTTGTACAGACACGCTTCCCCTTGCGCGTCTCATCACAAAAACACCTTGCACCTGATTTGGCCTTTGGGGGTCTGGTGAGGAAATCAGAATGCAGGTAAATCGAATCAGGACAGGCTCCTAAAATAGGGGCACGCCCTGATGACAATGATTTTGCTTGAAGTGCTTTACGGAAAAATTATGCGGGAGCCCATTGTAACCTAACAGGTTGTATTACGTTAAAGAAAAGGTGACACAAAAATCCGGAAACTCTAGGGTATGCTATGGCGTGCCCTCCTCACTGCAAAACCTTGGACACCTAACTGTGTGATGTTTAAAACATGATGATATACCTATTCGGTCCCTGCACCCCATACCACCCCCACCTCCAGCCTGTGTCACAATCCTAGTCCCAAATCTGTTGAACGGTTGCAATTTACAAATCTCACTGCTCTGATGCAGGAATCTTTCTGTATGTGCTACTCAACCTCACCGTGCTTTTGCAAAGGCAGTCCGGAATGTGCTTCCTAAAAGGAAGGGACCCACAGGCCCTTTGTGGAAGGGATCTGAGCATGCCAGTAAAGTAGCTAAAGTAGCGGTGAGCACCGTGCCAAGCAACACAAGTACACTGCTTCTCAGCCCTCCATGTTCAAGAAAATCTCCAGACCAAATCCAAGTGCTAAAGAACACAGCTATCCGTGTGCGTGATGGTAGGATTGGCCTGGACCAGTCCATTGGTGGGGGAAGAAGGGAAGGCAGGCAAGGGAAATAAGACAGTAAGAGAACACAGTGGGGAGGGACCCAAAGCAATAGAATCAGGGGACATTTGAGATTGAAAAGTTTTTCTGGCTACTTTTGTCCAAACGCCTAAATTTTCAAGACAAGGAACCCGATGTCCAGGGAGATTTATTTGAGTGGTTGGCTGGAACCAGATATGGGCAGCACTGGAATGAGACCTGAATCCGTGTTAGGTGAAAAAGTGCCTGGGAATAACCACCCCATGGAGTCTAACCTCAAATTTAGGGGAGCAGCTCAGGTTCTGAGACAATCAGTCTCCAGGTATTTCCTTAGAGTAGTGACCTCTGCTGATGGACTGGAATCAGGAAAGAGAAACAAGCTCCTTCTGAGAGGTTAGTTCATTCATTAGTGTCAGTACGAAACTTCGGCGCCTTAAACCAAAGTTCAACACAGAATCCATTTTTAAATTGCCATGCAATTAAGTTAGAATCTTTTGTCAACAGGATAAGGCAAGAAGCCGCTGCCATGAAAACATATGTTAAGCAATAATCATGCTGCCTGTTGTGCCAAATGACAGGGAGAAGGGGGGGGAGAATGTATAATTAAATAACATCTGCATCGATTATTTTCACCATGCAGGTTTATAAAAATCACATTACAATGTTAATCTGACTAAGTAAACATGTAGAACACTACAGTATTCTGTGAACAACTCTTTCAGATCTGGAATAACATACCTAGGAATAAATTTAACCAAGGAGGTAAAAGCCCTGTATGCTGAAACTGTAAGGGATTGGTGAAAGAAACTAAAGGCACAAAGAATGGAAAATGTTCTGTGCTCATGGACTAGAAGAATGAATATTCTTGGGTAGAATGTCCATCCTACCCAAAGCAATCTACAGATTCAGTGCAATCCTATCAAAATTCTGACGGCAATTTTCATAGAAATAGAACCTACAATCCTAAAATTTGTGTGGAACCACTAAAGACCCCCAATAGCCAAAGCAGTCTTCAGACAAAACTGGAAGCATCACGGTTCCCGACTTCAAGTAATATTACAAAGCTAAGATCAAAACTCTTTCAGATCTGCCTAATGCGTCTATAGTATGCATTCATTCATTCTCTTGAGCATTTATTGATCTCCTCCCAGACAAGCTGCTAGATGCTAGAAAGGCAAAAATAAATTGGATGTGGTTCCTGTCCTCAAAGAGCTTAGTCCAGGAAAGGAGTCAGACAAGAAAAGCAATGATCAGGATATTATGATGAGGAAATGGTAAACACGATGTTCTATGGGAGCACAGAAAAGAGCCATTTAGCTAAGGGAAAGGTTGGTGAAAATAATCAAGAAAGGCTTTCCTGAGAAAGTGACTCAATGCTGAGTCTTCATGCTGCCGAGTGGAGAAGGTGGAGGGAGGGGAATGAGCCAGAGGCAACAGCCAGGGCAAGGAGCTAGGTGGTGCTCGTCATAAGTCAGACAGAGCAGATGCAATCAGAATAAAAGAATGATGGCCTGAACTGATGTAGTGACAACTGGCACAGAAAGGAAGGGGACAAACGGAGAGAAATTGGGGAAAGAGAGGTGATGGGGCCTGCTATCTGGTTGGATGTGGGGGAGGAGAGAGGAGCCCAAGCTACTGGCACCACGAACTGAGAGTAGGAATAGAGGAGGAGCAGTCATATGGAAAATGATGATTCACTTTGAATCCTTCAGCATCTGAGGTGCCTCTGGGACACACTGGAAGACTTGTCTCACAGGCCTTCAACAGAGGGATCTGGGGGTGGAGAGTCTTTTAGGAATTACCATCATTTAGGTGGTGGTATGGATGAGCTCTCCAAGAGCTGAGATCACCCACAAAAGGTAGCATGCTGTACAAACTCCATTGCCCACTCATTACTAACCTTAAACTAGTTTTAACATACCCCAAACTCAGTTTTCTCATCTATAAAAGAGAAATGATGATATTCATCTCAAAGGTTGTTAATGAGGGTAAAGGAAGCATTTGTAAAGTAGCTAGCACAGTGCCTGTTGTCGCCACCCAAGTCTTAGGGGCAGTGAATGTCACCTTCTGGAATTGTGCAGTACGCAACCTGCTCAGCTGTACAGCATGGCCCTGTCCTGATACACATAAGAGCTTGGTCAATGTTATTCATCTAAGGAAGGAAAATGGAAAACAAAAAGAAAGAGATTAGAAAAGAGAACCCAAAGGAACACCAGTATTTAAAGGTAGATTTAAAAAAAAAAAAAAAGAACCCCCAAATAAAGGTAAGAAGGAACTACTTCTTTTAGACCACAAAAATAAATGTCACATTTGATATCTCAGATTCAGAAGTAAAACCCAGCCACTATAATCTATAAAAATATTTTCCTGATCAGTAATGACATGATATTACAAACTGTCCACATGAGACTGTAGTCATGTTGATATTCATAATAGAGAATCATTTCCTAGTCTGAATGATACACCTTCCTAAAGAAAAGGCAAACAAAATCTTCACATTAACAGTAAGTAATCCAAACTGTAACAGGAATTCCATTACCTTGTAATATACCTAAAGTCATATAAGAGCAAAACCAAAATAAATTCAAAGCATACAGTTTTCCCTATATATGAGGCCAAAAATATATCTAGAAATAGAATTACTAGCTTTCTCAACATGCATGTGTAAGATGCTACATAATAATATATACCATACTATATGTAGTATATTATAGATATGTATTATAAAATGCACTGAGGTCCCACATAAGAAGAGAATCAAGTGGAATTTCTTCTCAAAATTTTCTTTAATTAATATAAAGAAAAATCGGGGTGCTTGGTGGCTCAATCGGTTGAGTGTCCAACTTCGGCTCAGGTCAGGATCTCATAGTTCGTGAGTCTGAGCCCTGCGTTGGGCTTTGTGCTGACAGCTCAGAGCCTGGAGACTGCTTCATATTCTGTCTCCGTCTCTCTTTCTCTCTCTGCCCCTCCCCTGCTCGCACTATTGCTTTCTCTCTCTCTCTCAAATAAAAACATTTAAAATTTTAAAAAAACCAAGATTCATTCTTATGCAGTGGAAATTACTCTTCTAATATACCTTAGTAGGTAAATTAGTAACACATACCGTAGATGTGACACCTCAATTACATCCTGTGCTAAAACCTAAAGGAAAAGATTTATTCAGTTTCAAAAAATCAGATAAAAGAACACAAGTATTGGGAAACCAGCTTCTGCAATAAAGTGCAATTCTGTCCACAGGAAAACATTTAAGGCAAAGGTCACAGTGTTCTGCCACTGACAATTTGCCCATTTCTCCTTTCCAAACAGCTATAATTTTATTTGCATTTTTCTGGTGCATCTAATGGTGCTCACTTATATATTCAATCGACATTTACTCAAGGTACAGAACTAAGAGTAAGACACAATACAAAATAAGACTTAAGAACACTACAAAATAATAGGATAGAAACTATTCCAAAGCTACACTCAGGATGACAGAAGAGCCATCCAATTACCTCAGACTTGAAAACAGAAGTCCTCAAAAAACTGAAGAAGACATGTCATTTGGTTCTACTTCATCCAGACAAGAGCAACTGAATATCACACACAGCAGGTCAAAAACAGCTGAGCCCCAACAAGAGAAACTTGACCAGAATAATCTCAAGCCCATTGCTATTAGACCACGCGAGAACCTATCATGATTCAAGATGGAGAGTGTAACCAGAGAGCAAGACTCCGAAGGATTCAGTTGTTCAAGACTCTTAACATCCCACCTACAACACCACTAGTAAGCTGGGGTTATGGGCCAATGAGAAAATAGAACTCAGCCCTCTTGTTCATCGCCTAACTGCAAAAATAATTACTGCATTAGCCCTGACTTAAGATTCTGCACTAGAGGGGTGCTTGGGCAGCACAGTCAGGTAAGCACCTGACTCTCTTTTTTTTTTTTTTATATAGTTTATTGTCAAGTTGGTTTCCATGTAACACCCAGCGCTCTTCCCCCCAAGTGCTCTCCACCATGACCATCACCCCCCCATCCCCTTTCCCCCTCCCTCTTCAGCCATCAGTGTGTTTTCAGTATTCAAGAGTCTTTCATGATTTGTCTCCCCCCCCCCAACTCTTTCCCCCACTTTCCCTTCCCATGGTCCCCTGTTAGGTTTCTCCTGTTAGACCTATGAGTGAAAACATATGCTATCTGTCCTTCTCCGCCTGACTTATTTTGCTTAGCATGACACCCTCGAGGTCCATCCACGTTGCTACAAATGG
>CM053577.1:132348285-132394646 GCA_028646485.1 Cryptoprocta ferox | reverse complement strand
CTGCTGGGTTTGGGGTGCTCTTGCTGCTCCCCTTCTAGTTTCCTTAGGTGCTCTGTTAGATTTTGAATTTGTGCTTTTTCTAGTTTGTTGAAATAGGCCTGGATCGCGATATACTTTCGTCTTAGGACTGCCTTTGCTGCATCCCAGAGAGTTTGGATTGTTGTATTTTCATTTTCATTTGTTTCCATATATTTTTTAATTTCTTCTCTAATTGCCTGATTGGCCCAATCATTCTTTAGTAGGGTGGTTTGTAACCTCCACATTTTTGGAGGTTTTCCAGACTTTTTCCTGTGATTGATTTCAAATTTCATAGCATTGTGATCCAAAAGTGTGCATGGTATAATCTCAGTTCGTTTGTATTTATGGAGGGCTGCTTTATGCCCCAGTATGTGATCTATCTTGGAGAATGTGCCATGCACACTCGAGAAGAAGAATTCCCTAGCTTCAGGATGCAGAGTTCTAAATATATCTATCAATTCCATCTGTTCCAGTGAAGCACCTGACTCTTGATTTCAGCTGAGGTCATATCTCACAGTTAGTGAGATCGAGCCCTGTATTGGGCTCCAGGCTGACAGCACCGAGCCTACTTGGGATTCTCTCTCTCTCTCTCTCTCTCTCTCTCTCAAAATAAATAAGTAAACTTAAAGAAAAAAAATTCTCCACAACAAAGTCTGATTAAATAGTCTTGAGGATCCTTATATTTGCAACGATTGTATTAATCCTTCTACTAATACTAACATCTCCTTCAAATTCCTACATATCAATGAAAAAAAAAATCCCCAAGCAATGTTCCCATAAGTCATCTCCCAGCCACCATACCAATTGGTTGCCCCCTTTCCTCTTCCTACAAAACAGTGAACCATAACGTCTTCAGTAGAACCAGAAGCCAGATTGAACTAACAAATACTATTTGGAACAGATCAAAGAAACCAAAATTAAGGTCATAGAAGCCATGGCTAGATAAATGCCGGGTTGAGACACGTAGATACCTTGAGGGGGAGGGATCCTAGTCTGTATCTTGCAAGAGAAATATATGCCTACACTTGGAAGTCTATTTCCTTTTCCCATCTACCACCTCACACCTGACCCCTCCAGATCTTCCTCAGCATATCTTCAGAGGGTTGACTGTTGTTTCAATATAACTTCCCAGAGCCCATGCCACAGTACCCTCTGCCCGTCCTCAGGAGGAGCAGTTCAAGGACTCTGCTAGGTATTAACAACTGAAACAAAACCCACTGAGTCTGTGCAACAATGTCTGCATGGCCAACAGAATGGAACCTGAGAGATCCTTCTTACAAATCCATGTTCCTTAAGTGGATCCTTTCCATTGCCCTTGGACTCTGCAGTGAAATCATAGATTATGAAATACACGAAAATTTGTTTAAATAAACAATCTTCGTGGTCACGGGGCAGCACTTTGCAAAGTGCTTCTTACCAAGGGCTTCCCAATAATTTTTAAATTCATATGATGCCTCACCTTCATAACTATACTTACCTTGTGGAATTACCAGTTACAAGTAATTAACGATCTTATAAGGCCAGCAGTGAAGAAAATAATTTACTGCCCAGAGTCTTCTCTATTTAGATACCTACATCTTTCTTCCTCCTCTAACCCAGCTTTCTCTTTATTTCTCAGCCGTGGCAACCTAGGGAGCACTCAAATGATTTCTTGGTCTTCCTCAGTAGTCTCTCAGAAGTGTGTCATAGCATCTTTTTTTCACTTTCCACTCACATCAGTCCCTCACTCACCATGTACTAAAGCTAACAGACTATGGTGTCTTATAAGTATTTTTCTCTGTGCTCATTTAATCACATTGTGTATGTGCACACACTCTCTCTCTCTCACACACACTCGCGCCCCCACAGACACCATTTATCTCAGTTCTGTGAATTGTCTATTCATATTCTTTTCCATTTTCCTTTAGAATAGTTAATATTTTTCCTATTTGTAAGAGCTCTTTGTAAATTATAGATTTTTCCTGAAATACATTTCACACTTTTTCCAAACAAAGCTGATGTCTTGACTTATTTTATGTTACTACTTCTATAAAATGTTTTTTGATTAGACATATTCAGATACACATCTCCATCTTCTTAAATTGCTTCTGGGGTTTCCAGGGTATTTTTTTGTTAATTGAAGTTTCAGGTGTATGACATAGCGATTTGACAAGTATATGCATTACAAAACGCTCACCACAATAAGTGCAGTTACCCTCAGTTACCATATGGCGTTATTACAGTATTATTGACTATGTTCCCTATACTGTACTGTTCATCCCTGTGACTTACTTACTGTAAGTAACTGGAAGTTTGTAGCTCTTAATCCCCTTCACCTACTTTGCCCATCTGCACCCACCACCCTCCCCTCTGGCAACCGCCAGTTTGTTCTCTGTATTTAAGAGTCTGAGTTTTTTGTTTGTTCATTTGTTTTGTTTCTTAGATTTCACATATAAGTCATATGGTATTTGTCTTTCTCCGTCTGATTCATTTCACTTAGCATTATGCTCTCTAGATCTATCCATGTCATTGCAAATGGCAAGATTCCCTTCTTTTTTATGGCTGAGTAATATTCCATTGTGTGTATACACCACATCTCCTGTATCCATTCATCTATCGATGAACACTTAGGTTGCTTCTATATATTGGCTATTGTAAATAATGCTGCAGTAAACATAGGGGTGCATATCTTTTCAAATTAATGTTTTTATTTTCTTCAGTAAATACCCAGAAGTGGGATTACTGGGTTGTATGATATTTCTATTTTTAATTTTTTGAGGTACCTCAATACTTTTTTCCACAGTGGGTACACCAATTTACAGTCCCACCAACAGTGCACAAGGGTTCCCTTTTCTCTACCTCCTCCACAACCCTTGTTACTTCTTGTCTTTTCAATACTAGCCATTCTGACTGGTGTGAATATGAGATCCCATGACCTCTTCATGGTTTTGATTTGCATTTCCCTGATGAGTGATGTTGAGAACCTTGGATTTTCTCATATTGAACCAAAACTGTATGCTGGAATAATACTTTCTTGATCACATTGTGTTGTCTTATATTGGTATTAGAGGCTTCCCAAAATGAGTTGGGGGAGATAACTTCCTTTTGCTATGATCCGGAAAAGTTTAAGTAACAGTGCAATTATCCGATTCTTAAAGACAGAATTTCTCATTCAAACCAGGACACTTTAAGAATGAAAGAAGATGCTAATAAATAATTAACATCATATAACTTTTAAAATATATAGTGATTGACAAAACAGTTGGTCTTATTATATTGGTGGGCTGACAGAATAGTTCAATTCAAAAATTGTTTTCAGAAATAAAACTGTAAACAAATAAAACAGGATGCTTATGAATACAAGCTTTTAAAACAATTTTTAAACTTCTTTATATTAATTTATCTTAATTTTTAAAATAATGGCAAAGAAAATTAGTCTTGGTGCATATTCAAGTACTTTAATCAGTCACTGAATTATTGCTATTTTTATGAGAGATGTTATATTTTCATATGCAATCTTTTTAATTTTTTTAAATAAAAATTCCTGCAATCTTGGGGCACCTGGGTGGTTCAGTCAGCTGAGTGTCTGACTTCAGCTCAGGTCATGATCACACGGTTCATGAGTTCAAGCCCCACATCGGGCTCGCTCCTGTCAGTGCAGAACCCGCTTAGGATCCTCTGTCTTCCTCTCTCTCTGCCCCCTCCTCCACTCACACTCTCTCAATAATGGATAAACATTTATAAAACAAATTACTACAATCTTCTTTAAAAGTACATTTCATAGTTAATACATTTGAAATTATTGACCCTTCAATTAACTCCTTTCTGTAGACCATATTTTTAATTCAGAAGATACTTTGTCTTCAGCGCTCAAATACCTGGTAAGCTCAGAGAAAACTCTTACTACAAGAAGTGTATTCTTAATTTTTATTTTTATATTGAGACATATAAATATTTAAGCCACAGTATTTTAAAAGACATTGTATTTTTTGCTTGTCATACCTTTCTTTGAGATATACAAAAAAAAACAAAAAATTCATCAGAATGAATTGTATCTACTTATGATTCTTTTTGTTTTATCAAAGTTAGATACCTTAAAATCACAAACCTTCTAAAATTCAATCTATTTTGAATTCTTGAGGAAAACACAAGTGTATCCTATAAGAATAGTATTTGCATCAAAAGAATCCACAATTCTAGATATTCTAAGTGCAACTATTAAATTTCAAAATTAAATCCTGCATACTGTGTTTTAATTCTTATCATTGACTTTGCTCAGTTCCTACCTTATAAGGATAAATTCTAGTACCTTTCTGTTTGTGACATTTTCCCCCATAATTGCAATTTGCAAAAACTTCAAAACCTGAATATTTATTTTGCTTGCTCCAACTAGTACCTTGATTAAAAATCTCTAGGGGCCCCTGGGTGATTCAGCCAGTTAAATGTCCAACTCTTGGTTTTGGCTCAGGTCATGATCTCACAGTTCCTAAGTTCGAGACCCACGTGGAACTCTGTGCTGACAGCGTGGAGCCTGCTTGGGATTCTCTGTGTCCCTCTTTCTCTGCTCCTCTCCTGCTCTCGTTCACTCTCTCTCTCACACAAAAATTAATAAGTAAACTTAAGGGGCGCCTGGGTGGCTCAGTTGGTTAAGCGTCCGACTTCAGCTCAGGTCATGATCTCACAGTTCGTGGGTTCGATCCCCGCATCAGGCTCTGTGCTGACAGCTCAGAGCTTGGAGCCTGCTTCTGATTCTGTGTCTCCCTCTCTCTCTGACCCTCCCCTGCTCACACTCTGTGTCTCTCTCTCTCTCAAAAATAAATAAACGTTAAAAAAAATTCACTGAAAATCTTCCTACTTTGCAATTAAAATGGGTAAAACTTCTGGTATATAAATTTTACCTCAATAAAGCTGTTAAAAATATAAATTTCAGTTTTAAGGTTTATTTATTTGAGAGAGAGTACAAGCAAGATATGGAGAGAGAGAATCCCAAGCAGGCTCTGCTGTCAGTGTGGAGCCCAACATGGGACTTGATCCCACGAACTGTGAGATCCTGAGTCAAAATCAAGAGTCGGATGCTTAACCAACTGAGCCACCCAGGCACCCCTAAATTTCACTTGTTGATGGTAAACTTTTTCAACAATTTATAATAGAATTCACAGTCATACACAACATTTAAACTTTCATGGAATGATTTTCCTAAAAGCTTCTCTGAATTCTATGAAAATAATGAAACCATTCAGGTAAAAAAAAATGAACTGATTTTCTTTGGGAAGCATCTGGTACCATTTACGTGAAACTGGCATCGTCGGTGTGTTAAATTCTCTTCTGGTAACAGAGCCAACAGATCAACAATGGTGACTTCACTTTTCATGTATGTATAAGCAACCAAAGTTGAAAATGAGTGGAATAGATTCAGAAGAGCCATGCTTTACAGAATAATATTTAAGAACACTGTCTGAGGCTACAGGTGTTAAATCATGATCTTTGGGCAAAGTATTCTTAATAATTGCAAACCTGGGGCACCTGGGTGGCTCAGTTGCTGAGCGTCCAGGCTCTTGGTTTCGGCTTGGGCCATGATCTCACAGCTCGTGGGTTCAAGCCCCGAGAAGGGCTCCATGCTGATGGTGTGGAGCCTGCTTGGGGTTCGTTCTCTCTCTCTCTCTCTCTCTCTTTCTGTCCCTCCCCTGCTCATGCTCACTTGCTTGCTCTCAAAATAAATAAATTTGAAAAGTAACAATAACTGCACATTTTTAAAGTAGATACGGATGTTGCTTCAGTACACGTGTGAATTATACATTCACCCCTATCTTTCTTAAGAAACAGAAATTCAATACTCAACTTTTCATTAAGTGTTGTTCTTTAGCTCATTTTCTGCAAAGGGAGATTCTTCCAAAATAAACTTTTGAGTTAGTAAACAACAAAATAGATAGTTATCGGTTTACGCCACACAACAATGATGAAACCACCGCCCAGAAAACGTTCAGACTTCCCACACTTCACACTGACCACACCCAGGGTCAACCCAGGAGCTTCATGCTCTTGTAGGCCACGGGGGCAGGGGGAAGGGGATGGCGCAACTGACTGGTACACCACATAGGGGGAAGGGGATGGCGCTACTGACTGGTACACCACATAGGGGGAAGGGGATGGCGCTACTGACTGGTACACCACATGGGGGGAAGGGGATGGCGCTACTGACTGGTACACCACATAGCTGGCAGGGCCAGCATCCTTGAGTACCTTTCCCACCAGCAGCAGGACCAGGATGAGTTAGTTGTCCTTGGCCACCAATGTAGGAATGTGTTTCATCTTATTAGCAAGCACTCTGCACACTCCTCTTTAAAGGGAAACGTAAATTAACTTGCATTTGGAGAGAACTTGGGGGAAACACAGGGTTCTACTTAAGCACGTAAAGTAAAAACACTCTTTACAACACACATGGCTGAGACCATATGAAATCCTGGTATCATGAGGTCAAGGACCACTGCCCCCATCTTATTTTAGTGCGTGTGAAAATAATAAAGTCCAGGACCAAAGCCAGATGGGACAGGCCAGGCAGGCACAAACTGAGACTTCTGTTGATCTGTGTGAAGTTTTTACATAAGTCAATTTGGGTCACTTATGTTTTACTTCCAAAATTGTCCATTTCTTCTATATTTTCAAATTTGTTTCTATAGAGTTCTGCACAGTTTCCACGTGTATTTCTCATAATTCTTTCTGACTCTCCCACCACTGTGGTTCTGTCTGTTGCCTCATTACTAATCTCGTATATTTTTACTTTTTCCAATTTTTGTCTTATTTAGCCTTTCTGTTTTTTTCCTATTCTGCTAATGCCAACTTTTAATTTGATCAGTACCTTTTTTCTTTTTTAAAAAATGTTTATTTATTTTTGAGTGAGAGAGAGACACAGCATGAACAGGGGATGAGCAGAGACAGAAGGAGACACAGAATCTGAAACAGGCTCCAGGCTCCGAGCTGTCAGCACAGAGCCTGACGCAGGGCTCAAACTCACAAACTGCGAGATCATGACCTGAGCCAAAGTCGGATGCTTAACTGACTGAGTCATGCAGGCACCCCCTCTTTTCTTTTTGAGGGAAGCAGGGGTTTCATCAGTCTTCTTTTTTTTTTTAGTTTATTTATTTTAAGAAAAAAGCACATGTGAGAGCAGGGAAGGGGCAGAAAGGGAGAGAGAGAATTTCAAGCTGCGTGCTGTCAGTGCAGAGCCCGACACGGGGCTTGAACTCATGAACTGTGAGATCATGAGGTGAGCTGAAAGCAAGAGTCAGTCACTTAAACAACTGAGCCACCCACGTGTCCTGTCAGTCTTTTCCTCATGAAAAAAAAATATATATATATATATTATATATATTTACAGTTTTAAGTTTTCCTTTGACTAAATTTTTGGGTATGCCCAAAAAATTGAGTATACAAGTATAATTTTTATTGCTTTCTAAAGAATTACCATTTTTTGGTTTTGTTTTGTTTTGAGAGACAGAGAGAGAGAAAGTGAGAGCAAGCAAGAATGAGCAGGGGAGGGGCAGAGGAAGAGGGAAAGAGAGAACCTTAAGCAAGTTCCACACCCAGCACAGAGTCTGATGCAGGGTTCCATACAACGATCATGGGATCACGACATGAGACGAAATCAAAAGTCAGATGCTCAACCAACTGAGCCACTGAGGCACCCCTGTACAATTTCTCTTGGATTTACTCTTTGATCAAAGGTTTATCTAGGAGAGTATTTTTTAGTTTCAAATGGCGTTGTTGGGGGGGTCATATCTTTATTAATTTCCAATTTAATTGGATTATAATTAGGGAATGTGATCTTAAGAATCTCTACTTTTTTATATTTGGTATGCTTTTGCTTTGTTTTTGTCCAAGTGGGTGCATAAGTCTACTATTTCTAGTAACTGGGGCTTGGAAAATCACACATCTCCAAAGAAATGCTCCCTTAATTGTGTCTTGGTGATGTGCTCTGGTAGCCTGCCCTGCTCACCTCAAGTCTAAATCCCAGTAACAACAGTCGTGTCCCAGTGTCCCATTGCAAAAAACCATTCTAACTTGCAAATCTGGAACCACTATACCTCTAAGTAGAAAACAAGGCAATTAGTTATTTTTAACAGCCAGATGATTGTATCACCTTGGAATTTAATCAAAACAAACCAAAGGCATGCAATGCTCCTGGATGGTGTCCAGCAAACATCTAGTTCAAGTTTTCATTTTCCAACCTGGCATCTCAACTCCTCCTCAGCATAGGTAGGCACTGGGAGACACCAGGCAAACCCGCTGCCCACAAATCCACGAGGAAAACATACTCGTGCACGTCAAGAATGCCTCAGCGTGATTCACGGAAACCTTGAGGTGCAAGGGGCTAGAACTATTTTTTAAACGTAAGCAACTGCTCCCGCCAAGGCTTTGAAATGTCTGTGCTCACATCAGATCAGCCCTGGTGATCTAAGACTCATACAATGAACACATGGAATAGAGGAAATCTTGTTTAAAATCACCAAGGAAATTCCAAACTCTCACCAAAGAATTAGCGGATATTTCAACAAATATACACTTGGAGACAGGGTGTTGTTGTTTTGTTGTTGTTGTTATTGTTTTTACAGTTTCTCCCAAAAGTTCATAAAGATAAAGTGGAAGTTTCCTCAGGTCTGGCACCACTGGGGGAAGAAGCCTATTATACTGTTGAGCACCTACTGTGTGCCAGGTAAGCTACTTTGTACTAAGTATTTTGCATATATTGTCTTTTTAATTTTTTAATGTTTATTTTTAAGAGAGACAGAGTATGAGTGGGGGAGGGGCAGAGAGAGAGGGAGACACAGAATTCCAAGGGGGGTCCAGGCTCTGAGCTGTCAGCACAGAGCTCGACGCGGGGCTCGAACTCATGAACCGTGAGATCATGACCTGAGCCGGAGTCGGACTCTTAACCGACTGAGCCACCCAAGCACCCCTATTATCTTTTGTATCTTCACAGAAGTAGTCATTAGAGAAAAATGTCTAAGTTTAATCACATTTTTAAACATTTTTTAAAGTTTATTTATTTTGAGAGAGAGAGAGAGAACGAGCAGAGGAGGAGCAGAGAGAGAGGGAGAGAGAGAATCCGAAGCAGGCTTCACACTGTCGGCACAGAGCACAATGCAGGGCTGGAACTCACAAACTGTGCTATCATGACCTGAGCCAAACCCAAGAGTCGGATGCCTTACTGACTGAGCCACCCAGGAGCCCCTACATTTTTTTTAAGTGTATTTATTTATTTTGGGGGAGGGGGTGCAGAGAGAGAAAATCCTAGCAGGCTTTGCACTGGCGGCATGGAGTCTGACACAGGGCTCCAACCATGAGATCATGACCTGAGTCAAAATCAAGAGTCAGACCCTTAACCGACTGAGCCACCCCCGTGCCCCTGTTTAATCACATTTTTAAATGATTCGTAGCCGATGTATCAGAAAAGCCTTGTTAAAATATAGATTCAGCTATACCGTTGTCTTGTGATAGAGACTACTTAGGGTTAAACTACGACTCCAATATTCTGTCAGGTAGAATCCTCTAAAACTTGTAAGATCTGTTTGTGATTTCCACAAACTTTCATTTCAAACACAGACTAGTCACCCATTTACTTTGAAGCAATCGTTACATAAAATTAATTAAGTAATAACTCATCTCATCCAATGACCTTATGAGATCCAATCCCAGCTGGTACTGTACCATCAATCAGTGCATCACAGAGGTAATTCTGGCCAATAACCCAAGTGACTTTTTTTGTTGGGCACAAAATTCAAAGGAACGTATAAACTGCCTGCTCTTCAGACCCATCTTCTGCCCTTTTCACTTTGCATCTATGTCCCAGCCACGTGAAACTATTTACAGGGGCTCCAAATCTCACATTCACTAATTCCTCTGGCTCTCCATGTGCCCATTTCCCGCCCCCACCCCCCACCTGATGAGCAGCTCCTCCGCTCCGAAAACGTGACTCAAGGTGTAACTTTTCTGGGACACACCCTCTCCATTTCCGCTTGCCTCCTTCCCCATAAGGAGACCGGGTCTCCTCTGGTTTTCCATCCTTAGTACATACAGTGCTCACACCCTGAATGAAGCAACTCATTCGGCAAACATTTATTTAGCTCCTATTGTCTACGGGGATCTTTATTAGGTGCTGGGAACACAAAACTAAACAAAACATGAAGTGTAGGGAAAGTCAGACACGTATACCAGGCAGGGCAGTGCCCCAGTGCTGTGCCATCCGGATCCCGGAAGGCGGCCTCCTGAACCCCGCCCTGCAGAACCCAGGGAGCCTGAGCAGAAGTGGGGGGAGTCAACAGACAGGGGGCTGGGCAAAAGGAACTGCAGGAGCAAACAGAGAGAGATGGATAGCAGATAAGCTTTGCTGATAGCAGACAAATTTCTCCAGCCAAGGCATTCCATTAAAAAAGAAACCTTTAAAACCACTCATTTATAAACTTTTATAAACTTTCCAAGTGACAATAAAAGCAGATGATCATCATAGAGAGTCACCTCTAGCTTTAGTGCTAATGGTTATTCATACCCACCAGTGCTTTCTTAAACCCAATGAGGCTCATTAGTAATATGTCAAAACTTTTGGATTTTCTCTGAAGACAAAAAGGCGATATTTTATGACTGCGCTGAGAAGCAGGAATGAATAAAGATAAATAGTGCAGTGGTGTGAGACAGTAACATGGCCGACCAAGGAACAGGGTGAGGATGGAAGACTCCTTCAACCTCCCCTCCCCCCCCCCATGTAAAGGGGAGAGAGAACAAATCAAGACAAATGATAGAAACTTTGGTGCAAGGACCCTAGATCATTCTACTGGGATTGGGGGTCCTCTGTCAAGTTGTCTTCCTTTCCTATGACCTAATCTGCAAACATAAAGGCCGAAGCTCTCCTCCTCAATGGTTACATGGGGAAATACCAATCTTAAATTGTATCCTCTTTGACCAATAGAAGACAGAACTTTTCAGAGTCACCCATATTATGTTGTTGTTACCTACACTCTGAAAAACTAAACAAAACACTTCTGATCTTTCCAACCTTTAATTTTTATGCGTACTCGTATGGGATGTTGTGGTACCTACCTGCGGCTACTAAAATTGGAGACAGAGAAGCAGAAATCAGAACTCAAAAGAACATGATAAATTTGAGTGGCCACCTGTCCATGTCATGCTAATTGTTTCCGTTCGGCAGTTCAGACCCATCAAGATGTTCCGTAGATATCACATCAACTCAGGCCTCTCATCCAAAAATATAACAATACATGCTGCAAACGGGCAGGTTGCAGACATTGATCTACACCGTGCCCTGATTTATACAGTGCCTTATTTTATACTGGGTTCAGAAATTCAAATGAAGGCAAAAATGACAAAAGCGTGGACAATGTACACCTTTTCTGCAAGGACTGAGTTAAAGGCATTGAGTACAATGCTCCAGGTTTAGAACAAACCAATCTTTAAATGAATTACTGCCTGCTCATTATAAACTGGTTACGGAGGAAGGATAGTTCCAACCTCTGAAAACAAATCAGAACCTGTTACTACAGCAGTGTTACCGCATCTGACGCCCTCACAAACATCATCCCATGGAATGCTCACAATACCTCTTCAGTTAGTTATAAAACTAACTTTCATACACGAGGAAACTGAGCACTGAAAAATGAACAGACTTCCCTGGGGTCAAACAAGCAGTTACTGGCCCAACACGGACAAGCGCCTAATAACCAGGTGGAGGGGCTCTCTGCTAGAGTGCTCCTGCCTCCCAAAATAAACTTATAGGTGAAATCAACTCCCCTTGTTCTCATATCAGGAACTTTTTTGTAAGGAAGACAAAAATAGACAGTTGGTATAAAACATTTTGATTCTATTTTTAAACATCTACCAGGGCAAAAGGCCAGGTGTTTTGCCCAACGCAGACAATGTTCCTATCTCAGCGGAACCCCATCTTAACCAAGAAGAAAAATATCAACCATACACTGGGAAGAGAGTGGGGCAACCCCGAGTACATTAATTGTCAGCACTGGCCTCCTGCAAGGAGGAATAGGCAGGTGTCCTGGAAGAGTGAACAGTCAAAGTGTATGAGTCAAAGACTATTTCGGTACAAGATCCTGTTTCAACCTTGTTGTCCGTCTGTTTGCTGAGAATGTAAAGTTGTCTGGGTCCAAGTCAGAGATGGGGATGAAATCATCTACTGAAAACACTTACGCAGGATCCCCACGAGGGCAAGTTGTGATTACACAACAAGTAGAGGCCTTCCTGTTACCTGTCCGGGCTTCTTTGCAGTCAAGATGCCTCATCCAAGGGAGGTTAAGTTCAGGGATTCCGTGAAACAAATGGGGAAGGCTGTCAAATTCATTATTAATTTTCTGTAGGTTAGTCGAGGGGGAAAAAAAACAAAACACTACATGCAAGAAAGAAAAAGTTAATAAATATTTGACACACAGGCACTCATAACAATACCAATTTAGCAAATGTTGCAGCCAGTCCCTTTTCTCTCCCTGGTCCTCCTCCTCAGACTCTTATTCTTTTGAGGGGAGTCACTAAGGACACTAAACTCACTACTCTCTACTCTCTTCTCCCATCCTTCCTTTTGTGACATCTAGTACACCTGCATCTTTCAATGCCTGGATCCAACACCCATCACTCACCTACAGGCCTCCATGGCTTCTCTCTACTTCCCGTAGAGGGAGAGAAAATGAAGGTTCCAGAGAATATCGAACTTTAGAGAAGTTCAGGGGAACTAGTATTCAGGAAACGATTGAAGTCAAGGCTTTAGACACAAAAGATTCTAGACCCCAATTTTAAGAGCAAGTAAATTACAAGGTAATAATTAGCATTTCAGTTATGTTGTAGACCAAATGGTCATTTACAGTATGGTTAGAAACATAAACTACCAAGTATAATGTCGTTTCCATAGTAAAATGAGTTCTAAGTTCTGAACAACTGACCCACAAACAAGCTTTTGGAACACTTAATATTCATTAGTTTGGGTCACCTACCAAAAAATGTAACAATAAAATTTTCCCCTTGAGTTTCTTTCTCCTTACAGCTGCAGAAGAATATAGAAACTGTACATGTCTATAACTGGGTGACGCTATTTGACCTCCTTCCTTAGAAGCTGCTTCAATTGAGAAAGAAGCTGGTGATCATTTGTTCCTAAGAGCCCTAGGTGAATTTATTCTTCACCTGTGCCCAATAAAAGTAACTGGACCCATTTCTAGATAGGTAGTGACTATAGGGGAAAGGGCTCTCAACATTATCATAAAGAGATAGTAAGGACAACACATTGGAAGAGGGTTTTATTCACTTTATATTGGCAAAGAAAGTCCGTGGTTTGCTGCTACGGTAGCCCAGGGCAAGAGGTGAACTCCAAGTTGGCAGGTGGCTTCTTCTGAGCAGATCCTGTTAAGTGTACTGCTTTGTGAGTGAGTGTGTGTGTGTGTGTGTGTGTGTGTGTGTGTGTGAAGGCAATTAGGCTATAAGGAACAAGACTGAAGGGACGATGATGACATGATGTACTTCAAAAGGGGAAAACATATCAGCCAAGTCTACCATAGACTTGTTTTGTCTTCAAAGAGCTATAACCACGGGTCAAACCTGGGGTAGGAAGGCCTCTTAGACTTCACCATGTAATAATTAGAGTGCCCAGAATGGAATGTAGTCAAACCAGATGAGTGAGAAAAGACAAGAGCCAAACATGCCTGCCAATAAAGGATGCTGCCTTCAAACCCCACGCAGCCATGTTTGAACGATGTAATTCTGCCTCCTCGGTAAATGCTGATTGGATCCAGAACAGATGTCTGTCTGCAGTAGAGCCAATCAGATTCTCTCCACCAGGAATTTGGAATTTGGATTTAGGGACAGCTAACCTCTGTGCTGGGTTGAAGCCGTGCAGCAGCCATACTCTATCACCTATATGAGTTGCAGAAAAATCCACAGAAAGCACAGGAAAGGAGATGTGCAAGAGAGGAGGTAAGAGTCAGAGAAAGAATGATAGCTTTCTAGCTCTTAGTTCCAGTTCTTTCCAGAAGCCACCTGCATTCCTACCTTTGAATTCCTCAAGATACTCCTGGTCCTGATAGCAAATTTCCCACTTTTGTTAAAGCTAGTTCAAATTTATTTCAGTTATTTTAAATCAGAAACACCTTGCGTAAACCACATTACCGTAAAGTCAGTATCATGCTATGAAAAGAACACAGACTTTTGAATCTGCCAACGCTGGGTTCAAATGTTGGCTCTACTCAATACAAGCTGTCTCGTCTGGAGTACATTTCCTAACCTCTTTGAGCCTTGATCTCCTCACCTCTAAAATGCAGATAATGACTGCCATGTGCAGTTGTGAAAATCAGAAAAACATATCTAGAGGGGCGCCTGGGTGACTCAGTCGGTTAAGGGTCCAACTTCAGCTCAGGTCATGATCTCATGGTTTGTGGGTTCAAGCCAGGCATCAGGCTCTGTGCTGACAGCTCAGGGCCTGGAGCCTGCTTCAGAATCTGTCTCCCTCTCTCTCTGCCCCTCACTCGCTTATGTTCTCTCTCTCTCTCTCTCTCTCTCTCTCTCACTCTCTCTCTTTCAAAAATAAATAAATAGGGGCACCTGGGTGGCTCAGTCGGTTGAGCATCCAACTTCGGCTCAGGTCATGATCTCGCAGTTCGTGGGTTCGAGCCCCGTGTCAAGTTCTGTGCTGACAGCTCAGAGCCTGGAGCCTGTCTTCAGCTTCTGTTTCTCCCTCTCTCTCTGGCCCTCCCCGGCTCACGCTGTCTCTCTCTCTCTCTCAAAAATAAATAAAGCATTAAAACAAATTAAAAAATAAAACATTTTTTAAAAATATCTAGAGCCTTGGCACATGGTAAATACAAATGAAATGATAACTCTTAGAATTCATTGGATGTAATGGCATCACCATGGATATCTCAATAGGAAGGTTATATATGGAAAAATATATGTAGAAAAATGTTTTCCTTAAATTTTTTAGTTTACAAATTATTCAATCCAAGGTGTTTTTATCTTTGTTTTTTACTGAGATACTACATTATATGCAAAGTATGGCTTGATTTTAAAATACTTTTTAACATATCGTCTATTATAGATAACATCTGTATTTATGGGGAAAGTCCTAGGGAAATCCCTCAAGCAACTTTTTTCTTTTTTTTTTTTAAGTAAGCTCTCTACCCAATATAAGGCTGGAACTCATGACACTGAGATCAACAGTCACGTGCCCTACCCACTGAGCCAGTCAGGCACCCCCACAGGATCACTTCTTCTCCATCAGCATACATGATAGAGAAATTGTTCTAATCCCTGTGGAAATCACAGACCCTTTTGTGAATATGATTAAAGCTGTGAGGTCTCCCTTCAGAAGATTCACATATATATATAAAATGTTGCATATTGCCTAGTATACATGGTTTTGTGAATCTCGGGCATGAATCCCTAAAAATTGAACAGTCCAATAAACCTCTTTACCTGGAATTTCTTTAAACAAGTCTGCATGTAAGAAGTCAGAATGTATCCCTAGGTATACCTCCATAGACAAGAGATGACCTGTATTAAGC
The DNA here is from genome assembly GCA_028646485.1 of Cryptoprocta ferox. Classification (NCBI taxonomy): domain Eukaryota; kingdom Metazoa; phylum Chordata; class Mammalia; order Carnivora; family Eupleridae; genus Cryptoprocta; species Cryptoprocta ferox. Next base: position 132,379,089 of record CM053577.1, on the reverse strand, counting down.
CCCCCCACCCACAACTCCCACACTAATGCCCTTACTGAAATGCAATAGAGCAGGTCCCCACTTATCTGGGAGGGGGACTTGGATATTCCAAGGTAGTCGTTACATACTCTACCACCACACTTACTTCACCATATTTTAAGCACTCACTTACTGGCATGTCTCCCATCCTAAACTGTGAATGAAGGTAGAAAGTGTCTTTCATTTCTCAGGTTATGCTTCATATAGTAAATATTCAATAAATGGCAAATAAATAAGTATATGGTATCTTACAAATACAAATTATGATTTGTGCTGATCTTTAACTCAAGAAATAGAAAATTCAAGATAGTGTGGGGGCGCCTTGCCAGCTCAGTTAAACATCCAACTCTTGATTGGCTCAGGTCGTGATCTCGTGGTAGTGGGATCCAGCCTAGAGTCAAGCTCCACACTCACTAGGCATGGAGGCTGCCTAAGAGTCTCTCTCTTCCTCTCCCTCTGATCCTCCTCTGCTCTTGTGCTCTTTCTCTCTCTCTAAAAATAAATCAATAAGCTTTAAAAAAAAAAAAAGAAATTCAAGATAGTATGCAAGCAGTAAAAGGATTTTAATCCAGTTCAGAACATTCCCCAAAACATCACTTCTACAACCCTAGTGGGGCTGAAGAAAGTCTCTGCTTGGTCAATACTAGAGACTTAATTTTTGGCAGTGGAGCTCTCTCTACCCAATGCACAATTTCTGGTCTTCTTTCTCCTCTACTCTAATTCATTTGTAAATTATATACCACCATTCACACAAACATGTGAGCACACATGTACACAGCACAATTGTCAGATTATTATGGAATTGTCTTGCACCTCAATCAGCCAAAATATATTCACTTGTTGTTTCTTATGTCTGTTGAGGGTAATGTAGTGGTAGCAATAAGAAGGAGAATTAGAATTGGGGCACCTGGGTGCCTCAGTCGATTAAGCATCTGACTCTTGGTTTCGGCTCAGGTCATGACTTCACAGTTCGTGAGTCTGAGCCTCGCATCAGGCTCTGCACTGTCCGCGCAGAGCCTGCCTAGGATTCTCTCTCCTTCTCTCTGCCCCTCCCACTCTCTCTCTCCCCTTCTCAAAATAAATAAATAAGTTTTTTTTAAGAAAAAGGAGAATTAGATTATAGACACCTCAAGGCACTATCCTAAGATTTTGGATGAAAACCAAAAATAAACCAGAAACAAGTTACAAACAAGAAAACTTCAGCTTTATCTATATTATTGTTGCCTTAATTGAGTCATAGATATCCTAGATACCACCTTCTTACTCAAGCATAGCCTTTGATTCATTCATTCAACAAATACTGAATAAATCCTTGTGTGCCAGGCACAGTGTCAGACCTAGGGATGAAAAGGTGAACAAGAAAGCAAGGGTGCTTGACTTCACAAAGAAAGAATTATCTTTCCTTTCTAGCAGAAAAGATAATTTCTTAAAAGTGATAATAGTAAAATGTTTGAGTGCCATTCTAAGGGATGCACAGATACTACAGAAGCACTTGGCTGGAGCCCAATTTAGTCCAATCTGGAGCAATGCTTTCCAAGTGTGGTTCTCATACAGGCAGTATCAGAGCTACCTGGTGGTTTTAACAAGACTTGTAGGTAATTCTGATTCACACCCTATCCTAGCACGGTTAAAGTGGATCCTTGATATTTTAACATGTCCCCATGTGATTCTATTGTGGAGCCAACAGTTGAGATACTGGTCCATGGGGCAGGGAGAGACCTCCCTATGGAAATGACATTTAAGCTGAGACCTAGATGAATAAGAGTCAGGAAACAAATACTAAAGTAAATAGAGTTATAAAATGAAAAAGTGTTTCAAGGCAGAGAAAACCTCATGTTTAAAGGGCAGAGGGCAGAAAAGCATGGTGCATTTGAAGAATGTAGAGGATTATTCAATGGGTCTGGATTATAGAGAAGTTGAGGAAGAGTGCTTTGAGATTAGGCTACAGAGGTTGACCAGATGATTGAGAAGGAATTTGTAGGCTTAAGCATTGAACTAAAAACCCATGGGAAGCCTTTGTAAACAGCTTCACCTCACCAGATCTTTACTTTTTAAATATCACCCCGACTGCAGTGTAGAAATAGGCTGAACAGAAGCAAAATTTAATATAGGTGCTTCTAGGTAAGAATCTGTTTCAGTAGTCCAGGGGAGAAATGAGACTGGAGGTAGCAACGGGGTTGTAGAAAAGTAAACAGCTTCACCATTATTAAGATATACAATTAACTGGGGTGCCTGGGTGGCTCAGTTGGTTAAGCGTCTGACTTGGGGTCAGGTCATGATCTCACAGTTTGGTTCATGAGTTCGAGTCCCACATTGGGCTCTGTGCTGACAGCTTGGAGCCTAGAGCCTGCTTTGGATTCTGTGTCTCCCTGTCTCTCTGCCCCTCCCTTGCTCGCACTCTGTCTCTCTCCCTCAAAAATAAACATTAAAAAAAAAGAAATAGAATTGAAAGAACTAGAGGATTAGTAGAATGTTGGAGATATGAAAGTTCAAGAACTCAGAGCTAACTTCCGTGTTTCTGATAAGAGCAATTGGGTGGATAAACTGAAGTTCATATTTAAGCACACTGAATTCAACGTAGGATATACAAGTGAAAACACCTAGTCATCTCTTTGACAAGAGGTGGATGAAAATACTGATTTAAGAGTGTCTGCTTATTAATGGAAGCCATGGATGGTAATGGTATGATCTATAGAGTCATTCAAGTTTGAGGTGAAGAGGACTTAGAATGTAACCCTTTGGGGATGCTAGTGAATAAAGGAGAAAGAGATGACAAAGAAAAAAATAGTGAAGGATAAAAAAAGAAATAGCCAGAGAGGTAGGAGGAAAACCAAGGGACCAAGTGAATGTAGCACATGGAAACCGCAGTAAGAGAAAGTCCTGAGAAGCAAAGAGAAGACTATGAATCAAATGCTAGTAAAAGTTGAAGCAAGGAAAAGACCAGATGGGTCCATTGGATCTATGACATTAAAAGTCAATATTGACTTCAACGAGAGAAGTTTCAGAAAGTGGAAGGAATGAATGCTGCTTGGAATAGGTTGGAAAGTAAGCTGGAGGTAAGGGAATGGAGGTAGCAAGGAGATAGCATGGTCAAGAAATGTGATTATAAAGCTGAGATTAAATTGGTACCTAGAGAGGCATGTGGAATACACTGAATACTTTTTTTAGTGCATGTTCAAGAGCAAAGGTAAAAGAGAAGATCCTGGAGAGTGTAGGATAAATTACAGAACAAGGCCACTGAGGAGATGGGAAGGGACTGGACATGAGTCCAAGAGTAGAACTAGTCTTAGGTAAGAAGGGGCACCTGTTCCTTAAACTCTCACCACCAGGTGAGACTTCACGGTGGGGCATGCACATCTGTCCTCACTTTGATTCCAGGTTCTCATCAGGAAAGTGATTACAAACCCTGGGATATTTGCAAATACTATTGGTTACAATTATCATGGGAACTGCTGAGAATGGGTCTAATTTGGAACTTTCAGGGAACGTTCTCAGACAAGTCCCTGAGAACATCCGAGCCGGTGCCCGGGTCAGACCAGCCAGACAGTGATCGACTTGTCCCAAGTTTGCCCAGGACTTTCCTTGGTTTAATACTGAAATTTCTATGTCCCAGAAAACTCCCCAGTCCCAGCAAATTGGAACAACGGATCAAACTAGACCTGGCTCAAATGGAGCCTCTTCAAATGTTAGCAATATGTTACTTTTTCATTATAAGTCAATGAGCCTTTCAAACAATAAATTATCAAACTTATCTATTTATATTTTTCACCCAAATTAAATCTGAGTTTGCTACTTTCATACAGGGTAAAGGAATGCGTACTCCTTTTTATTCCCTTCGTAGATGCTGTAAGAAGCAATGCTAATGACATAATTCCTTTGCTCTATTTCCGATCTCATTCTGTAAGAATGTGGAATGCCCTGGAGTGCAAGTCCAGCTTATGGATCTGCTGGAATTTTTTGCCCTTTTAAGAAAACTAAATGATGATTCAGTGCAAAGTAAAAAAAAAAAAAATTGATCCACAACAGAAAGAAAATATTTTATTCAGCCCTTAATAATTCAAATGCTTGCTTGTTTTGCTAACTGACAGACTCTGGAGGAATAAGTTACATTAGATACATAAATACACAAATAATGATTCAGCATTTTTATTACAGTACACAATATAATCTTGAAGGAACCATAAAGTTAGGCTACTAATAAACCTAATGATTGTTGGGGGATAGGATAAGATGTCAGAGCATTTTTAATAAAAGAGCAGAACTACGTTAGGATAATTCAGCTTAAAAATAGCTAAAATTAAGGTGCTTTTACAAATATAAATTGCTAAATTCATACATTTAAAATAAATTGCTAAGTGACAATTTCACCACAAAATAACAGTCCGGAGGGACTATTATGTACAAAACGTAGTGCTTTTCAGAAGTACTAATGTAGTGATATTTCTAAAGTAATATATTTAATTTTTCCATCTGTATTAAGTATATTGACATATAATATTGTATAAGGTTAAGGTGCATAATGTGTTGATTTGATACATTTGCATATTGCTAAATGATTATCATGTAGCTTCAGCTAACACCTCCTCTAGTTCATATAACCATTCCGTTTTTTATGGCAAGAGCATTAAAGATCTACTCTCTTAACGATTTTCAAGTATAGATGTGTGTACTTGCGCGCGCGCGCACACACACACACCCCCCACACCTCACTCTTCAATTCATTTACCCACGAAGGGGCACTGAGGTTGTTTCCGTATCTTGGCTACTGTCAATGATGGTACGTGGTAGTGCACATATCTCTTTGACATATTGTTTTCATTCCTTCAAGTATGTACCGAAGAGTGGGATCGCTGAATTATATGGTAGCTCTATTTATAATTTTTTGAGGAAACTCCATACTGTTTCCATAGTGCCTGCAACAATTTACATTCCCACCAACAGTGCACAAGGGTTCCCTTTTCTCCACATCCTCACCAACACGTATTATTTGTCTCTGTGAGGATAGCCCTTCTAACAGGTGTGAGGTTCTCTCTCCCTGTGGTTCTGATTTTCATTTCCCTGACGATGAGCGATGCTGAGCCCCTTTTCAGGTATCTGTTGCCCATTTGTATGTCTTCTTTGGAGGAATGTCTATTCGGTTCCTCTGCCCATTTTTTAATCAGACTGTTTTTAGGTTTTTGTGTTTTGGTTTTTGTGTGAGCTCTTATCAGATGCCTAGTTTGCAAATATTTTCTCCCATAGGTTGCCTTTTATTTTATTTTTTTGGCCATGAAGATGTTTCCCAGTTTGGTGTAGCTCCACTTACTAATTTTTGCTTTTGTTGCTTGTGCTTCTGGTATCGTATCCAGAAAATCATTGCCATGACCAGTGACAAAGAGCTTTCCCCCTATGTTTTCTTTGAGGAGTTTTCTGGTTTTAGGTCTTGGGTTTAAATCTTTAATCTATTTCAAGTGAGTAAGACATGGGTCCAATTTCATTCTTCCGCACATGGATATCCAGTTTTCCCAACTCTGTTTATTGAAAACCCTATTATTTTCCAACTGAGTATTATTGACTCCCTTGTCAAAAATTAGTTGACTGCACATGTGAGGGTTTATTTCTGGGCTCACTATTCTGCTCCACTGATTGATGTGTCTGTTTTTATAAAGCCTGGACCACACAGTTTGTTGTATATTGTAAAGCAGGGGGTGTAATGCCATTGGTTTTGTTCTGCTTTCTCAGGATTGCTTTGGGTAGTCAGGTCTTTTGCAGTTTCATGCAAATTTCAGGGTTTTTTTTCTATTTCAGTGAAAAATGCCATTGGAATTTTGATAGGGATTTGCATTGAATCTATAGATGGCTTTGAAGAGTATGGACATTTTAACACTATTAGTTCTTCTGATCCCTGAACATAGGCTATCTCTCCATTTAGCTGTGTCTTCTTCAATTTCTTTCATCAAAGTCTTAACGGTTTCAGTGTAAAGATCTTTCACCTTTCAGTTAAATTTATTCCTAAGTGCTTTATTGTTTTTGGTGTTCTTGTAAATAGGATTGTTTTCTTTCTTTACATAGTTTGCGGTTAGTGTATAGAAATGCAACTGATTTCTGTGTGCTGATTTTGTATCCAGCAACTTTACTGAATTTGTTGACCAGTCCTATTTTTTGATGGACTCTTTATGATCTTCTGCAAACATAGATAATTTTATTTCTTCCTATCCAAGAATTTTATTTATTTATTTATTTATTATTTATTTATTTTGCCTGATTGCTCTGGCTAGGACTTCCAAATATGTTGAATAGGAGTTGTTAGAATGAATGTCTCTGTTTTGTACCTGAGCTTGGAGGAAAAGCTATCAACTTTTCACTATTGAGTATGATGTTACCTGTGAAGCCATCATATATGGCCTCTATTATGTTGAAGCACATTCCTTCTATACCTAATTTGGTGAGTTTTTATAATGAAAGGATGTTGCATTTTGTCAATTTCTGTGTGTATTGAGATGATAATTGATTTTTGTCTTTCATTCTATTACTGTGGTATATCACATTGATTGATTTCCATATGTTGAAATATCCCTGCATCCCAGGAATAAATCCCACTTGATCATGTGGCTTTTAACACGCTGCTGAATTCAGTTTGCTAATATTCTGTTGAAAATTTATGCATCTATATTAATCAAGGATTTGGGCCTGTGTTTTATTTTGTTTTGTTTTTTTTCTTGTAGTGTCCTTACCTGGCTTTGGTAGCAGGGTAATGTTGGCCTCATAAAATGAGTTTGGGAGGTGCCTGGCTAGTTCAGTCAGTAGAGCATGTGATGCTTGGTCTCAGGATTGGGAGTTCAAGCTCAAAACTGGGTGTACAAATGACTTAAAAATAAAATCTTTAAGGGGCGCCTGGGTGGCTCAGTCAGATAAGCATCTGACTTTGGCTCAGTTCATGATCTCACAGTTCATGAGTTTGAGCCCCATGTTGGGCTTTGTGCTGACAGCTCAGAGCATGGAGCCTGCTTTGGATTCTCTGTCTCCCTCTCTGCCCCTCTCCTGCTCACACTCTCTCTTTCTCTCAAAAATCAACATTAAAAAAATTTTTTAATAAAAACAAAAGTAAAATCTTTAAAAAATGAGTTTGGAAGAGTTTGAAAAGAAATGGTGTTAATTCTTCTTTAAATGTTTGATAGAATTCTCCAGTGAAACCTTCTCATCTTGGACTTTCCTTTGCTGAACGGTTTTTGATTACTAATTCAATGTCCTTATGGGTCTGTTCAGATTTTCGATTTCTTCATAACTTAGTTTGGTACAATGTGTCTAGGAATTTATCCATTTCTTCTAGGTTTTCCAATTTGCTTGCACATAACTGTTCATAATAATCTCTTATGATCCTTTGCATGTCTGTGTTATCTGCTACAATGTCTTCTCTTTCATTCCTGAGTTTATTTATATGAGTCTTCTTTTTCTTTTTTTTTTAAGTTTATTTATTTTGAGAGAGAGAGCAAGCGAGCAAGTGGGGGAGGGGCAGAGAGAGGGAGACAGAATCCCAAACAGGCTCCTCACTGTCAGTGCAGAGCCCACTGCGGGGCTCGAACTCACAGACTGTGAGATCATGACCTGAGCCAAGATCAAGAGTTGGACACTTAACCAACTGAGCCATCCAGGTGCCCCAAGTCTTCTTTTTCTCTTAGCCTAGCTAAAAGTTTGTCAATTTTATTTACCCTTTCAAAAAACCAGCTGTTAGTTTTATTAATGTTTTTCATGGTTTTTCTGGCTTCAATTTAATTTATTTCAGCTTTGATCTTTGTTACTTCTCCCTTTTGCTCACTTAGGAAAAACCCTGGTTTCTTGAGGCATAAAATTGAGTTATTTATTTGCGATCTTTTTTCTTTAATTTTTAATGTTTATTTTTGAAAGAGAGAGAGAGGGAGGGGGCAGAGAGGCAGGGAGACACAGAATCTGAAGCAGGTTACAGGCTCTGAGCTGTCAGCACAGAGTCTGATGCAGGGCTCGAACCCACGAACCTCAAGATCATGATCTGAACCGAAGTTGGACATTCAACCGACTGAGCCACCCAGGCACCTCTTTGTGATCTTTTTTCTTACTGTAGGCACTGACTGCTATAAACTTCCCTCGTAGAGCTGCTTTTGCTGCATCCTATAGGTTTTGGTATGATATGTTTCCATTTTCCTTCATTTTAATATCTTATTTTCCTTTTGAATTTTTTTTTACCCATCAGTGTTCAGAAATACATTGTTTAATTTCTACATATTTGTGAACGTTCCAGCTTTCCTTCTGTTACTGATTTCTAGTTTCATACCATTGTGGTTAGAAAAGATAGTTGGCATGATTTCAATCTTCTCAAATTTGCTAAGACTTCCTGTGTGGCCAATCATACAATCTATACTAGACAATGTTCCCTGTGTACTTGAGAAGAACATGTATTCCATCTGTTGGACAAAATATCCTATTTATATGTTTGTTAGGTGCACTTGGTCCAACGTATGGTTTAAGTCCAATATTTCCTTGTTGGTTTTCTGTCTCATTGATCTACCCATTGTAACGTGGAATATGGGATCCTCTACCATTATTGCATTGTTGTCTATTTCCTCCTTCAGATCTGTTAGTATTTGCTAAGCATATTTAGGTGCTCTGATGTTGGATGCATACATATTTATGACTGGTATAGCTTCTTGATGAATGACTCCTTTATCATTATATAATACGTCCAAACTCCTATGTTTTTGTCCCAACAACACGCTGAAACTTTTCCTCTGAACACCGAACTTTCACAAAGCCTTCCCCACCCATGGGTGATTGTCTAAGACAGTGTTTTCCAGGGGACTGTGGCTGAAAGGGGCTGGAGCTGGTTCGCAGACCACTGCACAAAGGTGCATATGCCTATAACCTGATGCACATGGTGTCACAATTCCTCCTGGTTCCTGTGGCCTAGACTGCTAAATCCCATTGTCCCCACAAAGGCATTTTTGTTTCTCAGTACATTTCTAACCTACTGATTATTTGTAAATGTAATAATACATATGCATCATATAATGCTCATTATTTCTAAAATACTAAGATGCTCAGATGGAAACTGCTATCAAAAGAATTAAACACAGGGGCGCCTGCGGGGCTCAGTTGGTTAAGCATCCGACTCTTCGTTGTGGCTCAGGTCATCATCTCATATTTCATGAGTTTAAGCCCCACATCGGGCTCCGTGCCAACAGTACAGAACCTGCTTGGGATTCTCTCTCTCCTTCTCTCTCTGCCCCGCCCCCACTTGCTTACACGTGCTCTCTCTCAAAATAAATAAATTTAAAAAAGAGTAAAACACAATATGTTTACTTTCTTCATCATTCACAGTCAAATCGATCGTACACATAGCTTGGTTATTCACTTCTCACTCTTGAATTTCTTGTTGAAAATTTATAGCAAATGACCCAGAAGAAACTGGGAGGAAGGGGAGTTTGGACATCCTATTCACCCTTGAAATTTCTCTTGCTGTTGACAAACACAAAGTCAGGATTATTAGTGATCTATAAGTCACAACCTTTACAGTACAAATTCTGAAATAAAATTAGTGCTTAGCAGTCTTATGACCTTGAAAAAAGGATTGGAACTAAAAGAACACTATAGAGAAGGGAGAATTCATTGTCAAATAGGTGTAATTGATATTCTAAGAAATTAGGTAGGGACCTTATCCCCAATTAATTCCCTTCAGGGACCTAAGCATCAATAGTATTCATGGAAAATAAAAATCTAAAGCTGCCCTTGTGCTCCCTCAATCCAGCCCAGCTTTCAAGGAATGTATTTACCTCCCTGCACTTTGTTGCTAAATTCCTCGTAATCCCCAGGGGAAGTATGGATAAATTTGGTAAAGGGAAAGGAAGTGTGGAGGGCTATAGTTTTGTTCTTTCCTCAGAAATAAAGGCACATTGTGTAGCCATCACGGATATTGTCATTGTGATGATGCTTTATGGGTTCTCAGAGTATGTCGTATCTGCATTATCATTCCGGTCCCCAAAATTGTTTCAAATTAGTTCTCTTTTAGATTATCCCTAGTATTGTTCCTTTCCCTCACAGAGCTACAGAAATAGAACAAGTGCCCCAGGGATATCAGAAATCACAATTCTTGGGGCACCTGGGTGGCTCAGTTGATGAAGTATCCAACTTCAGCCCAGGTCAAGATCTCACGGTTTGTGAGTTCGAGGCCTACATCAGGCTTGGATCCTCTGTCCCCCTCTCTCTCTGCCTCTCCCCACCTCACACATGCTCTCTCTCTCAAAATTAAGTAAACATTGAAAAAAAGAAATCACAACTCTTAAGACACAGTAGTTACTTAGAGAGACAGAGTGTAAGTGAAGCCAGTGGTTCTCAACCCAAGTCACATTAGAATCACCTTAAGAGTGCTTTTTAAGAACAACACTTGTCTGTCTTTTTTGCCAAGCCAATAAAATCAGAATCTCGGATGGTAGGGCTCAGGCAGTAGTATATTTAAATAGATTCCCTAGACGATTTTAACAGGTACCCAAGCTTCATTAAGAATTAGGTTTGGGGTACCTGGAGCACCCGACTTCAGCTCAAGTCATCATCTCACGCAGTTTGTGAGTTCAAGCCCCACATCAGGCTCACTGCTGTCAGCACAGAGCCTGCTTCAGATCCTCTGTCTGCCCCTCGCCCATTTGCACTTAACCAAAAATAAATAAATATTTTTTAAAAAAGAATTAGGTTTGACAGCATATAAAAGGAAAAAAAGCAGTATCTTAAGACTGCAGTGTTTTTCCTTTCATATTAAAAATGATCTTTTTGAAAGTCTGCCCATACTAGTGCATGTATAACAGCTCCTGGAGTTCTCCAGGGCCTGAGCTCACTCTGTCTTCTTGCTCTACAATCCCGTGTTGGACTTCAGCTTTCAAGATCACTTCCTGGTCCAAGATGGCTGCTGGAACTCCAGCCATCACATTCAAGACTAGAAGGGAGAGGGAAGGAGAAAGAGCAAAAGGATGTGTGCCCTTCCTTTTGAATAGCCTTTCTGGAAATTTCCACTTACACTCTATTGGCAGAACATCATCATGTGGCCATACTTGGCTGCAATGGAAGCAGGCAAGCATAGTTTTATGTTTTTCTTAATCTTTTTAATGTTTATTTATTTATTTTTGGGAGACAGAGAGACAGAGCATGATCAGGGGAAGGGCAGAGACAGGAGGAAACACAGAATCAGAAGCAGGCTCCAGACTCTGAGCTGTCAGCACAGAGCCTGACACGGGGCTCAAACTCACGAACTGCGAGATCATGACCTGAGCCGAAGTCGGCTGCTTAACCAACTGAACCACCCAGGCGCCCCATGTTTTTTCTTAAATTTTTGTGCTTATTTTTGAGAGAGAGACAGACAGACAGACAGAGCATGAGTGGGGGAGGGGCAGAGAGAGAGGGAGACACAGAATCCAAAGCAGGTCCAGGTTTCGAGCTGTCAGCACAGAGCCAGACATGGGGCTCGAACTCACAATTGTGAGATCCCGACCTAAGCCGAAGACAGACACCCAACTGACTGAGCCACCCTGGCGCCCCAAGTGTAGTCTTTAACAGGACTAAAGGTTTTTATTTTTTAATTTCACTTAAATCCAAGTTAGTTAAGGACTAAAGATTCTGTTGCTAAAAAAGGAGATGAAAATGGAATTTGGGAAGGCAACTTGTAGTCTCGGCCGCAGATGAATAAATCAACAACTCAGCTCAGACTCCCTCCATTCCATCTTGCTCCCTTTTGCTTGAATCAACCTCATTGTTATATGGCATCCCACATTGTTACTGGCCTCAGAAGACCAAAGTGACAGGAAACACGAAGTTCTGACACTCGGCACCATTATCTTCTGCCATGGTTGAAACCATTGAAGACGCCAAACCACAAGCCCTAACAGGGTCTGTTGTCTAAAATGTCACGACGGACTCAGTTCACTTCAGAGACTGGGTTTAAGATCAAGGGGCATACATTCGGTGCACAATACCCCATTCCCCTCCCGGGTAAGGTACACATCAAGCCAGGTCTTTTTTAACCCAAGCCTCGGCTAAGAATAGACACTGAGATTCTTCTCCAGCCCACTGAATAGCAGGTACACAAAGAGGCAGTCACTCTTGAAATATAAATCACCCAATTTTCTTACATATATTTGATCCTGAGGCTACTCTTATAGACTTGGTGTGTGATCGAGCAGCTAAAGCAAGTTGGGCAGAACCACAGTGCACAGAAAGTAGGTCACTGCAAACTTCCTATTTTAGTGTCCCAACTACCTACTTTACGCAGCTTGCCCTGAACCTCTCTCCTCATCCCATAACCATCAAGGCCCCCTGTGGCCTCATGCTGCCCACAGCTGAGGGTCCCAAATCATAGCATCCTCCTTGCAAACCAGCGGATTCCAAATCCCCCACCCGCAACTGCCAATTTTTCAAACCATCCTAGAGGCCGGACGCCATTGCCTCAGGGCAATAAAGGCAGTGTTTGTACGACAAACTGAAGAGCATGAACAGTGATGCCCCTTCTAGGTGATGTCTGGAGAAAATGTGTATCTATCTGCGACCCCTTTAAGGAGTATTATGAGCTGAATTGTGTCGTCCTACCCCAAATTCATATGTTGGTGTCTTAACCCCCAGTACCTCGAATGTGACGTTTGAAGATAGGATCTTGAAAAAGGTAACTAAGTTAAAATGAGGTCATTAGGGTGGGCCCTAATCGAATACGACTAGTGTCCTTATAAGACGAGATTGGGGCGCCTGGGTGGCTCAGTCGGTTGAGTGTCTGGCTTCAGCTCAGGTCATGATCTTGCGGTTCATGGGTTCAAGCCCCGCATCAGGCTCTGTGCTAACAGCCCAGAGCCTGGAGCCTGCTTTGGATTCTTTGTCTCCCTCTCTCTCTGCCCCTCCCCTGCTTGTGCTCTGTCTCTCTCTGCCTCTCAAAAATAAATAAACATTTAAAAAAATTTTTAAGTCTATAATTTGGGGGGCACCTGGCTGGTTCAGTTGGTTAAGCATCCAACTCTTGATTTTAGCTCAGGTCATGATCTCGCAATTTGTGGGTTCAAGCCCCACATCGGGTTCTGCACTAGTGGTGCAGAACCTGCTTGAGATTCTCTCTCTCTCTCTCTCTACCTCTCTGAAAAATCAATAAACAAACTTAAAAAAATCTATAATTTGAAAAACAAAAGAAAGCAGTACTAGATTCTAGCACAAAGCATAAAATAGTCACTCATATGAGTTCATACGGATAGAAACGAATGCCTGAATGAATAAATGGTGGAGAATAGTCCAATCTCCCATACAGAAGAATTCTAGATAATTGAGGTAGATACTCTGCCCTCAGGAAATGGAGCATGACCTTGCAGTCCCTAAGTGTGGATGATGCATAGTAACTTCCTTCAAAGAGTACTTTAGGGAAAGGAGAAGAACAGAGTAACTTTCAAGTGGAGAAACCTCACAAACACTACCTCAGCCTGGTAACCAAGGCCCACATCAACAGTGAAAAGCCATGTTGATCTTTGATTGATAGAATATGATGAGAATGATACCTTACTTCTGTGGTCATCCTCCTAAAAACCCATAATGCCAGTTGATTTATGAGAAAAATATCCAGCAAACCCCAAATCCCAATTGAAGGGTGATGTAAAAATATCTGATAGTCCTTGGGGCACCTGGGTGGCTCAGTCGATTAAACATCTGACTGATCTGGCAGTCTGTGAGTTCGAGCCCCGAGTCAGGCTCTGTGCTGACAGCTTGGAACCTGAAGCCTGCTTTGGAATCTGTGTCTCCCTCTCTCTCTGCCTCTCCCCTGCTCGCACTCTGTCTCTCTCTATCTCACAAATGAATAAACATTAAAAAAAATTGTTTTTAATCCCTGATAGTCCTCAAAACTGTCAAGGTCATCAAAACCAAGGAATGTCTGGGGTGCCTAGGTGGCTTAGTTTGTTGAGCATCTGACCCTTGATTTCGGCTCAGATCATGATCTCACTATTAGTGAGTTCGAGCCCCATGTCAGGCTCAGGGCCAACAGCATGAAACCTGCTTGGGATTCTCTCTCTCTCTCTCTCTCTGTCTAAAATAATTAAAAAAAAAATAAACTTTAAAAACAAGGAAATTCTAAGAAACTGCACCAAGAGGAGCCTAAGGAGAGACGAACACAAAATGTAATGGGTATCTTGGATGAGATCCTAGAACAGAAAACAGGACAGTAGGTAAAAACTGAAGAAGTCTGAATAAAGTATAAACCTTAGATAATTTTAAAAAAAATAATAATCTATAGACAGATGTGCCCTATAGAATTTCAACAAGTCCCATCCCTTTCTTCACCATCGCGAAGATTCTCAGCTGCTGGAGTTGTGGCTGGCTGCAAAGCAGATGGAGGAAGTAAGCTCAGGCAGTTATAAAGGAGGAGACTGCACTGCAGTGCGTGTGCAGAATAAAAATCATCTCCATACGGTTATCCGAGGCAAGAGTGTAGGGGGCGTCAAAGCTGAAGTTAAACAACAGCATACGACACAAAGGCAGGTCACCTGAAGAAGGCTCATTGGCCACCCGTTCAGTGACATCCCCTTGGTGAATCCTCTGCCCTGCGTCAGCTCTCAGCCTTATAGGCTCAGCCACTACTCCAACAGTATCTTGAAGTCAATCAAACTCAGGGATGCTGACTCATCCCAACTAAACATCAGTGAATATGGTATAGAAAAACAAAATGCCACATTGTCAGGCGAATCCCACATGCTGGGCTTGATGGGGTGCAGCCTGGGAGTCTGCATTTCTTTTTTTTTTAAGTTTATTTATTTTGAAGGATAGAGTGTGGGCAGGGGAAGGGCAGAAAAAGAAAGAGAGAGAGAGAGAAAGGGAAAGGAGACAATCCCAAGCAGGCTCCACATGGTCAGCACAGAGCTCAACACAGGGCTTGAGATCACAAACTGTGAGATAATTACGTAAGCCAAGATCAAGAGTCAGACGCTCAACCAACTGAGCCACCCAGATGCCCCAAGAGTCCATATTTCTAACAAGCTCCCAGGATATGCTAATGCTATTGGCCCATGGACCACATTCTGAATAGCCAGGGTGTAGACAAGCTACATGAGAAACCAAAGAATCAGATTTTATTGGTGAGCTGAATATGAATAAATTAGATCACGGGAGAAGTTGACCACTTAACTCCTTAATGCCATCAGGCTTTGGTTGCCTGATGTATCCACTTCCATGAAAGAGATAAACCCACTATGAGCATCAGTGGTTGCCCATTATCCTTGGCAATTCACGCTCCAGAGACTCTTCTTATCTACATTTCCACACTTAATCTCCTCCTCTGACATCCAGTGGGAGCAATAGATTCTTGATAGATGCAAATAAAATGGCTGCAATTCATTTATAAGCTGGTTTTGCAGACCTAGGACTCATTCCCTCCAAAGGAACCTGATAAATGTTTGCACTGACCGCGTGTGTATAAATGTCCTAGTTCGCTCTCTAAAGAAATGTTAATTCTCTTAGTCTTAATGGAAAAGAGGAAACACCACACTTACCCTGTGGCCACAATAGAAAAGATTCTCATTCCTCAGCTATTTATGGAGCCCTAGTGGAGTGCCAAGCACGCATTAGGCCCTGGGGATGCAGTGGTGAGCAAAGACAGACCGGATTCCAGCCCTCATGCCAGGTGGCCCTCTGAGAAAAGCAGCGGGCTTTCTGTCAGAACAGCTACATAAAACGTTTCATCTTACAAACTTCTACTTTCCCCTTTTGGCCAGCTTCAGTCTCTTCAGAGCCTTGGTTTTTAACAGGCACTCCACGCCAAACTACAAACTGCTCAACCGGTCAACAGCATTCGACAGCGCCTTCCCTGGGTCCATGGTCTGGCCTGTCACATCCATGTGGCCATGCAAAAACCCAAAAATAACTCCCACCAATTTCTGCCACGTCAAATCAAAGCATACTGAAAGAGACAACCATCTAGAAACCCTATACCAATCAAAGGAGAGCAGGCAATGAGTACAGTATATGAATAAGCAAGTTTCTAACAGATTGGTCTAGCAAGGAAGTAATGATTCCCTTTCATTCATTCAGCCACTTTGACACATGCCTACTAAGGGAAAACTCTGCTTAGTGGGTAGTTCTCAAAGTCCAGCATGCAAAAGAATCATCTAGAAAGTCTGTTTCAAAATGCAAATTCCAGGGTCTTGCTTCCCCCAATCCCCCTCTCACCCCACTTCTCCCTACTAGAGTCTCAGAGTCAGATTCAGCAGGCAGGGCTAAGGCTTATAAATCCACATTTTGGGGGGCATCTAGGTGGTTCAGTCAGTTAAGCATTTGACTGCGTCTCAAGTCATAATCTCACTCCTCGGGAGTTTGACCCCCGTGTTGGGCTCTGTGCTAATAGCTCAGAGCCTGGAGCCTGCTTCAGATTCTGTCTCCATCTCTCTGCCCCTCCTCTGCTCGCACTCTCTCTCTAATATAAAAAAAAATTTTTTAATAAAAAAATCCGCATTTTTAACACATACCCCAAAGATTCTGAGAAATAGTGACTTAAGTTTGAATTCTCTATGTTAGTGGATTTCAACCTTGGTTCATATTCGATTTCTGTGAGAGGATTTAAAAAAAAAAAGTGCCCTCATGTCTGTACACCAAGACCCCAAAACAATCAAATCAGGAAGTCAAATGTATGAGACACAGCCATCAATGTTTCCTCAAACTTTCCGGGTGATTGAGTATTTAGTATCTCCAGGTGACACTGTATGTCTGGGTTGTTAGATATCAGATTCCAAGTCCCTCCCTGAAGATTCTGATTCAGTAGGTCTGTCTGGGGCAAGGCCCTCAAGTCTGTATGTCTAACAAGTACCCTCTGGGTGATTTTTATAGTGGGGTTTAAGAAATGAATCTATCTTAGTTGAATCAGAAAATCCCAGCCCCAGGAAGGCGGCTCCAATGGACCTTTTGAGTACAGTTTTGGAGCCCCCATCCCATGCATCTATTGGCTTGGGTTTTCCTAAAGACAGAGAGAGGAATTCATCTTACTTAATGCTTCATAGCAATGAAAGCCCACTGCTTTAAACCACAGTGACCTCTTTAGCCCCGCTTCTATTACTAATATAACAGGATGTTTCTCCCACTTACTTAGCACTATGTACCAGGCACGTGGTCTTAACAGCACCTAAGACAGTAACTAATTTAATCTTCATGACAACATTATGAATAGGAACTCTTGTTACTGTTAATCTAAGAGTAAGGAAATTGAAGCATAGAGGTTAAGCAAATTATGTAAGCTCCCAAAGTCACCCAGAGGATGAGTTTGGACCCAAATAGCTGGGGACCAAGGTCCACTCTCCCACCCATAATGCTGTAATGGTGCTCACCAAGTAAGAGTTGAAAAGCCTACATGCACATCACTTGTTGCCAGAAAAAGAGCACAGAAAGGATCAAATCAAGGAAGCTAATGTTTATTGAATCCCCACCTTGTGTGCCAAGTGTTAGACTAGGAGATTTATGTATATTATTGCATCTAGTCCAAGAGTCAGTTATAATCCCTCTTGTCATGGATGCACTATATATACTATCTTACTCAACAGTGGAAAGAGTTAACACTTGTAGAGCATTGTGCAAAAAAACAAACAAAAAAACACAAACAAAGCAGTCAAAGAACGCTTGCAAGTGGATTTGGCAGGCTGGGCACTGAAGAATGAGCCAGCCATGGAGGGGGGTGGGGGGGCAGTTGGGCTAAAGGAAGCTGAGTGGAGGGTGACCAGGACTGGCTGTGGAAGGGTCTGTGATGGAGGCGGAGGTGTGGGGAGCTTTGGCTCAGAGAAAGGACAGGGCTGCCTGAGGTCCTGGCAAGGGACAGGAGTTTCACTCAGACCTTCTGCTTCAGGGCAGATCTTAACAAGTTGGGACAAATGGTGAGGTCCATCCACTCTGAGAAATGACAGGACATGACACTGTCTTTAAAAAGAAGCCGATGCCTCCAACTACTGAGGGGAAACACAAGGGCCATTTCTTCTGTCCTGCCTGAGACATCTCCCTGAGTAGTGATCGGTCCAGGAGGGAGAAAGGGGTGCAAATCTAGTGCCCTTAACCCTGACAACTTTAAGGGTTTGGCAAGGGGCACACGCTGCATGTGTCTTTAGAGAAAATAGTGGTGAGGGGCTGCTAAGCACCATCTGTTCAGGGACATCATGTGATGTCAGTCCTAAGCAGCACATCTAAGAAGAGCCACAAGGAAATCGGCCTGGCTCCCAGGGTTCTAGACAGTCAGTCTATTTGCCAGGTCATAGGGCACACACTGAGGTCTCGGAACTCTGCTCAACAGTTGAACAGAAAGGGTCTAAAAGACACAGGGACTCAGACACATGAACAAATTCTAGAGACGGTAAAAATGAGACATCCAGGAGGTCTGGGAAGAACATACCCAGTAGCATGAGCATTGCAGATACACAGCTCTGATTCTAGAATATGAGCTACTCAGTCTTTTTATGTGGGCTATGCACAGTCCTGAGCTCAAAGATGTAAACTGGAATAGAAAAAGGCAGGCAAAATTCTGCAGGTGAATGATCCCACCCTTAACTGAAGTGGGGATGGGAATGCTAGCATTTCCATGAGAGATGTGTTCCCGGTCAAGGCCAAGAACAAGCGAGTTAAGTACAAGAGAGTCACAGAATCCCAGGAGTGAGGAGGTAGGTAAGGAGACAGAGCGTAATACAGTCTACCAGAAGGTCCAAAGAACAAAAGGAAGCAATGCAATGATTTTCATTGGAAGCAATAAATCATCAGAATAAATATTTAAGCTATGCTATTCTTCATTACTTCTTCATTGAGCTCCTACCATGATTTATCAGCAAGTTTGCAAAACAAGCATTACCAATAGGAAAAGAAAAAAGGGGAAAAAAAGCCTGATTGACTGATCGAGGAGTTTATTACTTTTGGACACTTTCACTGTGTGTTTTATTTCCCCTGGGCATCTAAAGCTGAGCGGACTGTATATGTCAAGCAAACCAGAATTAATGGTTCAAGTTTCCTTGTTTTTTTACTTCCTGGATCCAAGAAATAATAGCTGAGGACATCTATAATTTAACATTGTTTCAAGGCAGATTGCACTCACATTTCCTATCTTTAATGTGTTCCCTTTAAAATCCTTACCTATCAGGGCACCTGGGTGGCTCAGTTGGTTAAGTGTCTGACTTTGCCTCAGGTCGTGAACTCGCTGTTAGTGAGTTCAAGCCCTGCATCAGGCTCTGTGCGGACAACTCAGAGCCTGGAGCCTACTTTGGATTCTGTGTCTCCCTCTCTCTCTGCCCCTCCCCTGCTCGTGCTCTCTGCCAAAAATAAATAAAGATTTAAAAATGATAATAAAATCCATACCTATCGTTTTCCTTTTGTACATTGTAAGGTCATAATCTCCTTCACGTGCTGTCCTGAGAATGACTTCTTTATTGGCAAACTATGCACCACCTGCTTGCAACCACTAAATCTTCAAAGCTAGCCACACCATCAAATGGGGACATACCCAATGAAAACCAAGCCTGCTGTTTCTAAAAATTATTTGTGCATGTCCATGATCAACAAACAAAGTGAATTCCCCTCCCCCGCAAAAAAATGTTTCGAAAACACCCATCGGCTTAAGGAAATGGCAAACTGGACAAATGCCTATGAGAGCAAACTGTACTCCGTATTTTACAGACCTCTTTGTCTACGTCTCACTTGGCTATAACAAGTATGGGGACGGGGGAACTCTGTCTAGTTTTTTCACCCGCTGTGCCTCATGTTCTGCATGGAACATAACAAAGTCTCCATAAACACTGGTGAGAAGAACAGAAGTTGCCTAAGGTAAAAACAAAATTTATATGCATCTGTGAACTGTCCTTGCCTGAAACCACAAATGAAGATACGACATTGATTAGGCTCTCAAACAAACACTTACATGTCCTTCTACATTCACATTCATTTGGCACTTACCCCATACTTAGCTGCAAGGAAGGCACATACGAGAGCCACCTGACTTAGTGACACTCATCTAGGAAACTCTGCAGCGGAGTGTGGTGTTGGAATTCCCACTGAGTATCACAGAGTCATGACGCACAGTCTTGTAGGAAATGTTCTGGCCTTTCTGAGACTCGTTTCTCTCATCCGTATGACACAATTACCTTAAAAACTTCCTATGGAAACTAAATACGGTTGATAATGGCTAACACTTATTGTGTAATATTTTCCAGAACTGCACTAAATGATAGGTATATAATATTTCCTCTATTTATGTGATATACATCTATAATCTCATCTAACCCTCCCAACAACCCTATGATTATTGGTTCCATTCTACAGATGAGGAGATTTAGCCATTTAGCCAGGTGGTCCAGGTCACCCAGGTAGCAACCACCAAAACCAGGATGAAAATGCAGGTAGTCTGGCTCCAAAGCTAGTGTCCTCGACCACTGTGTCTCACGTGCATCTACGGGTCTGGATAGTCTCTAGGCACAGAAGATAGAGTGGCAATATTCATTCTCACCCCTCGGGAGAAGAGCTGGGTGTCTAGAGTACTAAAGGGATAATGTTTTTAGATGTTTGTTTATTTTTGAGAGAGAAAGTGTGAGTGGGGGAGGGGCAGAGAGAGGTGGGGACAGAGGATCCAAAGCAGGCTCTGTGCTGACAGCAGAGAGCCTGATGCGGGGCTCAAACTCACCAACAATGAGATCATGACCCGAGCCAAAGTGAGACGCTTAACTGACTGAGCCACTCAGGAGCCACAGGGATAATTTTTAACTTATATACCCTTGTGTGTTCCTTGAACTTTATACTTTATGAACATATTCCTTATTCAGAAAAATAATATACTAAAAAGAGATTTTTTTAAAAACTAAAATTGGTACAAGAGTTCGACAAAAATCAGGAATAATACTATCCCTTATGCAAAGAGTTAGGGGAATAACCTTTCCACGATTTAGCACTTAAAGCATTATGAAATCTTATAATCACAAAAAGGCCCATCCAGGAGCCTGCTTAATACATCCTGAAGCTTCTAATGTAATCATTGTATTCATTCGTTAGGCCTCTTGTTTCCCACTTATAAAGGTTTCATTGACTGTGACAGGAGGGTATCCAACTCCAGGCCCTTGCACTTGCCACTTTCCCTCTCAGGAGCCTTCCTCTCCCATTTATTCAGAGGCTCCTCCCTCACCTGCCTCCTTCAGGTCCGCACTCAAATATCATCTCAATCAAACTCTTTAAAGATCTCTTTATTTTTTCCCCATAGCACAAATCCCCATCTGATGATACGTTCTGTTTTTACATATTTATTTTATTGTCTGTCTCCCAACCCAGACCCTTAGAATGTCAGCTCCCTGAGAGCCAGGATTTTTGTCTCCTCAGTTCATTGCTATTTCCCCTGCTCTGAGAAGAGTAGGCCTTCATTTAATTGTTAAATGAAAAAATTGACCGTGGCCTATGGATTCTTCCAAAATGTTGAACATTTTGAAATTCTTTTTTTTTTTCAGTTTATTTACTTTGAGAGAGAGACCAAGCATGAGCAGGAGAAGGGCAGAGAGAGCAGAAGAGAGAGAATCCCAAGCAGGCTCCATACTGTCAGCACAGAGCCCAATGTGGGGCTCGATCCCATGAACTGTGAGATCATGACTTGAGCCCAAATCAAGAGTTGGACGCTTAACTAACTGAACCACCCCCACGCCTCTAACATTTTGAAATTCTTAATTTAAGTGTGTATCGTATTTATTTTATAGGGCTAACTTTAACAAGGAGTGAAGACTGACCTACATGGAATTTTAAAAACGAAAGTCCAAAGTGTCACAAAGCCTACAAATTCATTCTTTGGGGTTTCTTTTCCAAAACTCTTCTAAACTGGAAAAAGGGGTGTGTCCCAGCAAGCTTGCTGATTTGAAGGGAGCTGGTAGAAGGGGAAATCCAGAAGCTGAATTCAGACTCTGGGTCTCTGCGCCAACATGTCCAGAAGTTACTTAACTATACCACAGCCAAGTTTCTTAACCAATAAAAAGTTGATAATTGTAACAGTGCTTAACTTACAAACATGCTGTGAGACTTAACATTGGTTTCAGTGAGGATAAGTTTACGTATGAGCTAAGCCCTTGGTAAACTGTTAAAATGTAATATATGTGGTCAGTAAATGTGGTAACATAAAGAAACGTTGCTCTCCATCTTACCACCAAAACAGTAAAAATTAAGTGAAATTTAAAGAATAGAACAGAAAGTCAAATTTGATAGAAAGTATAAACTTAAAATGTCACTTGAACAATTAATGCCAAGTCCCCGGGCTTTGCATTTTTAAGGTTTCCAAAGCAAAATAAGAAAACCTAAAGAAAACAGTGCAGTGTGGCTGCCACAGGGCACAGATTAAGAATTTCCAGCGAGAGAAATTCCTGACTCAATCAGTTAAGTGTCTGACTTCAGCTCAGATCATGATCTCCCAGTTCATGAGTTCAAGCCCCATGTTGGGCTCTGTGCTGACAGCTCAGAGCCTGGGGCCTGCTTCAGATTCTGTGTCTGCCCCTTCTCCACTCATGCTCTCTCTCTCTCTCTCTCTCTCTCTCAAAATAAATAAACATTTTAAAAAAATTTTAATTCCAGTGAGGGAAAAAAAGAAGCTTTTAAGATAGCACATTTTTTTAACATAGCACATAACACAGCTTTGAGAAGAGCAAGGCACAATCTCGAGAAGCCACTCAGACAAAAACTCAAGAGAAACAAGTATTTACTGAACTTCAGTGAAGAAGCAACACTTGCTTGTTGATAAAATAAAAATGAATGCAAAATCTAAATTCTCTGGGCATCTGGGTGGCCCAGTCAGTTGAGCTCCAGACTACTGATTTCAGCTCCGGCCATGATCTCAGGGTTCATGAGATCAAGCCTTGCATCAGGCTCTACACTGAGAGTGCGGAGCCTGCTTGGGATTCTCTCTCTCCCTCTCTCTCTACCCCTCCCTCACTCATGCACACATGCTCTCTCTCTTTCTCTCTCTCTGAAAATAAAAAAATAAACTTTTTTTAAAAAATCTAAATTCTCTTGCTGCCCTTTTTATCCATTTATAAAAGCCTTTATAAATGGCTTTTATATGCCATTTATAAGCATATAAGCATTATATGATGCCTTTCCTCAGAATGTTAGAAGTATACAGTCTTGGGGTAGGTGCCTGGCTGGCTCAATTGGTGGATCATGGGGCTTGTGATCTCAGGGTCGTGAGTTCTAGCCCCACATTGGTTTCAGAGATTACTTAAGGAAGTTTAAAAAATAATAAGTATACAATGTTCTAGAAGCGAGTCAACCTTCCTTTAATGGGTATGGAGTAACTGACAGATGTTCAACCATCTTTTAAGTCCTTTATGTTTTGCCTTATAAAGCAGGACATGTAAAACAGGGGTCTGTGTGCCTGCACAACTCCCTCACTTTATAGAGAAAGAAACTGATACAAGCAAGTTAAATGGTTTTGTTGGCTCCCATATTCATTCCTTAAAAATGGACACCAGAGTCTGTTTCATTTAATGTGGAAATTACTTCCTTTTTTTAAAATGTTTGAATTTTTTAAATTTATTTTTGAGAGAGAGAGAGAGTGCAAGTGGGGGAGAGGGAGAAAGAGAGGAAGACACAGAATCTGAAGCAGGCTCCAGGCTCTGAGCCCTCAGCACACAGCCTGACGCGGGGCTTGAACTCACCAGCCATGAGATCATGACCTGAGCCAAAGTCAGATGCTTAACCAACTGAGCCACCCAGGCGCCCCATAAGGCACTTTCCTGACAAAAAAATAATTTTTCTTTTTAGCCCAAAGGAATTAAATACACTGGGTTAAAGGGTTAAATAAATAACCTGGATCACCTTCTTAGGGTTTTTCATCAGAGGCCTCTAAAGGTCCTTACTTTTTCAGTCAGGGTTTTTCATTATAAGGGAAAGTAATGGCCTTTTTCTCCCTCACAAGTTGAAAATCCAGAGGCTTATATTCTAACATATATTCAAGTTATGCTTGTACATCTCCCTTGGGGTCACCACCAAACCCTGTATATGTAAATGTAAGAGACTCATCCAAAACAATATTTTCTTACCTTTATTGTGACCATACATAAAACTACCCCCATCTTGAAATGGCAAACTTGGACCCTCTTTTGGAGAGATGTTCCTGCCTCCAAACTGACTACACTATCCCTTTAACCTTCGAACCATTCAGTGATCAGCATCACACATAATGGAAGAGATGCCAATAAATTCAAAGGAAGATGATTTAAGAATAATAAAACAACCATGGGGCACCTGGGTGGCTCAGCTGGTTGGGCATCTGACTTTGGCTCAGGTCCTGATCTTATGGTCTGCAAGTTTGAGCCCCACATCGGGCTCTGTGCTGACAGCTCAGAGCCTGGAGCCTGCTTCGTCATGCTCTGTCTCTCTCAAAAATTAAAAAAAATAATAAACATAAAAAATTTTTAAAAAGAATAATAAAACAACCTACAGGAAGCAAAGATAAAACATCCAGACTCATCATTCCCAAGTGTTCATATATCATTTTCAAATAAGAGTTCTCCTACTGACTCCAAGGAAAACCAGTGCTTTGTACCAGTTCTCCAGGATGAAACTCACCCACAGAGAAGCCTAAACTGGCCCCGACTATCACAATGACACCTGCCAATGAATGGAGTCTAGTATGTGCTACGCATTCTACCATTTGTTATCCCACCAATCCAAACGCTAACCCTGCCAACTGGAATTATCATCCCCACTTTTGAGATGAGAAAACAGAGTCTCGAAGAGGTCAGTCATTTGCCCCAATCACCTAGCTATTAGATGAAGGAGCCAAGATTTATACCCTGTTCTTTCTAATGCTGAAGCCAGAACTCCTTCTCCAGAAAACCATGTGACTTTTCTCCCCGACTAGCCTGAAACTTACAACTTTGTTCACGCTCCTCAAACATATCCAGAAAATGCCTTCATTTTTATCTGAGACAATGAGCACCCTTTGGCTAATGCATTCACTCAGATGAGCATATCTGACTAACACTTGTTGTCATCCACCAAAAAGCGGGCTCTGTAGGAAGACGCCACAGAACATGGAGGTTCTGCCAAAGAGAGCAGGGAAAATTAGAGTTTTGGGGAGCTGGCTGGCCTCCAGCTGCATGACCATGATTTCCAGGTGGCAAGCCACCCCATCATAGGCATCTTTTCTGATTTTGAATTAACAGAATGAATTACGGAGAGGTTTGGCCCAAGCCATTCTATTAAAGGACTCTTCTGTAAATACATTTGGGGAAACTCACAAGTGAATATATCCAAGCCTATAGATGTGAAAAGACCCACAGAAGTGGCTGCTGATCCTTAAGGATTAGTTAAGGAACATTCAGAAGTTCCTGGTTGAGTTTTAACATTAAGTCTGAGGAGCTCATTCATCTCAGCAATATATACAAGCACATATTATGTGTATGTGCCCAGATTCGACTCCATCTACCATGTCACCAGACTCCATCAGGGAAACCAGAAATGCCTTCCTCTTTGGCCTGAATAGTTCATGGACTGTCTTTGGGAGGGAACTTTTCGCTGTTTGGGTTTGTGCTGGGTAAGATGACGGATGACCTTTGACTTCAGGGCTAGAGGGAGCAGACTCTTTATGTCCAGAGAGGACCCATGAGGCTGTCACAAAGTTGTTTCAGGGCTGAGCGGAACTGTCTCTCTTAATCCAAGCAAGAAGTAGGGTAGGTGAGAAAAGCATCTAATGTTTTTGCTCAGAACACAGAATATCCCATCAGAGCTGCTTCCTGCTTTGTCTTAAGAGTAAAAAAAGAAAAAAAATGTAAATGGGTTATAGAAGCATGCTGGGAAAAAATGGGTAATGTGTACGTTTGAAAGAACAGATGTTTAACATCTCAGTTTCCCAGAGATTCTGACTTCATACAGGCTTTTCAGGAAAGCATCGTTATATAGAAGCAGGACATGCTTATTTAACTAAGTACAAAGAAAATTCTTACTAGAGATGGTAAAGTTTAGGTGGAAAAGTATCCCAGAAGCACTGACACACCTAGCAGATTTGACATGGAGTAAATCATCCAACACCACCCTTCTCTATGTGACAAAACTATTTTCAGTTATAATTGCAAGGGAAGCAAATAATAGTGATGGCCAGAAAAGCAGCACAGGCAGGAACACTTTTATTTTACTTAACTCAATGTATGCAATCATGCCCCCAAAAAATAAAGAATAAAAAGAAGAGGAACACCTGGGTGGCTCAGTCGGTTAAGCGTCCGACTTCGGCTCAGGTCATGATCTCACGTTCATGGGTTCGAGCCCCGTGTTGGGCTCTGTGCTGACAGCAGAGCCTGGAGCCTGTCTTCAGATTCTGTGTCTCCCTCTCTCTCTGACCCTCCCCTGCTCACCTTGTCTCTCTCTCTCAAAAATAAATAAAACATTAAAAAAATTTTTTAAAAAAAGAATAAAAAGGAGAAGAAAGATTACCCTTCAAATAAGAGAGAAAAGTAATGGACCAATGCCCTTTAATTATTTTAATGTATTTAATGTAGTTTGGAATAAAGAGGGAAAAGCTTATATTTATATATGCCTATCTTTATATATGAAAAATTATGAATACTAATTTATTTATGCATAATATTACAGCAACCAAACAAGCTAATTTCAATAAAAATGAAGTGTCCAAGGACCCTGGGTGGCATAGTCATTAAGCATCCAACTCTTGATCTCAGCTCAGGTCATGATCTTACAGTTTGTGAGTTTGAGGCCCACAGTGGGCTCTGCATGGACAGCATAGAGCCTGCTTGGGATTCTCTCTCCCTCTGTCCCTCCTCCACTTGTGCTCTTTCTCTCTCTCTCTCCAAATAAATAGACTTAAAAAAAATGAAGCATCCAAAAAAGTTACAATTTAGGTTAACTTCTCAATCATCATACTTGATACAACATTGTGTTTTCTTTCTCCTTATTTAGTTTTAAAACAAACGGGAGTTTTAAAAGAAAAATAAATTTTAATTTCAAAGATGTTATTCAAATTCAATAAACTGTCACACATAAACTAAAATTTACACTTACAAATAAAAACTGGACCCCTTGCCACTTGTACCATTTCATTGCTTCAAATTTTCAATGCAAATAAAATCACCGAATGGTCACAAGGAATGGCAGAATTGAAGTAGATTTCTTAATGGGTACTATCACTGTGCTATCACTATTTACTTCAAATCTATGGTTGAAACAGAAATGTGCAGCCCCACAGGGTCAGAGACTCCCACTGTACCTGAAGCAAATGCAAACAATTCTGAGCTTCTAGAACTACTCTAGGGATGAGTGTGCAGATCACTCACGTAGGGGATGCCAGACTCCGTGATGAACAGCCCTGTGGAGAGAGAGAGGCCTAACCAGTGAGGAACGGAGGCCTCCCACCCGCTCGGTGGGCAGCTCAAGGGGGAGCTGGGAACCAGCTGGCCCCAGGCAAGCCTCCTACAGATCACGGCTGTGGCCAGTGTCCTCATGGCAGCCCTCATGGGAGAGGCTGAGACACAACCATGAGCCTGCTGCTCCCACATACTGACCCCCAGAAACTTTGAGCCATAAGAAATGTTTATTATTTAAAAAAAAAAGGGGGGGGGGCTGGGTGGCTCAGTCATTTGAGTGTCCCACGTTAGCTCAGGTCATGAGCTCAGTTAGTGGGTTCAAGGCCCACATCGGGATCACTACTATCAGCACAGAGCCTACTATTCTATCCCTCCCTCTCTCTTTGCCCCTCATCTGCTCCCTCTCTCTCTCTCTCTCTCTCTCTCTCTCTCTCTGTCAAAATAAATAAACATTTTTTTAAATCTTTTTTAAAAAAGTGAATGTGGGTAGCTCAGTGTTTAAGTAGGAGTTCTCCAAATTAACTTCTACATAGAAACAATGCTTATTTAAAAAATAATGCAAATATGCTAATTTTCAGTTTACATAAATATTATTCAAATGCAATGATAACCACAGTAATTGTTTAGAACTTAGGCCTACAGGGGCGCCTGGGTGGCTCAGATGGTTGAGCGTCTGACTTCGGCTCAGGTCATGATCTCATGGTTCCTGAGTTTGAGTCCTGTGTCCTGCTTTGAATTCTGTGTCTCCCTCTCTCCTGCCCCTCCCCCCTCATGCTCTGTCTCTCTCTCAAAAATAAATTTAAAAACATTAAAAAAAAGGAACTTAGGCCGATAAAAGAGCTTTTTCAGGGAAGTATATTTTATCGCTGATGTTTAGAATCATCATTGCATGGTGATATTAAAAAGCAGACCAACTTTTTGTTGGTTTATTACTGTTTTCTAATTATACAGACAATGCATTCAATCCATTCAGACAGTGTCACCAAGAGAACCATGACATCTGAGCACAGTTCTTGAGCTTGTACTGGACTCTTTATCCCCTACTGTCACACTGGCTATCTTCTCCTACTTCCAGAAGACTGACCTGTATGTCTGCCCCTATCGTAAGAACAGGGAAGCCACTGCAAAGCCTCAAGGAGGCAGGAAAATGGCCTTTGGTGTCTCTGTATCAGTGAATGGCATGTCAAATTACCTTATCCCTGAGTACCTTCCCTACTGAAGCCAATATCCATCTCATTTCAACTAGACAGTGACAAAGAAGTCTGTTGTGTTGACTTCTCTCTTTGTACACACATGAATATTCATGAATATGCCCATTCATGAATAAATGATCTATTTAGTGAAGACTGAACTTCTGCTATAGATCACAATTGGTATGTTAGTCCTACAAGAGCACCTAACCCCTGTTTATTATCTATACAGATGAAAACCCCTTAGCAAGATCAAGATTACCTGGCTAGTCGATGGCTGAGCCAGATTTAGAACGAGATTTATCTAACACCAGTGGTTCTGGTCTTAATCATCACTCCAAATTTCCTCTCTATAAATCATCTGCATATCTAAACCACCCCTTGCTTCTTTATCTAATAATGTGACATGGTTATGTTCTCTGTTTGCTATGCTGTGGGACTGGAGCTGATTCCTTCTCATGATTGCTTAAGCCAGAGCCCCTCCTTCGATGAGGCAAATGCTGGAATTCAATGGGGAAGTTGCCTGGTTTGCAGGACTTGGAGTTGCGGTAGAGATTTTGTGGCTTGGGGATTCCCACTTCCAGAGCCCCTCCCCACCCCAGTTTTCTAAGCAGCAAAAGGAAGAGAAACTACAGCTGAAATGACTCAAAAAGGAACTTGAGATAATTTAATCCGTTTCTGTGCTTCACTCCACTTCAGGTTTTTCTGATGAATAGAGTATGAAAACAGAGAATTAAATGGACCCAATGGACCGAACCCAAAGAAAATGTCTTTCCAAAGGTAAAAGTGCACCCAAACATTACCAAATTAAAATTTTTTTTAAAGTTTGTATAAAGAAAAAATGGTGAGGAAATGGGGTAGAAGGAAGAGACCATATAAAAACCAAGATCCAAGGAAATGCTCAGATCAAAGATGGCGGATCCCATCCTTGCCAACTCTTCCTCTGCATTGACTAAGACTCAGCCCTCAGGTGCCAGCCCTGCTTCTCTCCAGCGTGGATAAAAGGAAATCATATGTGGTGGTCTACTTCATTTCTCCCATCATCAGAAACAGCCCCTAAACAACTAAGTCTGGGATCTGGGAAGGTGGTACAACTTCTTGCTTTTTAAGGAAATTATCTCAGATTGTGGTTGGAGAAAAAAAACTGGCTAAGCATTCTTTTTAAAGTTCAGAACACTCTAAATTATGGGTTTGGACGCACAAGAATTTAATCTGATTTTAAACTGAATTAGTCAAAGCTACTGCAAACCAGTTAACAGAGCTCCAGCAGAGGGAAACAGAGTGAAGGACAGAGAAAGCTTTTCTCTGCTTTCTCCACTAATGCCATTTTTTCTCTTTGCCAACAGGAAAAGAAAACATAAATACTATATTGCACATTTAACGTGCAAACCTGTCATTAGTTTTACAACTATATTTCTTACCAGATGTAAATGTTATCACTCATTGCAAAATAAATTTATCCTTTTTAGGGGAGAAGGGAAATTGTTCCTTAGAGCATTACTAAATGAATTTATTTATATTTAACAGAGGTTTCACACACATAAACCAATCACACTCACAGACCATATAACAGGAAGGGATTCTTAAGGCTGACTTAAGAATCATTCTTTTGAAATGTCCTGACCTTTTCAAATAATTGTTAAGCAATGATGTCTTCCTTATTAAACCTTATTAAAAGCCATGCTTAATCCAGTTACTATCTCTACTTAGTTTTTAGGACTGAAAAGAATCGCAAAGTTTACTAATGGGCAAGGTGGAGGGTAGAGAAATCACATACATAAGATGAGAGTCTTTTTCTCATGCCATACCAGCAGAAACTGGGCATTCCTGAGCAAGTTTTAGAAACAAGAAAGTCCTGATGCCCATGAGTTTGGAGTCAAACTTAGAACGTCTCTCAGGGGTACCTGGGTGACCCAGTCAAAGAGTCCAACTCTTGATTTCTGCTCAGGTCATGACCTCACAGTTCATGGTTTCGAGCCCAGAGTCAGGGTCCGTGCTGACAGTGCGGAGCCTGCTTGGGATTCTCTCTCTCCTTCTCTCTGCCCCTCCCCAACTCACTCCATCTCTCTCTCAAAATAAATAAATAAACTTAAAAACAAATCACTGTTTCAAAATATGAAGAGAACATATATTCTTTAAAGTGCACTCCCAAAATTCAAACAGGAAGAGATAGAAAATATGAACAGACCCATAACCAGTGAAGAAATCGAATCAGTGATCAAAAATCTCTCAATGAATAAGAGCCCAGGGCCAGATGGCTTTCCAGGGGAATTCTACCAGACATTTAA
>CM053577.1:132251067-132347785 GCA_028646485.1 Cryptoprocta ferox | reverse complement strand
AAAAAAAAAAAGTAGGAAAAAAATAAATAAATAAAGTGATTTGTTTTAACATTCTCATCAAAATTGAAATACAAGGGGCGCCTGGGTGGCACAGTCAGTTGACTGTCCCACTTCAGCTCAGGTTATGATCTCATGGTTCGTGAGTTCGAGCCCCACTTCGGGCTCTGTGCTGACGGCTCGGACCCTGAAACCTCCTTCAGATTCTGTGTCTCCCTCTCTCTCTGCCCCTCCCCCTGCTTGTGCTCTGTCTCTCTCTCTCTCTCTCAAAAATGAACAAACATTTAAAAAAATTTTTTAATCAAAATACAAAAAGCAATGCCAATAATCACAGTACACGGTGAATATAACTTAAGGGAACAACTAACTTGGTTAATAAGAAACCACTTTTCAGTCAGTGAAAGGGAGGCTCTAGTGACGCATATTTAATCACTCAAGGAAGATTCCATTGGCACATTAAAAACTAAAATGCTACCCCAAGAACACAGCTCTTTTAAAGACTTGACAATAAATAGTAACTCGTACCTCATACGAATTATAGGTAAGACCAGCAGCAATGCTCCTATTCAAAAGTTTAGAGGGAATATTGCTCCTACAGGGTTAAAAAGAATGAGAAAGAGCTTAAGAAGGGGATTTTCAAGTGCACATAAAATGTGGTAAGTAACTGGAAGTTGGGATGTGGAAAAACTGAAAGCACTGAAGGTAACTCACTTACCAGGAAATGATATAAAAATAATCAACTCATTCAATGAAAACATAATGCAGAATTAGGTCAGCGACACAGACCTAGAAACCTCCTTCCTGTCTCCCCACATCCCTCAGTCAATGCTGGCTACCTTTTCACCTACCAATCCAGTGCGAAAAGCTAAGAAAGAACCAACCACAGTGAGGGGAGAGGAAGTCCCCCACTCCCACAAGAGTGTCCAAGTACATAACCTGGCTGGGAGCCTTTTCAAAGTCACGGCTGTAGAAACTTCGAGCCGGCAGTGAGCATGTGAGTACAGCTGAGCAGAACGTCAATGTCCCCACAAAGACCTTCTGTTCTGCTGCCTGTGACCCAGAGTCAGCCTTGGAAACTTCTTCCGTGTCTCCGTCACCCAGAGAGTCTGTGGAGGGGGAAGGGAGGCTGAAACATCCAGCTGCCCCCAGGCACCTTCAGGACTCTGGGGGGACCAGGGACCTCTGCTGCTTTGCGTGACAGCTACCGAGGGGCGAGGGCCGTGTCCCATCTGGTCCTGGTTAGGACTAGCAAGAGTAAGTCTCGCTCCTTCCAAGTCCAGGTTCCTCTTCTCTAGCTTCCTTCCCTCCAGGGGCCCAGGGCTTCCATGGTGTGTGAATAAAGCTACCACCCACATGCTCCACAACTTGTCTTACTCTTCTCCCCTCCAATTCCCATCTGCTGACTTCAGCGGGGGTGATGCTAGACTGCACTGGTTTTCCCCACCCTGACTGCTGGCTCTGTCTCTCGGTCAAATCAAGTGAATCTGCTAGTCTCCAGCTTCTCAGCAGTAAAAAGAAGGGTTTGGGGGATAGGTCAGAGTGCGGTTTGTTTGTGTCCCTGATGCCGGATCAATCATGCCACTTGCTGGCCTTAGGAAATGGCGAGGAAGCACCAGACAAGGGCTTGGAATTTCGTGAAGGGCAAGTTCACCTTTACTCTGCTCTCTCCCACGGCCACCCAAGGAGGGCAAGCTCAGACGCCCTCATGCCACCTCCTCTCCAGTCTTCTACTTTCAACAAAGAAATGCAGTTCTGACACAGCCTTCAACAAGGATGAACCTTGAACACATTACGCCAACTGAAAGAAGCCAAGTGCAAAAGGACAAATATTGTACAGTTCCACCTACATGAGGTACCTAGAACCCAGAAATTGACGAGAAAGTAGAACAGAAGTTTCTACCAGGGGCTGGGCTGGGGAGAAGAGGAAATGAGGAGTTTCTATCTGGGATGATTTAAAAGTTCTGGAAAGAGGGGCATCTGGGTGGATCAGTCAGTTATGCATCCAACTCTTGGTTTGGGCTCAGGTCATAATCTCACGATTCATGGGATGGAGGCCCACATTGGGCTCTGCGCTGAGCATACAGCCTACTTAAGATTCTCATTCTCTCTCTCTCTCTCTCTCTGCCCCTCTGCCCTCCCCCACAAACTCTCTCTAAAATAAAAAAAAATTAATATTTTTAAAGTTCTGGAAATAGTGAATATACCTAATGCCATCAAATTTTACACTTCAAACTGGTCCATTTGATGTTACTCATATCTAACCACAATAAAAATTTACAACAAAAAAAGGAAAAAGATTAACAAAGGGGGACAACCTCACACATACCTCCCCCGCTGCCCTCCTCACTCACCCCCCCATGGAAACCAGTCTCCGTCTGTCTGCTCCAGCTCCATGACAGATGGGACACATTTGTCAAGCCAGGAGGTTTGGCTCCAGAGCAACACATGGACACGAGGAGGCTCTACTGTTTCTCGCCTTGGTGTCAGGGCAGAGCTGTGCAGGGAGTTCAAGCAGTGTCTCCTTTGTGCACTGGAGTGGACCCCCCTCTTGTTCCCCACGCTCCTTCATCCCAACCCTGAGCCAAATTCCCAAGGACTAAGTTAGTGGGTAGCCTGGAACCCACAGTCACATTTTCAGGTAAGCCTTGACAGGACCCAGGAAAGCCCATCCTCAACCCTGAGTGGACTCCACTAAACTCGGGGCTGGGGTTGGGACTCCCTCAGGCTAGGGGCGCCAGGGTGGCTCAGTTGGTTAAGCATTCAACTCTTGGTTTTGGCTCAGGTCACCGTCTCACAATTTCGTGAGATCAAGCCCCACAACAGGCTCTGTGCTGACAGCACGGAACCTGTTTGGGATTCTCTCTCCGTCTCTCTCTGCTTCTCCCCAACGCACATGCGCACACACACACACACACTCTCATGCTCGCTCAAAATAAGCAAACTTAATAAAAAATTGGGCTGGGGCGCCTGGGTAGCTCGGCCAGTTGGGTGTTCGACTTTGGCTCAGGTCATGATCTTATGGTTTGGGAGTTCCAGCCCCACAATGCTGTGCTGACAGCTCCGAGCCTGGAGCCTGCTTCGTTTCTGTGTCTCACTCTCTCTGCTCCTCCCCTGCTCAAGCTCTGCCTCTGTCCCTCTCTCAAAAATAAATAAACATTAAAAAATTAAAAAAATAATTGGGCTAGGTGCTGAGAAAAAATAGGAAGTGAGTTTTCCCTCTTTCCTTCTTTACCATGGGCTTGTTATCTTTGTAACATGGTATTTACTCATTCATGAGACATTACTCACTAATTACTATGCCACGTAACTCTAATGGTTAAGACAACATGTCCAAAGATAAGCTCCTATGCACTAAATGTGTGACCCTGGGCAGTCTCCTCAACTCCCAGAGCCTCAGTTTCCCCATCCATGCAGTGGAGATAATAGTCTTGGCTATCCCATAGCATGTGATAATTAAATGTGCTACACATAAAAGGATTAGGAAAAATACCTAGCACATATCAAGCACTCAAAGTAAGTCACTGCTCTGGTTATCTGAATCACTTTATCACCTGCAATTTTCACTACTCATTACTGACGATGTGTGACAAGTTTTATTCCTAACGTTAAACACTTTTCTCCTCTACAAAAGTAGAGGTGTTTTCATCACTGGTATGATCATGGCCAAAACTTCAGCCAGCCATCTGGCACATCTTATTTAACTGAACTCGGCCACTTCTCTAAATTCTCCAGAAAGATGCTTTTTTAAACTAATTAATTTATTTTTAATTTTTTAATGTTTTATTTATTTTTGAGACAGAGAGAGACAGAGTGTGAGTGGGGGAGGGGCAGAGAGACAGGGAGACACTGAATCTGAAGTAGGCTTCAGGCTCTGAGATGTCAGCACAGAGCCTGACACGGGGCTCGAATCCACAAACATGAGATCATGACCTGAGCTGAAGTCAGACGCCCAACTGACTGAGCCACCCAGGTGCCCCATGACACTTTTTTTTTAAGTAACTGGCAGGGAGGGGCGCCTGAGTGGCTCAATCGGTTAAGCATCTGACTCTTGAGTTCAGTTCAGGTCATGATCTGATGGTTCAGGATGGAGCCCCATGTCAGTCTCCATGCTGGGCGTGGGGCCTGCTTGAGATTCTCTCTCTCCCTCTGCTCCCATCCCCTGCTTATGCTCTAAAATAAAATTAAGAAATTTTTTTAATTAAAAAAAATTTTTTTTAATCTGTAGGATCCAAAACTGTAAGCAGAGGTGAGTGGAGATGGGTCCACAGGGGAGGTGTTCTGTGGCAACATTTGAAACTCTGGCCCAGCTATTCCTGTCTTCACCCCTTTACACTTTCCAGTTCTGTGAGCTTCAAAATTCCCTTTTCTGCATACAGTTTGAACAAAAATGATCTTATTAAACATGACAGTGGAGGGGCACCTGGGTGGCTCAGTCAGCTAAGCCTCCCACTCCTGATTTCAGCTCAAGTCATGATCTCATAGTTCATGGGTTCAAGCCCCTCATCAGGCTCTGCGCTGACAGCACAGAGCCTGCTTGGGATTCTCTCTCTCCCCGGCTCACATGTACGCACTCTCGCTCTCTCTCTCTCTCTCTCTCAAAATAAATAAACTTCAAAAAAAAATGATGAAGATTTCTCTCTTCCCCTGGTATTATTTCTGACATAGTTTTAATGAAGAGCAACATGGTTAATTTGGGGATAAATGCCAAGGAAATGGCTGCACTTCTTCAACAAATGAAGATTCTCTAAGGAACAGCAGAAATGGGTTTCAAAAGCGCATCTTGAGGGGCACCTGGCTGGCTCAGTCAGTAGAGCATGCGACTCTTGATCTCAGGGTTGTGAGTTCAAGCCCCATGTTGGGTATAGAGCCTACTAAAAATTTTTTTAAAATATATTTTTAAAAACAACAGAAAGAAAACATATCTTGAACTGAAGCCAGCATGTTCATCAGACTATGAACTGTTAGAAGAACTGAGAGCTTTGTCTCCTACAGGCACTTCAGCCCTGTATCCCCTCCTCGGGCACCCTGCACAAAGGACGGGACTCAGGCTGCCTCCATTCACACCCAGGAAAGACTGCTGTCCACCTGGGGTACCTGTCTTTCCTTGGAAGACCTTCGGCACAACCTCTTCAGTGAGGTCTTCTCCTGCTCATAGCCCGAACTCCTGGGGTTCCCACGGCATCCTCTTAGCATTTCTGATTTTCATCGTGGTTGATCTGTATGCCTGTTTTACCCACTATTCCTTAAAGTGCTTGAGGGAAGAAACTTCCACATTCATTCCCCTGTTCACAGCACTGGGCACAACCAGGTGCTCGAGACAGGGCTGATGAACGGATGGGCTGAATCTTCCTGACATTGACCTCCTTCGGCCTCCCCTGTGACCTCCCCGCAGACTCCGCCACTTACTCACCTGCCTGCCTGAGGTCTGTGGAGGGACACCGTCACAGCCCTGCCTCAGCCCACTCTTTGGTTCAGCCTCTGTGTCCTTTCCTCCCCTACTCTGCTTTTGCTCCCAAGGCTTTCAGACATTATGAGTCATCAAACTGTCCAGCGAGACAAGTTTCCTTTGGGATCTCCTTAATTTTGATTTCACCATCACAGAACCGTGAAATGTAGAGAAACTTTGAAGATCTAATACGAATTATCATCCAGGAGTTACTAATTGTAAATGACCATACAGGTGAAGCAAGAGCCCACAGAGACACACCAACACATTCACGCACACACATACAACACACACATATGCACACACCAACACATGCACACACACGGACACACACACAAAACACGCGCGCACACACAACACACACCAAAACACGTGCACACACACAACACACACCCCAACACATGCAAAAGATTACTGACAATTGTACAAATTTAGAAACATGCTAAGAATCACTTTTTTATGTCTGTATAAGACAGGAGAGATACTACTTCACCCACCAAATTATTTTCCTGCCAACAGAGATGAACGTTGCTAACATTTCATTTTTCCATGTAATGAGGATACCATTCAACGTGTTTATTTTAATTTTTTTAATTTTTTATTATTTATTAGGAAGAGAACGAGCTGGGTAGGGGCAGAGAGAAAAGGGGACAGAGGATCCGTCTGGCACCTGGTTGGCTCAGTCAGTAAAATGTCTGATTCTTGGTTTTGGCTCAGGTCATGATCTCAAGGTTTATGAGCTCGAGCCCCACGTCGGGTTCTGTGCTGACAGCATGGAGCCTGCTTGGGATTCTCTCTCTCTCCCTCTCTCTCTGCCCTTCTCCCACTTGTGACATTCTCTCTCAAAAAAAAAAAAAGAAAAGAAAAATTTTTAAAAATATTTAAATAAAATAAAAAAAAGAAAAAAGAAAGAGACTTAGGAGTTATTTAGTTCAAGCCCATCACTTTACTAAGAAACAGACCCAGGGGGCACCTGGGTGGCTCAGTTGGTTGGGTGTCCAACTTCAGCTCAGGTCATGATCTCATGTTCGTGGGTTTGAGCCCCACGTCAGGCTCTGTGGAGCCTGGAGCCTGTCTTCAGATTCTGTGTCTCCCTCTCTCTCTGACCCTCCCCTGCTCACGTTGTCTCTCTCTCTGTCTCAAAAATAAATAAAAACATTTTAAAAAATTAGAAAAAAAAAAGAAAAAAGAAACAGACCCAGGAAGATTATAAAATTTGCCCCAAGTCACAGACGTGGGGACAGACCCACAGACTGGAGACCAGATGTCGGGTCAAATGTTTTCTGTTCTCACTGCTTCCCTGAAGACCAGAGGATTTGCCTTAATAATCCACCCTCACTTACCCACACTTATGATAAAAACAATGGGTGCCCTGTGTATCTCAGACAATCACATTAGGTTATCCATAAAGAAGGACAATGCTAAAAGCTGTTTTCATTATCTATATATCACTTCCTTTCCTACCCCACCCCAAGAAAAAACAAAATTTCAGTTAGTGAGGGAAAATTCAATCCTATGTTTAACCTTAAGGCATGGTGATGATTTTCTTTTAAAGAACATTCTAGGGGCGGAGGGGCGCTGAGAACATTCTGAAGTATAACAAAAACCATATACACAACTTCCAGCATCCAGGGAAGGGAGAAAACACACCATAACATTTGTAATGAGTTTATGTTTTGGGAATATCAAAACTGTCTGATATGGATTTACCTAAGTTTTTACACATCATTCACTACTGAAATGTATAACCTCATTCTGGAAGAGTGCTTCCTTGTGTAAATTACAGCAGGATTCTTAATTAGTCTAACGCGCCCTCTAGTGTTCCTACGTAAAAATTTCTTTTCAGATAAAGTGCCATCCTACCCAACAATATATAGGGGTCCCTTTCCCCGGAGGGCGGGATTCCTGGTTTAAGGCCTATTTGTCCTGCCATCCTGTTTGGATATTTTTCACTTTATTTTTTCTTACTTTACTTATTTATTTATTTTGAGGGGGGAGCAGAGAGTGAGCAGAGAGAGGCACAGAGAGAGGAGAGAGAGAGAATCCCAAGCAGGCTCCACACTGTCAACGCAGAGGCCAATGCCTAATGCAGGGCTTGAACTCATGAACCGTGAGATCATCACCTGAGCTGAAACCAAGAGCCTGATGCTTAACCGACTGAACCACCCAGGAGCCCCTGGATATTTTCACTTTAATAGAGAATTACTACTAATAGTCACATTACAAGAACTAGAATTGGGGTGCCTAGGTGGTTTAGTTGGTTAAGTTTCCAGCTTCAGCTCAGGTCATGAGTTCAAGCCCCGCATTAGGGCTCTGTGCTGACAGCTCAGAGCCTGGAGCTGCTTTGGATTCTGTGTCTCCCTCTCTCTATGCCCCTCCCCTACTCACGTTCTGTCTCTGTCTCTCAAAAATAAATAAATGTTAAAAAAAATTTTTTTTAAGCTGGAATTGGCTGAATAGCTCTAAACTTTGTATTTCCAAGCTTCCTCATGGTCTTGTCCAGTACTATGTGAGGTACATGAGCATTGCTTTGAACTGAATGTTTGTGTCTCCAAAAAGTCATCTGTTGAAGCCCTAATTCCCAATGTGATGGTATCTGGAGGTGGACCCTTGGGGAGTTAATTAGATTTAGATGAGGTCATGAGAGCAGAGCCCTCACGATGGGATTAGTGCCCTTACAGAAGGAGATAAGAGCACATCAAGCAAAGGCCATGTGAGGACATCACAAGAAGATGGCCATCTGAAAACCAGGAAATGGGCTCTCACCGAATGCGGAATCTGCTGGTACCATGGTTTTGGACTTCCCAGTCTTCAGAACTGTGACAAGTACGTTTTTTCTTGTTTGAGCCAACCAGGTCTAGGGTATTGTGTTACAGCACCCCAAGCTGCCTGAGAGGAGCAGTGAACAGAGAGGTCACTCTAACATGTGGTTAGACCAGCAATAACCCATCTCCATTTTCCCCAATCTTTCCCAAATACAGCAGAATGAACACTTCCTTTTCAGAACACAGGGCAGAACACGCACTCAAAATGGAGCTGCCACGGACTGTTAACCCCTCCCATCTCTGGCAGTGACAAGAGCAGTCTGATTACTGCTTTCCTGTGCCCTTTGGATCTGTGAGGTAGGTGTGCCATGCCCACGGTGAGGTCTGCAAGATGCATGAACTGCCAAGGCACAGCTGGTGGGGTCCATGTAGAGGTGGGAAATTATGGTTTATGGGTGTGTGGGTATGTGAGATACTTGCAGAGAAAAGAGGATAAGCATGCTGCCTAGGGGCACAGAGACCAATCCAGACACTCCTGCCTTAATGATTTGGGCATTTCTTAAGTGATGCAGATCTACAACTAATTGTTTTGTTTGGTGATGCTTTATTTCACAATCAGCTCTCTGAGCAGCACTCAGCTCAAAAATGGAAGCTTATATTTAGTAAAATATTAAGTGTTAAATTTCTAATTCCCAAGTAAGTTAATGACGAATGTGAAATTACACAAAACTCAAAACAGTATGGTATTGGCACAAAAACAGACACACAGATCAATGGAACAGAATAGAGAAGCCAGAAATGAACCCACAACTGTATGATCAACTCATCTTCGACCAAGCAGGAAAGAATATCCAATGGAAAAAAGACAGTCTCTTCAACAAATGGTGCTGGAAGAACTGGACAGCAACATGCAAAAGAATGAAACTAGACCACTTTCTTACACCGCACACAAAAATAAACTCAAAATGGATGAAAGACCTAAATGTGAGACAGGAAACCATCAAAATCCTAGAGGAGAACACAGGCAGCAACCTCTTTGACCTCGGCCGGAGCAACTTCTTACTAGACATGTCTCCAGAGGTAAGGGAAACAAAAGCAAAAATCTTCTATTGGGACCTCATCAAGATAAAAAGCTTCTGCACTGCAAAGGAAACAATCAACAACACTAAGAGGCAGCCTGAAGAATGGGAGAATATATTTGCAAATGATGTATTGGATCAAGGGCTAGTGTCCAAAATCAATGAAGACCTTATCAAACACAACCCCCCCAAATAAATAATGCAGTTAAGAAATAGATAGAAAATATGAACAGACATTTCTCCAAAGAAGATATGCAAACGGCTAACAGACACATGAAAAAAACTCAACATTACTCATTGTCAGGGAAATCCAAATCAGAACCACGATGAGATACCACCTCACACCTGTCAGAATGCTAAAATTAACAACTCAGGAAACAACAAATGTTGGCGAGGATGTGGAGAAAAAGGGACCCTCTTACACTGCTGGTAGGTATGCAAACTGGTGCAGCCACTCTGGAAAGCAGTGTGGAGGTTCCTCAAAAAATTAAAAAACAGAACTACCTACAACCCAGCAATTGCACTACTAGGTATTTATCCAAGGGATACAGGTGTGCTGTTTCAAAGAGGCACAGGCACCCCAATGTTTGTAGCAGTGCTATCAACCATAGCCAAAGTATGGAAAGAACCCAAATGTCCAGCGACTGATTAATGGATAAAGAATATGTGGTGTATGTACGTGTATTTATACATACATACATACATACAATGGAGTATTACTCAGCCATCAAAAAGAATGAAATTTTGCCATTTGCAATGATGTGAATGGAGCTAGAGAGCATTATGCTAAGTGAAATGTGTCCATCAGAGAAAGACAAATACCATATGATTTCACTCATTTGTGGAACTTAAGAAACAAAACAGATGAACATAGGGGAAAGGAAGGAAAAATAAGATAAAAACAGAGAGGGAGGCAAACCGTAAGAAGTTCTTAAATACAGAGAACAAACTGAGGGCTGCTGGAGGGGAGGTGGGCGGAAGGAATGGGCTAGATTGGGGATGGGCATTAAGGAGGGCACTAGCTGGGCTGAGCACTGGCTGTTACATGTAAGTGATGAATCACTAAATTCTATTCCTGAAACCAATACTACACTATTTGTTAACTTGAATTTAAATAGAATCTTAGAAGAAAAAGAGAAATTGCACAAACTCATCATTTGCCACCCCACACAGCATGGGGACAAAGTGCAATCAATAACCGGGTCAAAACCCAAAAACCTAAATCTGCTGAAGAAGCATTATCCTGGACATCAAAAGTTAGTAGCTATCTTAAGAACCTTGTTCTTGTAGTTCATGATTTATCACATACAGCTGTAAAAGGTGCTTACATAACATACAGATGCAGGAATGTTCTGCTAAATTGACTTTGCCAATATTTTGTGTGTGTGTTTTTGAGAGAGAGAGAGAGAGAGAGAAAGAGAGCGAGAGTGCGTGGGGGAGGGGCAGAGAGAGAGGGGGACAGAGGATCTGAGACAGGATTTGCGCTGACAGCAGAGAGCCTAATGCAGGGTTCGAACTCACAAACTGTGAGATCGTGACTTGAGCCAAAGTCAGATGCTTAACCAACTGAGCCACCCAGGCGCCCCAACTGTGCTGATATTTTTATTTCAAGTTTTTATGTTCACATACAAAAATGAAGCAAGAGTTATAATGTGTTGATAGTGAAAACAGAAGATTTTATAAACAGTTCAATGTTGCTAACTTTATTATCAGTGTTATCGGGGGTGGCTTCACCTAGAAAGATCAATTAATTCTAATGGTGTGAATTTTTTGGTCATGGAATCTAAGTAAAGCTTTTGGAAATTAGGTCTGTTTAAGATGAAACATCTGACATTATTGTGAATCTTCCTGTAGATTTATTTTAAAAGTTCAGCATTAAAAATAAAAGTGTTTTGGGGGGCACCTGGGTGGCTCAGTCAATTGAGTTTCCAACTTCAGCTCAGGTCGTGATCTTGCGGTTTGTGAGTTCGAGCTTTGCATCGGGCTCACTGCTGTCAGCACAGAGCCCACTTCAGATCCCCTGTCCCCCTCTCTCTCTGTTCCTCCCCCACTCATGCTCTCTCTCTCAAAAATAAAAATATAAGTGTTTTTCAAGTAATATAAATAATTTTAGTAGAGAATGTTGTCCATGGTAAAATCAATATTTTACTAAATTAAGATATCCCATTTAAAAATGAAGATATGGAGAATTATAATTGGAATTGGTTACAGGGCAAACATAAGTCATAACTTGACCCAAAAAAGTTGCAAAGAGAAACTAGATTTGTCTAAATTTACAAATTTTGAATATGTTGAGTAAACTAAATAATTTTTGTGATGAAGTCAATGTCAAATTAAAAAAAAAGTACCATATGATCCAGCAATTCCACCTCCAGAAATATACCCAAAGGAAGTGAAAACACTAACTCAAAAAGGTATCTGTACCCCTATGTTCACAGCAGCATTATTTACAAGAGCCAAGACAGAGAAGCAACCTAAGTGTCCATCAAAGGATGGATGAATAAAGAAGATGTGGTATATATGTACAACAGAATATTATTCAGCCATAAAAATTGAGGAAATCATGTCATTTGTGAAAACATGTATAGACTGTGAGGGCATTATGCTAAATTAAATAAGTCAGTCAGAGAAAGACAAATACTGTATGCTATCACTTACATGTGGAATCTTGAAAGACAGAGGGGGGAAGGAGGGAGGGAAAGGGAATGGAGAGGAGAAAGAATAAGGAAGGAAGGAAGAAAGAAAGAAAGAAAGAAAGAAAGAAAAAAAGAGAGGAAGGGAGAAAGAAAGAAACAGAAAGAGAGGAAGGAAGGAAAGAAAGGAAAAGGGAGAAAGAAAAAAAGAAAGAAAGAAAAGAAAGAAAAGGAAAGAAAAGAAAAGAAAAAAGAAAGAAAGAACCGAGAAAGAGAGGAAGGAAGGAAGAGAAAGAAAAAGGAAGGAAGAGAAGAAAAGAAAAAGAAAAGAAATAAGAAAGAAAGAAAGAAAGAAAGAAAAGAAAGAAAAGAGAAAGAGGAAGGAAGAGAAAGAAAAAGGAAGGAAGGAAGGAAGAAAAGAAAAAAGAAAAGAAAGAAGGAAGGGAGAGAGAGAGAGAGAGAGAGAGAAACAAACTCCTAGAAAAAAATCAGACCTGTGGTTACCAGAGACAAATGGAAGGAGGAAAACAAAACAGGGAGGAAAGTGGTCAAAGATACAAACTTCCGGTTATAAGATAAAGAAGTAGGGGTGCCTGTGTGGTTCATTCGGTTCAGTGTCCGACCTTGGCTCAGGTCATGATCTCATGGTTTGTGGGTTCAAGCCCCGCATCGGGCTCTGTGCAGACAGCTCAGAGCCTGGAGCCTGCTTCTGATGCTGTGTGTCCCTCTCTCTCTGCCCCTCCCCTGCTCATGATCTGTCTCTCTCTGTCTTTCAAAAATAAATAAATGTTAAAAAAAAAAAAGAAAGAAAAAGTAAAAGAAAAGGTACTCTACCCAATGTTGATAGCAGCACTTTCAACAATAGCCAAATTATGGAGAAAACCTAAATGTCCATCAACTGATGAATGGATAAAGATGTGGTTTATATATACAATGGAACACTACTTGGCAATAAGAATGAAATCATGCCATTTGCAACAACGTGGATGGAACTGGAGGGTATTATGCTAAGTGAAATAAGTCAGTCAGAGAAGGACAGAGATCATATGTTTTCATTCATATGTGGATCTTGAGAAATTTAACAGACACCCATGGGGGAAGGAAGGGGGAAAAATAGTTACAGAGAAGGAGGGAGGCAAACCATTAGAGACTCTTAAATACAGAGAACAAACTGAGGATGGATGGGGGTGCTGAGGAGGGGGAAAATAGGTGAGTGGTGAGGGCACTTGTTGAGATGAGCACTGGGTATTGTATGTAAGCTAATTTGACAATAAATTATATTTTAAAAAAAAGAAAAGGTACTCTAGGGAGGTCGGGGTGGGGGGATGGGCAAAACAGGTGATTGGGATTAAGGGTTCACTTACACTGAGTCCTAAGTATCAAATTGCTGAATCACTGTA
This sequence comes from Cryptoprocta ferox, assembly GCA_028646485.1. Taxonomy (NCBI): domain Eukaryota; kingdom Metazoa; phylum Chordata; class Mammalia; order Carnivora; family Eupleridae; genus Cryptoprocta; species Cryptoprocta ferox. The sequence continues at coordinate 132,334,465 of CM053577.1, read as the reverse complement.
TTGTACACCTTGAAACTAGTATAACACTGTACATTAACTATATAGGAATTAATACTAAAAACTTAATAAAAAAAAAAAGATACTCCAAATGGAGGCCAAAAAATCAGTATCAAAAATCACATCTGATTACTTACACATTTTAATACAAAAATCTTACAATTGAGAATACTCTCCATTTAGTAGAATTCACTTAGTTTTTGCCAGATAACTCAGTTCTCCTAGAGAGATTATGTGTTTTTTAAAGATTTTTTTAAAGTAATATCTATACCCAACATGGGACTTGGACCCACAACACTAAGATCAAGAATCACTCGCTCTTCCAACTGAGCCAGCCAGGTGCCCCAAGACATTATGTTGCTTAAATAAAAATGTTATGGTTTATAAGTAAGAGTGAAATGAAGGTGTCAACAATTTCAACTTTATTAACAACTTACTTCAAGAAATATTGCAGACATTAGAATTAAAAATAATAGTCCATAGTAAAACATGAAACTTCTTCAGAAAAATGCCAGTGACCTGCACATTAAAGCCAGATAGGACTAAAATACTGATTAAGCATGTGAATACGTAACAAAAATAATCATTCCCCTTATTTTTCATGTTCAAATAAGATCGTATGAAGGTTTTATTTATTTTTTTTATTTTGCCTTACTGCACATGGATATTTACTTTTGTTTTCTGGAAAGAATTGCATTTTGAAAAATTTGTAAATAGAACTACTCTAAAGGTCTGTCCATATAAAACTAATTTATCAGTCAATAAATTATTTTTATTTTTTTTAATGTTTATTTTTGAAAAACAGAGAGACAGAGCTTGAGGTGGGGAGGGGCAGAGAGAGAGGGAGACACAGAATCCGAAGCAGGCTCCGGGCCTGCTGTCAGCACAGAGCCCGACCCGGGGCTCAAACCCACGAACCGTGAGATCATGACCTGAGCCAAAGTCAGCCGCTTAAGTGACTGAGACATCCAGGCGCCCCAATAAATAACTTTTAAACTACATACAATATATACATCGATTATATACCATGTACCATTTCAGCACCCTTTTTCATTTTGGAAAGTGTACTGGTTTGAACAATAAATGGCCCTAAACACAGCTAGCATTTACCAAGAGCTTATTATTTATCAGTCACTGTACTTTATCACTTTATCAATTTAATCTTTACAAACACACTGAAGGGCAGTGATTACCTGCATTTTATCTGATGGCACTAAGTCTCACTGTGTTTTGCCCCAGACGCCCAGGCACCCTGTTCTGCTGCCTGTCTCCACACATCATAGGCACAGTACTGGCCCACACAGAACGTGCTTCCAGACAGTGAGGAGGAACTTGATTCCGCTTTGACCATCAAAGGCCATCACCCATGTGGCCAAGGCTGTGCATTTTCAGCATAGCAGGTACCCACATGGGAGCCCAGACTACAGGTGAAAACCCAAGCAATGTTCCCGAAGAACCTAGAAGAGTCACTTAGCCCATGTCTTTCAAGGTGCTGGTGACTTCTGCACCTATGATCTTCAGTTCTGCAAAATCTTTTATTTTGCCTTCAGTGATATCCTAGACACTAAAGGGGAAAGCTATAAAGTAGGACTCTTACATTAATGTGAATTAAATGGTATTTGACCTCAGACCTTACGATCACTAAAATTACAAATTCTTTTTTACTGATTCATGTTTAATATAATTTATTGTCAAATTGGTTTCTATAAAACACTTAGTGCTCATCCCAACAAGTGTCCTACTCAATGCCCATCATCCACTTTCTCCTCTCCCCCAACCCCCATCCACCCTCAGATTGTTCTCTGTATTTAAGAGTCCCTTATGGTTTGCCACCCTCCCTCTCTGTAACTTTTTCCCCCTTCCCTTCCCCCTTGGTCTTCTGTTAAGTTTCTCAAGATCCACATATGAGTGAAAACATATGATGTATGTCCTTCTCTGACTGACTTATTTCACTTAGCATAATACCTTTGAGTTCCATCCACGTTGCTGCAAATGGCCAGATTTCATTCTTTCTCATTGCCATGTAGTATTCCATTGTATAGATAAACCACATCTTCTTGATCCGTTCATCAGTTAATGGACATTTAGGCTCTTTCCATAATTTGGCTATTGTTGAAAGTGCTACTATAAACATTAAGGTACATGTGCCCCTATGCATCAGCACTCTTGTATCCCTTGGGTAAATTCCTAGCAGTGCTATTGCTGGGTCATAGGGTATTTCTATTTTTAATTTTTTGAGGAACCTCCACACTGTTTTCCAGAGTGGCTGCACCAGTTTGCATTCCCACCAACAATGCGAGAGGGTTCCCATTTCTCCACATCCTTGCCAGCATCTATAGTCTCCTGATTTGTTCATTTTAGCCACTCTGACTGGCATGAGGTGGTATCTCAGTGTGGTTTTGAAATTTATTTGCCTGATAATGAGTGATGTTATCATGTGTCTGTTGGCCATCTGGATGTCCTCTTTGGAGAAGTGTCTATTCATGTCTTCTGCCCATTTCCCTATCACAGGATTATTTGTTTTTCGGGTGTGGAGTTTGGTGAGTTCTTTATAGATTTTGAATACTAGCCCTTTATCTGATACGTCATTTCAAATATCTTTTTCCATTCCATCAGTTGCCTTTCAGTTTTGTTGATTGTTTCCTTTGCCGTGTAGAAGCTTTTTATCTTGATGAGGTCCCAATAGTTTATTTTTGCTTTTAATTCCCTTGCCTTTGGAGAAGTGTCGAGTAAGAAATTGCTGTGGCTGAGGTCAAAGAGGTTGTTGCCTGCTTTTTTCTCTAGGGTTTTGATGATTTCCTGTCTCACATTCAGATCCTTCATCCATTTTGACTTTATTTTTGTGTATGGTGTAAGAAAGTGGTCTAGTTTCATTCTTCTGCATGTTGTTATCTAGTTCTCCCAGCACCACTTGCTGAAGGGACTGTTTTATTTTTCTATTGGATGTTCTTTCCTGTTTTGTCAAAGATCAGTCAGCCATACATTTGTGGGTCCAATTCTGGGTTCTCTATTCTATTCCACTGGTCTATGTGTCTGTTTTTGTGCCAGTACCATACTGTCTTGATGATGACAGCTTTGTAGTAGAGGCTAAAGTCTGGGATTGTGATGCCTCCCATTTTGGTTTTCTTCTTCAATATTACTTTGGCTATTCGGGGTCTTTTGTGGTTCCATACAAATTTTAGGATTGTTTGTTCTAGCTTTGAGAAGAATGCTGGTACGATTTTGATTGGGATTGCATTGAATGTGTAGATTGCTTTGGGTAGTATTAACATTTTTAACAGTATTTATCCTTCAAATCCATGAGCATGGAATGCTTTTCCATTTCTTTGTGTCTTCTTCAATTTCCTTCATAAATTTTCTATAGTTTTCCGCATACAGATCTTGTAACACATTCTTTTTTTTTTTTAAGATTATTTCTTAAATTTATTTTGAGAGAGAGAAAGAGAGCAAGTTGGGGAGGGGCAGAGAGAGAGGGAGAGAGAGAATCCCAAGCAGGCTTTGTGCTGATGGCACAGAGTCCGATGCGGGGTTCAAACTCACAAACTATGAGATCATGACCTGAGCTGATATCAAGAGTTAGACCCTTAAGGACAGAGACTGTCAATTCACTTCCAGGATCCAACTCCCAGGGATATATACAGATACTGCATTTAGAAAATCTACTGAAGGAAGGACTAGTATTTTAAAACTATAGTATGTTCATAGGTGAAAAATGGTATCTCACTTGTTTCAATTCGCATTTACTCAATTACTAATTAAAATGAATTGTTTTCATTTTAAAAAGTCAGATACTTAACCAAGTGAGCCACCCAGGCGCCCGCAAATTATAAGTTCTTTATAAGTCCCTAGCTATCCTATAATATAGAAGATGCTATGAAAAGCAATAATAAAAGTTTAATTATGAGTTTAGTCATTAAATTTAGCACATGTTACATATTCTGCTCTGTCTTTAAGTGTCACTATTGAGACTGGAAACTCTTCAAATAGGATTGTGTTTAACCAAGGTACTTATTTTTCTGATACCTCCATTGTGTTTTAATGTCTTAATCATGTTTTAGATGTACAAAAGCCTTCTCTTTACAAAGAAAAATAATAATAAAGACATTATTTAGGAAACAATGAATATGTGCTACCAGATAATGAAAATATAGAAAGTACCTATTACGTGGATTAAGATACAAATTTTTTTTTTATCTACCAAGGATAATAGATGAAAATGTTGCCTAAAGCAAGAGGTTTGATTTCGATTAGGTGTGCCCCAAAGTAGGGATGTGGTTTGACCTGAGACAAAGGTTTGACTGCAGATAGTTTATTAGGGAGGTGCAGGATTGTAGAGCAGCAGCAAAGGGAAGATAGCTAATAAAGTCAGGTTGTTACATCTCAGAGACACAGTCTCACAACCATCTCACTCAAGGGGTGAAGGAGCTATACCCTAACTGTCATCAGCTCTTGGTTCAGGGCTTCTAGGGGTTGGTATTAACTGCTCAGCATTTCCAGATACCTGCAGCTCAAAGTCTGAAGCCAGTGAAATAAATGATAAGGTCTTAAGGAAGTGGGCAGCGCGCTGACAGAGTCAGCTGTAGCCTTGAAAACATAAAATATATTCTCACATCAAGTAATTAGGCAAATACGAATATGCTAACTGCCTGCCCCCTCCCCAACCAAAAAAATATTCAGAATCTAACAGTGATGGGTTTTTAAGCATTTATAGCCAAGGAAAATACTGTCGTTCTAATTTTAAACATCCTTTCCCAAACCAAAAAAAAAATTCTGAGATTATCAAATAATTTAATATTATTATATGAAAGGAACAGAAATAAAGATTTAATTTAAACATCTATTAGGCTTTGTGTTACAAAAGATTTTGAGAAGATCCAGGAAATTGGATTTTCCTGGAACAGAACAAGGATTTCTCAGCTAGTCAGATCCCAAAACAGTGTCAATGAATCATTTCTCAATTGAGCTGGAGGTGAGTATGAACAACTAGAAATTCAATTCAGCTGTGTATTTCAAGGCTTCAAAGGGAAGCACTTGCCCATGGTTTGTTGTTGTTTTTTTAATCTCTTTTTTAAAGAGAAAAATCAAGGTTTTTCATTTGGTTGGTTGGTAATTTACAACAGTGCTATTCTCTCTCTCTCTCTCTCTCTCTCTCTCTCTCTCTCTCTCTCTCTCTCTCTCTCTCTCACACACACACACACACACACACAGTAGTGAACAGAATATGTTTCTCTGGGAAGCACACGGATATTAATGGAGTCTCTAAAGCATCCACGTCTAGGCAGATAAACATGCTGAGAGCCACTTGAAGGAATGTACTTTTCTCTAGATACCAGATGGCAAGTCTACAATGTGTTGAAGAATTTCTCACCTAATTTTCACCACTGCATATCACTCACCAATTTTACATCCTCTCCCCCCACTGCATAAAAAATGACAAGCATTCCCATGGTCACATCCTGGGAGGATCTCAAAGAGTATTGGAAATAGCACATGCAGCTGTTAGCTTCTCCAAATACACAGTCCAAGGCATTTAAAAGCCCAGTCTGCAGTGCTGGGTGTGAAAGACAAGAATAACAGTTACTTTTTTTTCACCAAAGATAAATGCCATATTATGCCTGAAAAAGCCAGGGTCAGCCTAACTCCTAGGCAGAGAAGAATAGCACCAATGTCAACGGAAGGAAATGGTTTCTGGGAAGGATACACAGATTTGACTAATTGAAGGCCTTTTAAAGGGGAAACAACGTGATTTTGTTAACATTTTGGAAAGAAAAGTATTGATCTCAACTTCTTTTTAAAATTAAGAACTAGGGGGCGCCTGGCTGGCTCAGTCAGTTAAGCGTCTGACTCTTGATTTCGGCTCAGGTCAGGATCTCACAGTTTGTGAGTTTGAGCCCCGACTCAGGCTCTGTGCTGAGCATGTAGCCTGCTTGGGATTTTCTCTCTCCCTCTCCCTCTGTCCCTCCGCTGCTCATTCTCCCTCTCTCCCTCTCTCCCTCTCTCTCTCTCTCAAAATAAATAAACTTTAAAAAAAATAAAATTAAGAACTAGATTTTAAGTATATACAATAAAATGCTAGCTCTGGGTTTTCCCTGGTGATAGAATTTCAGTGGTTTTCATGTTCTTCCTTACATACTTGAGAGTCACTTAATTTTTTGACATGGATAGGTACCACTTTTATAGTCAGGAAAAATTATGTAAACTATATTGACTTTGCAAAAATGAGGAAAAGACAAAATAAGTAGAGAAAAGAGGTAGGAGAAGAGAAAAAAGAGAAGAAAGGTGAACTCCCCTTTCATTCATTCGACAAAGAATTCTTTTTTTTTAATATTTATTTATTATTTTGAGAGAGAGAAACAGAGTGTTAGTAGGGGAGGGGCAGAGAGACAGGGAGACACAGAATCTGAAGCAGGCTCCAGGCTCTGAGCTGTCAGCACAGAGCCTGATGCGGGGCTTGAACTCACAGACCATGAGATCATGATCTAAGCTGAAGCCAGACGCTTAACCGACTGAGCCACCCAGGCACCCAATCAACAAAGAATTCTTTAGACAGATGCTAGGCTAGGGCAACGCAACTATAGATCCTGATTGCTGTAGTTAGGGAAACAAATAAATAAGGTGCTGAGACCAGGGGCAAACGGTGCTACGTGTGGAGCAGTGAAAGAAAGCCTGCCTGAGGAAACTTAAGCGGTGCCTGGGTGGCTCAGTTGGTTGAGCGTCCAACTTTGGCTCAGGTCACAATCTCACAGTTGGTGAGTTCAAGCCCCACATCAGGCTCTCTGCAGTCAATGCAGAGCCCGCTTCAGATCCTCTGTCCCTCTGTCTCTCCCCCTCCCTGGCTTGTACTCTCTCTCAAAAACAAACGAACATTAAAAAAGAAAAGCAAAGAAAAGAAACACTTAAGCTAAGCTCCCAAAGAATCAAAGCTAATTCTGTGAAAAATAGTGGGGAACCAGCACATGCCAAGGCCCCAGTGCAGGAAAACCTTGGTGACCCCCTGGCTGATGGGTGGGGCTGAAATTCAGCAGAAAGAGGCACAGTGGGATGGAGGGGGCAGATTAGAGAGAGAAGCAAGTGCCAATTCCCTGAGGCACCTGAAAGCCCAAGATAAGGAATTTGTATTTTAATCTCAATACAGAGAAAGCCATTAAAGGATTTGAAGCAGGAGGAGAGAAGTCTTCTGGTTCACATTTTATCTTTTTTAAATTTTGCTAAGTAGGCTCAGAGAGGAGCCCACTCACAACCCCTAGATCACAACCTGAGCTGAGACCAGAGTCAGATGCTTAACCGACTGAGCCACCCAGGCGCCCCTGGTTTATATTTTAAATTGCTGTTCTCACTGCCCAGTGGATTGGAAAGGAGATAAGAGGCCGGTTGCCATTGTATTAGGAGCAGTACTAGTGCCACTTTCACCCCTGCATGTGCCCCCCGCCAAACTCCCAGCAGCCTTAGATGCTACCTACCTGGCAACATTGCCCTCCAAAGGTGTATTAATCCTATTCATTCAGTTCCCAGACATCCCTGCAATCTTCAGCCCAAACCCATGAACCCATCCAAATCAACGGCCCCAGTTTCTAGGGGTCCAGCCACATGGGTTCCTCCTACCTCTTGCCCTGTAGCAGCCGTCTGCTCTCCTCCAGGAGAATGAAGCCCAATTCCCCCATAATCACTACCCTTTTTTAAAATTTTTATTTACTTTGAGAGAGAGAGAGAGAGAGAGAGAGAGAGAGAGAGAATCCCAAGCAGGCTCTATGCTGTCAGCACGGAGCCTGACATGGGGCTTGATCCCACAAACCATGAGATCAGGACCTGAGCTGAAATCCAGAGTCAGATGCTTAACCAACAAAGCCACTAGGCACCCGCATAATCACTGTCCTCTTTATTCCTCTACTTAAATTCCAAGTCCACTTTCTGTATTCCCAGCACTAGGTGTCACAGTGTTTTCCTTGCAAATAATTTTATTTCATGGATAAAATTTCATGGATAAAATATAAAATAACTGGGGTTGAAAAAGACTTATAAATATTCTATTTCACCCTGCGGGTTTTTAGGACAAGGAAACAGGCCTGCTATAATTAAAAGACTTTTCCAAGATCTCAAATCCAAAGGTTAGGATTTCTGAATTTTTTAAAAAATGTTTATTTTTCAGACAGAACATGAGCAGGGGAGGGGCAGAGAGAGAGGGAGGACAGAAGATCCAAAGCAGGCTCCAGGCTCTGCACTGACAGCACAGAGCCCAATGTGGGGCTTGAACTCACAAACCGTGAGATCATGACCTAAGCCGAAGTTGGACACTCAACCGTTAACTGAGCCAGCCAGATGGCCCTAGGCTTTCTGACGTCTTACTTAGAGTTCCTTGCAGTATTTCAAAGCAATTGTTTTACAAAAAGAACACTTGGAAAGTGCTTCATGTTTTACAGAACACTCTGTGCACACCATCTTGTAGAATCATTAGTAATGGAAATAAATGGTCATCCAAGTATGAACACTGTATATGCAAGTAATAGATACAAATATTAATCCAGGGGCACCTGGCTGGCTCAGTCAGAAAAGTATGTGACCCTCGAGCTAGGGGTCCTGTGTTCTACCCCACATTGGGCAGAGATTACTAAAAGAAAAATAAATAAACTCTAAAAATTAAAATAGGAGCACCTGGGTGGCTCAGTCGATTAAGCATCTGACTTCAGCTCAGGTCATGATCTCACGGTTCATGAGTTCCAGCCCCATGTCGGGCTCTGCGCTGACAGCTCAGAGCCTGGAGCCTGCTTGAGATTCTCTGTCTCCCTCTCTCTCTGCCCCTCTCCCAGTCACACTCTGTCTCTCTCTCGCTCTCGCTCTCTCTCAAAAATAAACAGTAAAAATTTTTAAATAAAAAAAATAAATGGTAATCCAAGTACAGGTGTATCGAAATAATAGGTATAAATTAGAGGCAGAGAAAGATGAACGGCCGAGGGAGAAACTCAGCCAGGCTCAGACACAGGACTTCTGGCTCCAGGGCCAGCAGAAGCTACAAAACACATCCCTATTGTTTGATAGAGCTAGTAGAGGTTTCCTACTTCTGCTCATTATTATTGGGTCATTATACTTCTGTGTGCATTAGTTTTACATGTCTTCTGAAGATCAGACTTTCCTACTGAGGTTAAGGAGGGACTTTGTCCAATATGGGGACTTTATTGCCATGAGGGTGAGGGCTTCTGAGAAGGAGATAAAGTTTAAAGAACAAAGAAAATGAAGAAAAGAGATGCGGACTTTGCCAATTTATGATTTAGGCTAGGGTTCGATATGGGTGCGGACCCCATGCCCTTATGGCAAATACCACTGTCAGAAGATGCACTCTAAAATTAGTCTTCTTATTTTAAGTAAAGCTTAACACAGCACAATTCCAACGTATTAAAGGATGTGGACGGTTTCATAAAGTCCATTATTAAAAGATGTGAATGACACACAAGTTGGATTATGTGTACTAGATTTTTTCAGTATTTGAGGTTTAGAATTCCAAATCCAATGTCCAAAAAAAATTCTAAGTGACAAAAAAAATGTCTTTGATGGCTTTGCAGGATGTGGAAGAGATTACTGGTTCAGGGTAAATATATTTTGGAATGCATTGCATTCTGATGCTACAATTAGTTCTATTCTTGTTCTGAAAGTGGAAAGGGGGTCAGGGGCCCCACATAACAGACACTTAGCAGCAGCAGCTGATTTGAGCTGGGCACCTGACACCCACCCAGGAGAAATGGCTCACTCTTGACCTCAGAACCCAACAGAGACACGTTACAGAACATTGACGCAAGAAGTACCACTTCCTCGTCTTCAATGTGCTTTCATTTTGAGGAGCCCAAACTTTCTCTCCCAAAATATCAAACCTCTTATTGTCAACCTCCCCTCAGGGTATGGAGGGACAGTTACTCAAGTGTGTTGTAGAACCTCTCAAGTGTGAATGAAAAATAAATCTGCACTTACCTCATATGCTAAATGCCGTAAGAATATATAGCTCATTCCCTTTGCAAATAGTCGGTGAGCTAAGAGAAATCACAGAGGTCTATTAACTGAAAGTCCAGAGTAATGTAATTAGGATTTTCTTTTTTCCCACCTTTTAGAGAGAAGTAGTTGACATAACCTCATCGAATATGTTGAAGGCAGATAGCATGACGGTTTGATTTACATATATTATGAAATGATTACCACAGTAGATTCAGTTACAGCCATCATCTCTTTTCTCAATATTATCCACTGGAATTGGAGAAAATGGCTCTGATACCAAATCAAGCAGACAACAGTACTTGCTTTCAAAAGGCTAAGAAAGCACATCTAAAATAGCAAGTGTTCTGCTGAAAATAATGAGGCAAAATGCACATATCTCTCATGCCATCAAATCTGAACATACTTCAGGACATCCTCTGTGTGTTGCATTCCATCCAGTTTACTCTCGTCTCCAGTTAAGCCACCCAAGTTGTGACATGTGGATTCTGGCTTAGCTCAGTTGGGTGCTGTGAGCCCGGTGGCAGAGAAGAAAGTCGGTAAAATACCTCTCATACTTATGGACAGACCCCAAGATTGTGGTTCACCATCATACAGAAAACTCACAGTGCATTACCTTGGCCTTGGGGGTTGATGCATTCCTTAGAGTCCACTGAAATCTGAAGGCACTGAGTCACCTTTCTAACACTGCACCTCATTGTAAGTAACTAATGGTTAAGGTCAGGTAAGAGGACTAGCTGAAGATGATAACACGCTGCTAAAATCAGTCTCCTCCAGCTTTTAAAAGCACTGAATGGGGCTGTTGTACATGGGACTTAACACTCAGTATGTGTTCTTGGGACTGAGTAATGTTTGTATTTGTGCTATTTTTATTTCTTTGAGTAAATGCACAGAACTAAGATATTTAATGCACTGAGCCACATATTTAAGACTCAGATAAAAGCAAAAAATGAAAGTGGTTTAGGAATACAAAATAGGGAACACTAGTCAAAATGTCACACCTCTGCTTTCTTCAAAATTGAGTTTTGCATACAGAACATCTTATTTGCCATTGAATTGAAAAAAAGTTCCAGGAGCTCTGTGCAATTTTGTCAGCTTACATTTTCAGGCAATTTCTGATTCTCAGAAGTCTATTTTACAACCAACAAGAATGACAGTCATTATGAGTAAATTTTACCATCATTATATCTCCCCAAGATCAAAGACTATCACGCGACAATACTAAGTGTATTCACTTGCAACAAACACAAAAATAATAAATAAAAAGGAACAAACCAGAACACTGCATACATGAAACAAAATAGACCCCTTTGACCCCTTACCAATCAAATAGTACAGTCATGAAATCAACATAACTTGGGCACCTCCCAGAGGCCAGAGGCTACGGCTTTATGGTTCTGTGACCCACCTACTTTTGGCTCTAGGAAAACAAAAGTCAAAGGTGAGGGGAAGAAACCAGTGATAGTTCCCATCATTAAGGACCCTGTCAACTGATCCCAAAGGCATTGTCACATGAGCCTTCCAACCAAACTGACTGCAAAGCAACCTGAAGGTTTGAGAGCTGAACCTTTAAGTGGACCCACTGTTGCACTCTCATCAAAACAAGAGGCTAATGCTCACCTGCCAATACTTTCCCAAAGTCCTAGAACTAAGGAAAAGCAAGGCAAGTTTGATAAAGTTGACAGATCTCATGAAAAAGTGTTAAAGATCTTGGCATCCATGTCTCTATAAGAAATTGGAGAGACTGAAAAAGCAAATTAAGCCAGACAGACGTACAGATGCATTCATTATACCCCTGGGAAGCTTTTTCTTGAGTGTCAAAGAAGAAACAAATTCTTACACACAAGGAAAATAATTTAAATATCAGAAAAACCTGGAAACTACATTTTTGAAAAATCGTGGGTTGCACTTACAAAAGAAGTAGGGCTCTGAAAAGACAATAGAGCATCTTCCAAGATGGTTGAAGATTCGGATGATTTAAGCATCACTTATTCCTTGAATTGTTGTTATTCCAAGGTACACTTAGATCTCATTCTTATGTTTTAAAATTTGGTTTAAGATTCCTATCCCAAGGGTCACCTGGGTGGCTCAGTCGGTTAAGCATCTGACTCTTGATTTCAGCTCAGGTCATGATCTCACAGTTTGTGAGTTTGACTCCCACAGCAGGCTCTGCGCTGACCGTAGGATTCTCTCTTCCCCTCTCTCTGCCCCTTGCCCACTTGTGCTCTTGCTCTCTCAAAATAAATAAACTTTAAAAAATTTTTTTTAAATCCCTAACTTAAAACAGTTAGCTAGCATGTTACTGATTTCCTGAATCACAGACCAACTGAGCTAGAATGATGTTCTGGATGATTTGGTTCAACACCTATTTACAGATGAGTGTCCTGAGACTCAAACGGGATAAAGATCATGCAGTGACAATACAAAAACTAGGACCCAAAGTCCCTGATTCTTAATTTACTGAATCTTCATTGTGATTTAAAATGAAAACTCAAAATATTTTGAGATTGGTTGCAGCTGTCATTCCCTGCATAGATTGCTACCCCCAAGTGATTCAAAAAACCAAAGTGAAGAATCAAGATAATGATACAGAGCGGCGCCTGGGTGGCTCAGTCGTTGAGCATCCAACTTCAGCTCAGGTCATGATCTCATGGTTCATGGGATCGAGCCCCATGTCGGGCTCTGTGCGGACAGCTTTGAGCCTGGAGCCTGCTTCGGATTCTGTGTCTCCCTCTCTCTCTGCCCTTCCCCCACTGCACTTTGTCTCTCTCTCTCTCTCTCTCTCAAAAATAAACAAACATCAGGGGCGCCCGGTGGCTCAGTCAGTTGAGCGTCTGACTTCGGCTCAGGTCATGATCTCACAGTTCGTGGGTTCGAGCCCCGAGTCGGGCTCTGTGCTGACTGCTAGCTCAGAGCCTGGAGCCTGCTTCAGATTCTGTGTCTACCTCTCTCTCTGTCCCTCCCCTGTTCACGCTCTGTCTCTGTCTCTCAAAAATAAATAAATGTAAAAAAATTTTTTTAATAAACATTAAAAATTTTTAAAAAAGATAATGATACAACAACCATCCATCAAAAAACAAAAGGTACCCTTGATAAACAAAAAAATCATATCACTGTTTTTGCCCTAAATTGTCAAATGTGTTCTCTAAATTCTTCACTTCCCTTTAATGCTACAGCCTAAATTAGAAGCATTTTCTTCCTTAAAAGAAGACACCCCTTAGCAGGTTTGTACCCAGAATTTACAAACAAGCCCCAAATCTCAGTGGCTTAAAACAAAAAGGGTTTTTGTGATAGGTCATGGGAACAAAAGGTACAGCACAGAGAATACAGTCAACGGTCCTGTAATTCTGTTGTATGGTGACACAGGGTAGCTACACTCAGGGTGAGCAGGGCATAATGTGTAGACTTGTGGAATCACTATGTTGTATTCTTCAACTAATGTAACCCTGTGTGTCGATTATACTCACATAAAAGTAATTTTAAAAGGTTTTCCCACTCTTGCTAAACGTCTATTCCCGTTCAGCAGGGGGCGCTGCACGTCATTATCATTCATAGACACAGACCAACGGAACAGCTACCACAGACCCATCTCCATGGGATTTATACCACGGATTAAATACTCCCTTTCAGAAGTGACGCTCAATTCTGCTGGCAAATCATTGGTCAAACTGGTCACATGATCCCATGGGGCCTCAGGAAGTGCAATATTGAGGGTAGAAAGCCAGAAATATTTAGAGAAGAGCATTCTGTATTTTTTTTATGGCTGTTTATTTTTGAGAGAGAGGGAACACGAGGGGGAAGGGGCAGAGAGAGAGAGGGGGACAGAGGATCTAAAGGGGTCTCTGTGCTGACAAGAGAGAACCCGATACAGGGCTCAAACTCACAAACCATGAGATCATGACCTGAGCCAGAGTCAGACACTTAGCGACTGAACCACCCAGGCGCCCCCACGTTCTGTATTTCTGAAAAGTGAAAAACTGGAGACTCATCTTCTCTGAATATACAAATTTATTAAGTACGTAATTTTTTCATCATAAGCAGAAAGAAGCTACAAAGAATGTCTCTAAGCATCAAGAACTTTCAGCAAAAGCCTTTGTTCAACAGCCCCCCATAACCAATGACCCTGGCAAGCCACACCAGTTCACTCACTTGTAAAATAACCAGATGACAAAAGGTGATTTCTAAGGTCTCATCCAGCCTTATGCAAACTACAGCCATGATTAAGTTAATGAGAATGTGCAGGAAGACTTCTCATTGGTTGCACTAGCAAATGCTAAAATCAAGCTCTAGTCTCCTGAAGACGCAACATTCAAACACAGAAGTCTCACTTGCAAAAAAACATACAAAAATGGTGATCATGTGGGGTTTTTTTGCTTTGTTTTGTTGTGTTTTCCAAATAGTCACAAAAGTAGAAAACCTCACTTTGTTCAAGGAATTATGGCCTATAGCTTGCATAGGGTTTGCCCCAAAGAATCCTACACCAACATTTAGGAATAGTTTCACTAACCACAGCAGAAGTTTTCTGCTCATTCTGGACCTGACTATACTATGCTTAAATGCACTCTCTTTTTGTTATTTCTCCCTGCTTATATTTGTGCTTTTCCTTAAAGGGTTGAGAAAATTCTAAATTCTCCAAGGCAATAATGTAGCATTATACATCAGCTGGGAACATTTTACCAGAACCACGGTCATTCTGTTCAACCAGTTGAGGAGATAGAGACATTCATATTTATTCCCTGTCATTAAGAGTATTAATAGAAAAAATTTTGTTTTACATAATATGGAAAGAGGAGTATAAGCTCTTCTTTGTGAAATGAAAATGTAAAATCACAAATACAACTCCCTTTCAAAAGTGAATCTGTTTTAATAAAAGGCAGATTATAAAGCAAGTCACTTGAACCTACAATACTTCATTTGAATCCCATGTTATTAAATATCTTGATCTCTGGTGTTAAAGAAAGCTGGACTGGGGGGGCACCTGGGTGGCTCAGTTGGTTGAGCATCCGACTTCAGCTCAGGTCCTGATCTCGTGGTTCATGGGTTCGAGCCCCGCATTGGGCTCTGTGCTGACAGCTCAGAGCCTAGAGCCTGCTTCTGATTCTGTGTCTCCCTCACTTCTGCTCCTCCCCCCGCTCGCTCTCTCTCTCTCTCTCTCTCTCTCTCTCTCAAAAATAAACATTAAAAAATGTTAAGAAAGCTGGATTTGGGGCCTAATGAATGAAAACAGAGCCCTGATTCACTACTGATCAACTAAGGTGGATGCTCTCAATGAACGTTAAAATTAGCTATGCTCTTTTCTCTTCCACAAATGGTAGATGCTTCCGTGGGCTTCTTCCAACTATCCCATGTAAGGAAACGACATCCTTGCTTTCCCGTATCTCTAGGAGCCTGCTTTCCCTACCTGTAAAAATAAACTTATATATTCCCATAAACCTCAAGATTTGTGAAATGATGTTTCAAAGTCACTAAACATGACGATGGTGGGACATGATGGTGAATCATAAATCATACATGCTGGTAATCACTTGGGACATATATGAGTGTAAGATAAACGTACAGGGTTTAAAGACATTCTTTTCCTGCCTGGAGCAAAGTCTTGGTCCCACAGACACCGTACAGACTTCAGTGTGCCTCCCAGCACTGGACCCGGCAGCTGGCTCTGTCTCCCCCTGCTGCAGCTGTTTGCAACCAACTTGAATTATTATCATTAGAGCGCTTCTCACGATTTCTGAACTCAAAGCACAGTGCACAGCATTGTTCATTCATCTACGTTACAGAAAAACAGAGACTTGTTTTGAAAATAAAAGTCTACCTAAAGCCCCAAGTCATTAAATCTGAATTGCAAGTTGGTAGTAGTGAAACAAGAACTCAGAAAGAACTGGAGAAATCGAATCAGTGAAGCTCACATTTTCTAACTACCTACATTAACCGAGACAATCTCAAATTAGAAGCATTTGTCTCTCTTCCAAGAAAATTCTCTCATCACCACAATTAAGGGGTTAGACCAGAGAAAGGATTTCTTAACCAGAAAAGTACATCAGATGACCCCCAGGAAACTCTCCAAACACACATACCCATCCACAACTCAGACCTACAAAATCAGAAGGCAGCACGTATGTTTCGAAAATGTTCCACAAAAGGATTCAGATATACGCCTTTGGTCTGTAAATTCTAACCTCTATAGGCCCTTCCAGCTCTAAACTCTACGTGAATAAGCGGAGCCACTGAGAAGAGCACTCCACAAAGTTGAATCAATAAGGCTCTGCAAGCAATCATGACTTATTGATTACCTGGTGGCGACGCTGGGAAAGAGGAACTCCACGTGGTCTCCATCTTGAGCTGCGCTTTCAGGAAGGTTCGGATACTAGATTTGCATTTCTCTGAGTCTGGATAGACAAGGGAATACGCTTTGGCCCAAGTTCAAATTCTTGCTTCTTCATTAGTAGCTGGGTAACTATGCCTGCAGTGGTTAAACCTCAGGGCGCCTGGTCGGCTGAGCTGGAGGAGTGTGCGACTCTTGCTCTGGGGTTGTGAGTTCAAGCCCCACTTTGGGTGTGGGGATTACTTTGGTAAATAAAACTTTAGAAAAATAATAAAAATTTATGTGGCACCTGGGTGGCTCAGTTGGTTAAGCGTCCAACTTCTGCTCAGGTCATGATGTCAGGGTTCGTGAATTTGAGCCCTGCATCAAGCTCTGTGCTGACAGCTCAGAGCCTGGAGCCTGCTTCAGATTCTGTGTCTCCCTCTCTCTCTGCCCCTCCCCCACTCATGCTCTGTCTCTCTCTGTCTCTCTCTCTCTCACTCTAAAATAAATAAACATTAAAAAATGTTTTGAAAAATAAAAATGTTTAAAATAAACCTTTGTGAGCCTTAGTTTTGTGGTGTATAAAATAGGATAAGAATCCCCTCACTTGTGCACAGGGCCTCACACACAGCTTGGCATATAACAGGTGCTGGCTGAATGTAATTTCTTTTTTTTAAGTACTTTTTTAATGTTTTTTTTATTTTTGAGAGAGAGAAAGAGGTCAAGTGGGGGAGGGGCAGAGAGCGAGGGAGACACAGAATCTGAAGCAGGCTCTAGGCTCTAACCAGTCAGCACAGAGCCCAATGCGGGGCTTGAACTCATGAACTGTGAGATCATACCCTGAGGTGAAGTCAGACGCTTGACCCGACTGAGTCCCCCAGGCGCTCCATACCTGGATGTAATTCCCAAACATCACATACCTCCTACTTCTGCCACATTTTGCTAAAACTAAGCCTTTTCTCCATTATAAAGCCAATAAAACATTCTGACTGAAAGAGAAAAACACTGCAAAATCTTAATTACTATAAACAACAGAAAAGTGTATTACGGAGAGATGAAATCCTACACTCAATAATCCACAAGTCTCAGTTTATTTATTACTATTTCCCAAACCCCACACCTCACTTCAGTCATTCCTTTTCCATGTCAAACCCTCCGGTTTTCTTTTAATTTTTTTTTTAACATTCATTTATTATTGAGAGACAGAGAGATACAGAGCATGAGCGGGGGAGGGGCAGAGAGAGAGGGAGACACAGAATCCGAAGCAGGCTCCAGGCTCCGAGCTAGCAGTCAGCACAGAGCCCGACGCGGGGCTCGAACCCACAAACCGTGAGATCATGACCTGAGCTGAAGTGGGATGCTTAAATGACTGAGCCACCCAGGCGCCCCAAACCCTCCAGTTTTCTAACTAGAAGGCCTTGGGCAAGACACTTTATCTTAGGGGCCTTCATTGCATCAAGTAGGAAGGCTAATATTGTCCATATCTGCCTCGAGCGTCTGCGGGAGCCCAGTGAGATCACGTGTGTCGATGTGATTTAAGGCACATTTAACAATATGCAAATATAAAGGGGGGCTATTACATAGCGGCTCTTAACAGCTTTCGGCCAGGCTTCTCAGAGAGGACAGATGTGACTCGCTCCCTCTCCTCTTCTCCCATCTCCATACTGTAACGGAGGTGGTAAAAATCCAAACCAACCAATGTAATGTGAAGAAAGTGTATTTATGGGAGGAACACGTTGATTTGTGACCATACTATCACATACAAGTTCCGGCCTCAAGAAGAGATATCTGATTTGCTTTTCATGTATATATACTTCACTTTAGTATATCATGCCCTGAGGCTTTTTTATTTCCCACTGCACCCTAATAGTTTTGTAGAATCACAACTAAATATGCCCATTTTTAAGACTTCATATTTTAAATGTTTTCCAGTAATTTGAACACAATAACAAATATAAATAGCAAAGGTACAATTTTCTAAAATGAGCAAATTTTAATACAGGGTGCTGTCTCAGCATTACCAGGATAAGTAAAGATAACAGAGAATATTGCAGCCCAGAAATCCCTAATATATTGAAGATTTGCCCATTTAGTCCTGATTAATTTGGGGATGCCTCCTTATAGTCTTAGATCACCTGACATGGGTGCCATACATCTGTTCTTTAATTAAAATAATAAATTTTCACAACAATTTTGCAAAAGCCTTTTTTTATTTTATTTGAGAGAGAGAGAGCTAGCGAGCGAGCAATGGCAGAGGAGAGAGGCAGGGGAAGAGAGAGAGAAAGAGACAGAATCTTAAGCAGACTCCATGCTCAGCACAGAGCCTGACACAGGGCTTGATCCCACAACCCTGGGATCATGACCTGAGCCGAAATCAAAGAGTTGGATGCTCAACTGACTGAGCCACCCAGGTAAGTGCCCCACAAAATCCTTTAAAGCTGAAGGTCACTGAAACCAGGGTAGATGGCTATGAGGCTGCCAACAGAGAGGGCTATCCAGAGTTAGCACCAATGGTCTTAAGAGGCGTCTTTAGGAACGTAACATTCCTCTTGTGTCTGAGCTGCCTTTTACCCCATTCTAGCAATGAAGACCACACCACTCACTTACTGTCTGATGCCTAAAGCCAAGCTCCCCAGTCTAGCAACAGACCCAGGCTCCACAATTTTCTTCTTTCAGCCAATGGTTTTACAAATCTGATACTGGCATGCATCAAGTAACAAAACCATACATATTCATTTAGTTGACTGCTGGTCATTTCTATTTGTACTTACATTTCAAAAAGTTTTACTTACAGATATTCTGAGTAATTTTGATAAATACGTATTTACAATCTCTGAACTATAACATAGTAAGACTAAACTCATGAATGAAAATGTTAAACTGAATTATTCCATAAGTCTGTCACTGTATAATCACTAAGTATCTGAGTTAAATAATAGCAACTAAACAGTTCACACCAAATTAAAACTATAATGATTGGATAATTTGCTTGTGGTTATTCAACAAGCTTTGTTTATAACACCTAGAAACAAAGTATAAAATCTAGAACTAAATTTAACAATATGTATATAATACTAATGTTTTTAATTGCATCATTTCATCAGGACATTAAAGAGAAGTCTCAAATGAATAAGATATAAACCAGATTCATAGATGGAAGAACGCAATATTATAAATACATAAATTCTTTCCAAATTAATCTATGATTCAGTGTAATTCCAGTAAAAAGTAAAATGGAATTTGGGGGAGGGAGGTCACAGAATGCATGGCAGGACCAGTCTATAGGGCATGGCAAGGCGACTTGAGAAGCCCACTCCGTCCCCCATCCCAATTCCTTTTCTGCTAACACTTCTATGTTCTTGATAAAACATAACAAATTATTTTTAAATGCATGGCTACCCGGGTACAAAGCAAGAAAGGGAAATGTCCCAGAGACAAAAAAGAAACTCAAACCCCACAAACGTGATTAAGAATTGAAGACCTAGGAGGAATATGAGAACAGACATTCCACCTTGGAGTATGGAGCTTACCTAGAAGGTGGAGCTGGCGTTAAGCCCTTCACATCAAGGCAGGAGGGTGGAGGACTAGAAAACACTCCATCCTCCCTGTCGGGAAGCAGTACAAAAGCAGGGCACTGGCCCTGGGCTACAGAAGGGAGAAGAGTCGGCAGTGAGAAATCAGAGACGTTAGCCTGCTCAAGGCACGAGGAAGGAGTTCAAGTGCCCCGTCAAGACACAGGATTGGAAACCAGATCCCGGACTGAGGAAGCATGCAGAGCTCAACAAAAGGAATGTAGAGCTGACTCGGAGGAGAGCGCCTCTACAACCCAGGGCACGTGGAACTCACCCCATGCACTCACCCTCAAAGCTGAGAAAGCACACGGCAAGGAAAGCACCGTGAGAGAGGGAACTATCAGATGAATCAAAAAGGACAATTGACTCCACCAAAGATACAGGTAAGAGGGCACTCCAGGAATGTGAATGTTTTTTGTGAATGTGAATGTGAGAGGTTTGACCAGATCAAGCATAGAAGAGAACATGTAAGTCAAGACCAAGATATCATGAAGTAAAGGAATGCGATTTCAAAAAGAACCACGTAGAGATCTAGAATTTAAAATATGGTTAAGGGGAAAATAAACATAGAGCATTTTCACATGTGGTATTGTTTACAATTTTTCTTCTCATCTTCCCCCGGGGAAGGGTCTAGTTTTCCATGCCAACCACGGGGTTGGCCACTGACTTGTTTTGGTCAACGGCATAAGTGACGCTGCGACCAGTTGTGGGCAGAGGCTTTCGGGAACACTGCCAGTCCACCAGCCCTCTAGCCCACCACGAGCAACTCACACCCCAGGCAGGACTCCTCCAGCCATGGGCTCACAATGGGGTGGGTTGAACTTGACCCAGTGTCTGGAGCAAGGATGGTGCGCCTGACCTGAAGCCACTGCCGTGCAATGTTAGCAAGAAAGGGACACCCGTTGTAAAGCACTGAGCTTTGAAGGTTATTTGTTCTACTGTATTATTAAAGCAAAACCAGTCGATGCAGCCAGCTGAAGAGAGACTCGGTGAAATTCAAGATAAATCTGAAGAAAGCCCAGGACACCATACAGAGAAGTTTAATGGAAAATACAGGAAGTTGAGAGACAGGAGAAGAGATGAAGAATTTCTGGCATATGCTCGTATTAACTCCAAGAGCAGAGACTAGAGAAAATGGGAGGTGTGTTAGTTTTCTGTAGCCATGAAACACCACAAATCTAGAAGCTGGTTGAGAGTCCGAGTCCCATGACCCTGTCACAACATGACAGCTTGCTTCTTCAAGGCCAGCAGGTGGACCTCTCTCCAGTCCTTTAATTCCACAGTTAACATACAGTGTTATATTAGTTTCAGGTGCACAATACCTCCAGTCTCTCTCCAGTCTTGATCATGTGGATAATGGAACATAATCATGGGAGAAACTAGATCATCCTCATGGGCTCCAACAACACTCAAGGGGAAGGGATTTAAAAGATCTTGGGAGACATCTTAGAATTTTGCCCATCACAGCAGAACAGCAATACTAGGACATGTAATATGCCCCAAGTCATGTTACCTCTAGCACTTGTGCCCTTACTGCTGAGCTAAAAGAACTGCACGTAGCATTTAGCAAAGCACTAGAGCAATATGGCATCACCCTCAAAATCCTAAGGGCACAGTAAGATTTCCTCCAAACCCACAGGAGACTGACTCACATGCCTGTGCTAAGTCAGGTCAATCTACTATCCCACTTCTGGATCCAAAATTCCACTTCTATGGAATAAACAGCACTTGTTCTTGGTCAGTGTAAGCACTGTATGGGTGACTCATATGCATTTTTCAAATTGTCTTTTCCACTTTTAGGAACACATTAATAGAAACATTACTTAGATTGTTCCCTTGTCACTCCTTTATGATTAAAGACTTTAATTGAGGGGCACCTGGTAACTCCGTCAGTTAAGTGTCCGACTTTGGCTCAGGTCATGATCACATGGTTCATGAGTTCAAGCCCCATGTCAGGCTCTGTGCTGACAGCTCAGAGCCTGGAGCCTGCTTTGGATTCTGTGTCTCCTTCTCTCTCTCTCTCTCTCAAAAATAAATAAATATAAAAAAATTTTAAAGACTTCGATTGAATAACTTTGCAAATTCTAGGAAATTAACATGGAGGCTAATAGTTTAAAGCCCTTTTAAAATTCCCAAAAGCTGAAAAGAGAAATTTATTAGCATTTTTGTTTATTCTAGAGTTATTGGTTTATGGGCATCATCTTTATTGTTTTACAGGAATACATGCTTATTATTTTAATTGATCAGTGGCACAATGCAAATAATGAACAATTAATCTTAGCTATTTATGGCTTCTGCGAGTCTTTGGAAACAGAAGGGAGCAAATGTCTTATGGGTCTACTTCACAAAGACAATAGCTCAGATCACTTCCCCAGCTGCGAAACAGATTGCAAACCTTATTCTTAAATTACCTGATAGATATTTTAATCGACTGATTAAAATTCTCCTAGCAGCCTTTCAAGAAATGAAAATAGTCATCATGACATTTCTGTTTAATTCCTGTAATAACCTGCATTTCCCCTCCATCCTCCTGTCAATTACATATCCTTTAAAAACTGCAGACGGTTTTGTCTGTATGACCGTTACAGTGAATACGCAGGACTCATGGGATATAATCAGAAGATGACTTTATCTGTTTTCTCCATTGCCTCTTTTAGTATGTGAGGCTTGTTCTTCCCTTGTCCTTGGGTGAAATTCAGAACAGTTGTCATGACTTTTCCAGGTCCTCATAAATTATGAAGACACTTCAAGTCACTCTAAATAAAAAAAAAAAATCGATCACCATTCTGTAGTGAATGCGCCCAATCATATGCAGTGCGCCAAGTCTTCCAACTTCGTGCAGAGTTAAACTTCTTCCTTCGGCTCTGACCCTGCTGAACACCTTCACTGGACACTTTCCCCTCATACTGGGGCAGGTGGACAGGGAAAGATTCTTCTCTCTTGAGCCAGATCGCTAGTATAGGTTATGCCACTTTCCGATGCCAAAGTGGGGATGGGGTGGGGGTGGGAAGAAGAGGCAGAAGGATAGTTCTCCCTTGACTAATAATCTAATGCTGGTGATCTGGGAGCTTAGTGGGTATTTAAAGCTTACTTTTTCCTCTTAAGCCAGGGTTGGGATGATGGTGAGGGGAATGAGGGGCTGTGAGGCAGAGAACCCAACTCCACCCTCATCACTGGAGTAGGGAGTCTTTCACCTACCACCTACAGATCCCCTGGTGCAAATGATTACTTATGGCTCTTTCTTCAGTTTACCCTGCTAGGGTCCTGGTGTCCCTCTTGCACATGACCTGAGATGACCCCAGGCTAGCCAACGCTCCGGTAGGGTCTACCCTAGGTCCTTGGGGACAGCCCTATGGCCGGTGCTCTATCAAATTATGGCACAATGGGGCTGCATCCAATGGTGGAACTAGCCAGTCTCTTGCCCTTTAGATTTCTCAGGCACCAATCTCTCAGCCACTGTGCCTCCCAATCATTGAACACTCCCAGTCACTGAGCACCAGAGTGGCTCAGTTGATTAAGTGTCTGACTCTTGATTTCAGCTCAGGTCACAATCCCAGGGTTGTGGGGTTGAGCCCCACAAGAGAGATGCACGTGTGCTCGCTCGCTCTCTCTCTCAAAATAAATAAATAAATAAAAATTTAAAAAAAAAACAAAAACCCCTTTCTCGGGGCCCCTGGGTGGCTCAGTCAGTTGAGCGTCTAACTTCGGCTCAGGTCATGATCTCATGGTTCATGGGTTTGAGCCCTGCGTCAGGCTCTGTGCTGACAGCTAGCTCAGAGCCTGGAACCTGCTTCATATTCTGTATCTCCCTCTCTCTCTCTCTGCCCCTCCTCTGCTCATGCTGTCTCTCTCTCGCTCGCTCAAAAATAAATAAAACATTAAAAATTTTTTTTAAAAAACCCTTTCTCTAGACTTGAGTTGAAGAGGCACTACCTCACACTCCTCTCTCAAGGTAGCCAGGAGCGGGGATGCAAACCCACTACAAACTCTCTAAAAACGATCTTCTGATCATTATTTTCATAGCCTCTCCAGCCTGTTTTATCAGCTGCAAGTGGCCAATAAGCTAACCACAAACAATGCCACACTGATTCTCTTCCAAGTCTGCCCGGTGCTCTTACACCTGACTTCGGAATACAGCCTTAACGGTCTGGAGTCACAGCTCAAAACTGAAAACTCAAAAGGTTCTATCCTGACATCCTGTTACAGGGGGACTCCTATTTCTATCATCTGGTTCATTTTTACTTTTTTCTGTAGAAAATCTATGTAGTCTGTTAGCTCACAAACTCCTGCATGCAGGCTTTGAACTCCCAAGAGTTAAATAATTGTAGACTTTGAGGTTTAGGCACCAATCAATGAAGGATGAAAGGACAATGGCAGAGGTGGCGTGGCTGGGTGAGGGGGGGCCTAGCTGGAGAACATAAGGGAAGAGTCAAAGATACAGAGTTCCCGACTTGTACAGCCTACCGCACACTGCACTGAGTCCATGAGTTCTGTACCCCCAGCCTTCTTCCTCCTTGGGCAGCACCGCGGGGCACAGCCACTCTGGGAGCTGGGAGTCATGTTAGGTTCCTACCACTCTCCCACCTGCCACCTCCAATCAGTCACCAAGTCCTATTAATGTTATTTATAAGACCTCCCTCCTGTCTGGCCGCTCAGCTCATCCTCTCTGCCACTGTGTCCATGTAGGTCCTCCCGTGTAGGTACTCCATGTTTTCATGTAGGTCATGTTTGTTTTAAGATGGAATGGAACACCATTCATATGATCATGGCAAAGAGTCAATAGAGAAGAGACTAAAAATATTTAAGGGAGAAGACCACTGGTGAAGCCAGATCTCTAAAAAAGAAGAGATAGAACCTTGAACCCAGGGGGAAAAGTCAATGTTGGACAGAAAAAGAAAAACGTTACCATCTGAGATACTGACTTTCTCATGAAGCTAAATTTATTCCATGTTATTCACACCAATATTTTCAATCTTTTTGGAAATAAGTTAATAGTAGATGGTAGCATATTTAATGTCCTTACTTGAAAAAAATTTTTTTTTACTTGGCAAACTTTCAGTGCCTAATTTTTTAAATTTTTTTAACGTTTATTTATTTTTGAGATAGACACAGAGTGTGAGTGGGGGAGGGGCAGAGAGAGAGGGAGACACAGAATCAGAAGCAGGCTCCAGGCTCTGAGCTGTCAGCACAGAGCCCGACGCGGGGCTTGAACCCACGAACTGTGAGATCATGACCTCAGCTGAAGTTGGCCGCTTCACCGACTGAGCCACCCAGGTGCCCCAGTGCCTAATTTTTTTTTTTGCCTCTGAAATTTTGATATT
Source organism: Cryptoprocta ferox (assembly GCA_028646485.1). NCBI lineage: Eukaryota > Metazoa > Chordata > Mammalia > Carnivora > Eupleridae > Cryptoprocta > Cryptoprocta ferox. Next base: position 132,309,296 of record CM053577.1, on the reverse strand, counting down.
CCTTCAAATCCAAATCTGCAATATTGAGTATCTGTCTAGCTACAGATTTCTCTCTCTTCTTTCCTATCTTATCCCTTTCTTCTAAGGGAGAAACATTTTTTCATTGGCTGTTTCCACTTCTTGTCTTCCTTCCTACACCTGTTAATCATCCTCCTGCATCTCTCTACTCAAAGACTCTGTGGCTGAGGTCACTCTAACCAACTGCCAAACCCAATGTTCAGGATGCTGATGAGACTTCTTTCATCTCAAATTTCTAAATTCCCTTTGACTCCCGATTTCCACTCTCTTGTGATCTTTGTTCTTGTCTCTGGCCACTCCTGCTTGGTGTCCTTTGTTGGCTTTTCCTCTGTGCCCTCCTGGGGCCATCTTATTCATGCCTTCTACCACTAACTATATTCTGACAATTATCTCCTGTATCCTGTACCACTCTCTGAGGTAAACATTACTTCTTCCAGGTGAAAAAACGAGGCTAAGAAAACTAATTTACAAAGCTTCCATTACTAGCTTTAAGGAATGTATTCAACCCACAATCTTCAGAATCCAAAGGCCATGGCCCTTGGACTCTATAACAATTGTTTTGAGAAAAAAATAAGATAATGTATAAAAGTGAAAACTGAGACAAAATTTCTATCTTATTTTAAGTAATATCTACACCCAACATGGGGCTCAAACTCATGACCCCAAGATCAAGAATCCCATGTTCCAATGACTAAGCCAACCAGGCATCCCCAAAGGGTTCCATTTTAATGAAGTTCAGGCACTCTATAATAAAAATTTAGTGAAGAGCTAAATTCCTTTTAATACCATCTGTCTCTTGCTCTCTCCCTTCTGAGGTGCTAAAGTGAATCATAGCACGTTTCAACTTCTTCTCCTTTTCTTGTCCATGGAGTCAGACAGGGCTCCACACCGTATGTACAGGACCCATCTTAACTCCCGATTCCCAACCAAGAGAGAATATTTCTCCAAGGTAGAGCAAACAGAAAATACTTGGTGTCTGAAAAAACTGTATTTCTTCTTTTTTTAATGTTTTATTTAGTTTTTGAGAGAGAGAGTGAGTAGGAGAGGGGGACAGAGAATCCGAAGTGGACTGAACTGACAGCAGCGAGCCCAAAGTGGGGGGTCGAACTCACAGACTGTGAGATCATGACCTAAGGTGAAGTCAGATGCTCAACCAACTGAGCCACCCAGGCATCCGTGAAAAGACTGTATTTCAAAAGAAGACTCTTCTAAAAATTATCACAAGTGGTATGTACTGGAATAAAGTTGCTGTACAGTAGAAATTCGGATAGGTCTTCTATGCAATGGACTCAGTAAGAAGCAAAGGGCATCTCAGCTATGAAGCCAAGGTAAGTAACCACAAAGCAGGAAGGATTGGAGATTAGAAAAGACAACCAAAAATACTATTGCCAAATCAAAAGTTGCATGGGGACGAGTAACATATTGGAAATAACTGAAAATCTCAACAGAGTAGATGACAGGCTTGAGAAATTCTGTGAATATTCAGAGAAAAAACAAAAATATCACATTTTTTAAATGAACAATGATATGGGAGATGAATACATAAAAGTATGCATAACTCCAAAAAGAAAAAGATCAGTAAAGAAATTGTCAGAAGAAAATAATTGAATACTGTGATGAAAAATAGATTTTAAGTCTTTATATCAATACTAGTCAAAGAGTACCGGGAAAAAATAAAGCAGACTATCATTATGATATAGTCTGGTAAAAAAAAAAAAATCTTTTTTAGTATTAGAGAAATGAAAACAATGCGTTAAGCATCCAAACTGATTACCTATAAACGAACAGCAATCAGACAGCCCTCAGACTTCTCTTCTACAACCCTCATTGCTAGAATTCAATCAAGCCATATCTACAGAGCCTTGAGATACAGACTATGACCCAAGTATTTTTTTAAAAAAAAATTTTATGCTTATTTACTTTTGAGAGAGAGAGAGAGAGAGCATGAATAGGGGAGGGGCAGAAGGAGACAGAGACACAGAATCCAAAACAAGCCCCAGGCTCTGAGCTGTCAGCACAGAGCCCAACATGGGGCTTGAACTCATGAGTCACGAGATCATGACCTGAGTCGAAGTCAGATGCTTAACTGACGGAGCCACCCAGGTGCCCCCCCTCAGCATTTTATATAAAGCAAGAAAAACAGAAAATAGTCTCATATGTACAAGGCTTTCTGAAAGCAATTTCTTAAAAACATTCTCAGCTACACACAGCCTCCTAAAAAATTTACTTGGATCTATACTTAAATTTGTTATGACATGAATTTAAGGATGGAGGAACAGTACTATTTTTAAGTGGGTGTAAGCATTAATTAATTAATTAAACAGAATTAAGTCTAAATAAACTTGGTCAATATGGGCATAAACCTTAAATGAAATGTCAAAAGTAATTCTTTACATAAAAAAAATTGAGCATTTATGAATAATAATAAATTTGATTTTAATAACCCTAAATTACATCACTATATTATATCAACAAAAAACTAGAACATGGAGGAGTCGGAGAAAGAGAAATAGTAAATGTGTCCAATTTCTCACCTTACAGAAAGAAAACTGTCAAATATCATTTCTTCCTGGCATTAAGGAAAATGAGATCATGCCTATATTTAAAAAAACAGGTAATGGGGCACCTGGGTGGCTCAGTCGGTTAGGCGTCCGACTTTGGCTCAGGTCATGATCTCATGGTTTGTGGGTTCGAGCCCCGCATCGGGCTCTGCGCTGACAGCTCAGAGCCTGGAGCCTGCTTTGGATTCTGTGTCTTTCTCTTTCTCTCTCTCTCTCTCTCTCTCTCTCTCTCTCTCTCTCTCTCTCTCTGCCCCTCCCCCACTTGCACTCTGTGTCTCTCAAAAATAAATAAACTTAAAAAGAAATTTTAAACAAAAACAGGCAAAAACCTTAAAGGCAGCAATAGTTGGATTTTTTTAAAGATATGATTGATACCTTTTAAGCTGTCAAAGAAAAATGAGCAAATAAAATATAGACCCAATAGCTATAAAGGAAAAATGTTAAATAGCATGGGCAATTCTTACATTGTTAATTTAAAAAATAAACAGTACATGGGGGAAAAAATCTTAATTAGGGGCACCTAGGTGGCTCAGTTGGTTAAGCATCTGACTTTGGCTCAGGTCATGATCTCACAGCTCATGGGTTCGAGCCCCATGTCAGGCTCTGTGCAGACAGCTTGGAACCTGGAGCCTGCTTCAGATTCTCTGTCTCCCTCTCTCTGCCCCTCCCGTGCTCACACTCTGTCTCTTTCTCCTTCAAAAATAAATAAAACATTAAAAAATTTTTAAATAAACAAGTTTTAATCTATAACAACATTCATACACATATACACTCACATGCATAGCTTAAAAACTGGAAAGTTATGCCAAAATGTTAGATGTGGTTATCTCCAGATAGTAGAATTACAGGTGGTTCTGATAGTCATCTCTATATTCCTCTTTGTTTTCCAAAACCAAAATGTTAAATTAGTCAATTGTCTGACATGCTCCTTAGGCTTTTTCACAAGCCTACTTGTAAACTTACACACGTTTACACACAAATTTATATACAATATTCCAAATACTCTTACCTCTTTCTGCTCACATGGTTTCCCAGAAAATCATGATAAAGTCCCAAAATATGCTAAGGCAGAATTTGAAAAAGAAAAAAAAGAGTCTGTACTAAGTAAGTATTATGGGAAAGAGGTATTAAGTTACAAGAACTTAAAGCAAAGCTTGAGAAGGCCTGTCTACACTCTGGAAGAGGAGGCAGGGTGAGGAGGGGAGTAAACACTCTAAACACTCCGCCTGACCTGTGCTTTGTAACCCTCTCCAGCTGCAGACCCGGAAGCTAGGCGATGCCAAGAGTAAGGCCAAGTTGTATGGACTGGACCTGGCAGTGGAGCTTTCAAAGGGTTTACAGAGGTTGTCTAATGAACCCACTAATTCAGAGAGCAGCCTCTGCTTGGGAGGATATGGAAGAAACTGCAACAGAAAAATGGTGGTGAAAGAGGAAGAAGCTTCTACAGGTATAAAGACTCTCCTGGGATAGAAGCTTCTAGATTAGGGGTGCCTGGGTGGCTCAGTCGGTTGGGTGTCGGGCCCCACGTCGGGCTCTGTGCTGACAGCTCAGAGCCTGGAGCCTGCTTCGGATTCTGTGTCTCCCTCTCTCTCTGCCCCTCCCCGGCTCACACTCTGTCACTCTCTCTCAAAAAATGAAAAATAAAACATTAAAAAAATAATTAGGAAATTTGTCAGATATTCCAAAATGAGCATATTACCATCTATAGATTCAATCAAAAGCTTGGACTCATTAGAGAAGAAGTATGGGGTATTGAGAGTGACATGTGTCCTTGATCAAGACACTTAACTTCTCTGAATCACAGATCTATATAAAGGGGATAAAAATGGCTACCTCTGAAGGCTGTAAAATTTTTTTAATGTAGGTAAAGCAACTCAATAAATAATTGGCAGTGAAATACAGCCCTCGCAAGAATGCTTCCCCAGATTCTATATGGTTTCTTAAGATTGATGCCTACGTTTCAGGACAAATTCTTTTACAAGGCACAAGAGAAAAATGTCTCAACAGTAGGAGCTTGGGAAGACAGATCTTTAAGACAGAAGATCTTGAAAGACACAGACATCAAAAAGTGGGAATTCTGAAAATCAAGTCTCAGTTAAGTAGGGTTTTGAAGTCTAGAAACTTCAGTGGTTGATTCCATTATTTCAGACTGCAGTCTCTGGGGAGGGGTCTGAAGGCTAACCATTCCCGAATGATACACTGATTTAGTAAGTCCCCACCACGTGTACCACCACCCTACTCTTCTATCTATACACTCATCCTTTTTAGGATACTTCTTTCCTTTCATCAGCCAGTGGAAGCAGTCCCTACCCAACACAATGAAAAGCCTAGGATACTAGTTTAGAGTACTTCATCACCTTCGTAAATGACCTACAATTACCTTTAAGGTCACACTTTAAGGGGCGCTTGGGTGGCTCAGTCAGTTAAGTGTCCGATTTCAGCTCAGGTCATGATCTTGCAGTTTGTGAGTTCAAGCCCTGCATCGGGCTCTGTGGTGACAGCTCAGAGCATGGAGCCTGCTTCAGACTCTGTGTCTCCCTCCTCTCTGCCCCTCCCCGCCTCAGGCTCTGTCTCTGTCTCTCAAAAATAAATATTTTAAAAAATGCAGTTTAAGGTCACACTTTAAGATTCATTGGAAATCTAGCTGAGATTTGCAACTTACTTCACTGCCATTCCTACTCTAGTGAACTCATGTATAAATTCACTTCAAATGAGCAAATTCCTCATTACTAGAACTGGAAAGAATATAAAATTTAATGTCTTCTTTCAAAGTCTGGATTATGGCTATGAGTGCTTCAATATTCATCTGTAGAAAGAAATTATTAGAAACTAGATGGCTTCTAAAATGCCTTCCAATTTTAATACTCCAGGACTCGATTATTTCTACATAGTTGAATCAAGGGAAATTAACATAGCACGATTAAATAAGGCAATTTGTGATCTAGGCTACACTGAGGTTACTCCCTTTGTGGCTAAAGGTATTTCTTAGAATACAATGCTAAAAATGTAACTGCATTCTGCAACCAATGCAAACATGTTCTAATTGGTGGGAGGGGGAAAAAAATTTTTCCACCCGGGCGTCTGTGTGGCTGAGTCAGTTAAGCGTCCAACTTCAGCTCGGGTCGTGATCTCACGTTTCGTGGGTCAAGCCCCGCATCGGGCTCTGTGCTGATAGTTCAGAGCCTGGAGCCTGCTTCAGATTCTGTGTCTCCCTCTCTCTCTGCCACTCCCCGACTCACGCTCATGCTCTCTCCCTTTCTCTCTCAAAAATAAATATAAACTTAGAAAAAATTTCAATCCAGAGTGCCAGCAATTCCTCTGTGAGCTAGCGTGGCAGAGAGTGTGTGGGGTCAGTGAAGCATCAAGTTACAGACCAAATTAAAGGTCTGAAAAAGAGTGGCAGGGTCTAATCATGCACTGTCGGAGGCAGCCAGAATTGGATCTACCACCCTTCCTCACTCACAAAGGACTGTTCCACGTATGCTAAGCACACAGCTAAGGGCTCCAACCATCTTTTATTAAAAAGGCCTTCAGTTCCAAATAGATCTTTATGGAATTATTTCCTTCAAGTTTTTAGTTCTGTCATATTAAAAATTTCCATGAAAAAGTAATCAAAACCTAATGCTTACAGTGTTCTGCCACAAAGAAAAATACTGTGGGTTTTTGTTCCTATTAAAAACATGTGTTACATATATATACATAATTATGTAAGTCCCAGACCCAGGGTACACACATCTATACAAAAACCTTAGGAAAATAATGATAATAGTTTTGCCTAAGCCAACACAAGTCATAACATCATATTGTACTCTGTCCATAACACCCCTCATTAAGCCGATGCTTTGAAAAGGTCAGCAAGTGATGACTATTTCTGCATATTCTGTGGCAGACGCTGCAAACACTAGATGCACAGGGATGAATTAAGGTCACTTTTAAAATTCATACAGTATTTTCTCGGCTTGGTTGGCTGAATCGTGTGAATCTGCACTATTTTTCCTAGGGGAAAGTTAATTTTAGAAGGGAGAAAAAGTTTGCCAGGAAAACAATCACATTGGCTCAATACCTAGACAGTGACTCTTTTCTTAAAAGTTCAAAATGCTTCAAGTCTCCTACTTGTCCTTAATATCCTTGAAAGCAAGTACCAAATACCATCCCCATTTCATAATGAGCATCTCATTCCATAAAAAGTTGTAGCATTTCATAGGATACCTACTGAATGGTATTTTTAAAAAGTTAGTCCTTTACCTCAATTTTCCAAAGACAGATAAAATAAAAATATTTTCCCTGGTAGTTAACTCTGAGGGTTTGGTAAATACTTACCTCAGTAAGAACTGAGGTTTTGGCTCAGATACCTCAGTATCTGAACTGACTGTTCAGTGCAGATATATATGAAAAACAAAAGAGGTACATCTATGACAAAGTGCAAGACGGAGAAACATTCAGTATTCGTGCAAGTCCAAACACAATATAATTCACGGACACTCAACCAATTCAGGGTAGGAGAGGTTGGTTCAAATAATTAGAAATGTCAACCGAATCTAAATGGATTTATATGATAATTCTTCCGGTTCCTAGAGAAATAGTGCATTTGGATCTTCGGCTTTAAAGTAACCATCATGTAAAAATGCCAGGGGTCATTGGCAGAAAGTCAATGTAAGCACCGTAAAGGAAGATTTTCTGATTTCCACAGAATAGGCCTCAGTCCTTTCTAATCGCCAGAGTACTTTTGAAGAAATTCTTATATTTAAAAATGTGAGGTTTCAAAGCTAACTCTTTAACAAGGGCCCTCAGAAGTATGGTATTTCTCTCCACCCTCTAGTTGAATTTCAAATGAATGTTAACCCTCCCTTCCCAAAATTGCCGACTCAAAACCTACCCCACCCAAATTCATCAACTTGAAGGAAACCAGCCTTCACAGTTTTCATTCTCCAGTCACGCTACCATTTCCAGGTGATGCTTATCATCAATTGGGTGACCCCTGTCCCTCGTGTGCGGACCTTTCAGACACTTTGAAGTGATTACGGGGGGAGAGAGCTTCGCCATCCCCTGGAGGGCTTTTCCAAGACCCAGAAGCTCGCGGGCGCGCGCGCACACCCCCCTCCGCCCATTTCGGACTCAGTATCTCCGCGCTGCAGCCGCACCCACTGCTTCAGGCTGCGATCAAGTTCTAGGGGCACCGCAGTCACCCAGAAAACCTGGTAAACTCATCACAGGATTTAATTTTCAGGGGAAATAACCCCCCAAAGCGCCTCCACCGACTGTTCAGTGCAGACAGGGACGATAAGACGGTTCACCTACCTCGACCAAGGGCTATTACCACCCCCACCCCCCGCCTCAAAGTTAGGAATAGAAACAGACGGTGGGGGCCGGGGTGGGGGGGGATGTTTTGGAAGGACAGCAGCTGCGATATTGCAACCTGGAAATTATTGCAGAGTCTAGGGGAGAACGGGGCTCCCGGGCTTGCGCCTTACACCTGGAGAGGGTGGACGACCTCCTGCCTGCGAGCCCACCCTGTCCCCCATCCCCCGCCCGCCCCCGAGCCCGAGTGCGGGGTTTCGGGGCTGCCCCGGGGAAGGGGCCCGAGGGTCCGGCGGGCCGCGGGGTTGCAGCGCAGCAGGCGGGGGGGTCCCACACTCCCCCACCCCCACTCCCCCAGCCCGGGGCTGGCGCGGCGCGCGGGAGACCGCGCAGGGCGCGACGTGGGGGTGCCGAGCGGCACCTGGTGCGGCTGGCCCGGCTGCGCTCCTGGGAGGACGCACCCCGCGCCCCTGCTTACCTTGCGCGCGAGGTCCGAGCCCGGAGAGGGGACACTGGGAGGGTCCGCTGTCAGCTCCTCCGGGCAGCGCTTCAGGTCTCCGAGGCGCGCGGGTCTCCCGGGGCCCCCTCCTCCGGCCCGCGCCCCCGACACCCGCCCGCTCGTGCCCCTCCGGCGGCCCTCCGCCGCGCTCCCCTTCTCCCCCTGCTGTTTATTCCGGAGAGCGGTGGCCCCTCTCCCGAGCCTTCCCTCCCCCCCGGCGCGTGCACGCACACGCCTCCCCCAGAAATGCGCTCTCTTTCGGAAGGGGCAGTGACTGTGGTCCTTGAAATCCTGGGGTTGGGCGACTTCAGAAAACCCCCTTTAAAATCTTTGATCTACCCAATGAGGTTCAGGGGAGGCACCACCTCCGTGCGTCCGCTGCCTCCGTCCTCCCCAGCCTTAACCACATCACTTAACGCTTGATGGTGCTCTGAGAGTCGCCTGCCAGTCATTTTATTTTTTCCAAAATACCTCCTTCCATTTTATTGTTTTAAAAATGTAGACGTCCACTATTTAAACGTGGGTTGCCAGGACTTTCGATTGGCCTCGGGAAGGATATGTTCAGCTGTGCGAGACAGGGCAGGTCTCTTTTGCCAGCATTGTCGATACCTGCCACCTGTCAGGGCCCCAAGTCAAGGCGAGAGCAGTATATTACACCTGGCTTCGGTTACTGAGCATGTCTGGAGGCTCCGTTTCTCTGGAGAGAGGCACTTCTGAAGCCAAAGTTCTGGGAGAGAGCAGGTGGATGTATTCAAGGAGACTTCTAAGGCCAAGGGAGCAGCAATGGGCAGAGCATACTGAATAATATAAATAAGAACCATGGGAAGGGATCTGTGAAAACATCACTATATCATTAACATGCAGGAGCTGGGAGTGACATAATCCCCATTGGGAATGTGGAAGGTGATTTGTTAAATGGCACTCCATTCATTCATTTACCTATCAATGTGATGTATATTAATGGGATAGGTTAGAGGCAGTGCAACATTATTCATAGTCAGTCATGCCAGTCATAACTTAAAGGATGCTAGGAATTAACTGAACAAGCAACGAGTTTGTAACAGAGCCCTGGAAAATGCAAATGGCTATTAAAGAGACTCGGCCTTTTAAAATTTATTCTGCCAGTATTTACTGAAAGCTTGCTAGGTTGAGACACTGGTGGGTGCCAGGCATAGAAAAGTTAATAAGAGGGGCACCTGGGTGGCTCAGTCGGTTGAGCGTCCGGCTTCGGCTCAGGTCATGATCTCACAGTTTGTGGGTTCGAGCCCCCCATCAGGCTCTGTGCTAACAGCTCAGAGCCTGGAGCCTGCTTCAGATTCTGTCTCCTTCTCTCTCTCTGACCTTCCCCTGCTCACACTGTCTCTCTCCCCCTCAAAAATCAATAATAAAACATTAAAAAAAAAAAGTTAATAAGAACGGCAACATGGGTGCCTGGGTGGCTCAGTCGGTTGAGCGACCAACTTCGGCTCAGGTCATGATCTCACGGTTCGTGAGTTCGAGCCCTGAGTTGGGCTGACAGCTGAGAGTCTGGAGCCTGCTTCAGATTCTGTGTCTCCTTCTCTCTCTGCCCCTCCCCCGCTCCCACTTTGTCTCTGTCTCTCTAAAATGGATAACATTAAAAAAAAAAAAAAAAAAGAACGGCAACATCCCTAACCTCACAAATAAACAGCAGTTAAAGGTAGAGATGATCCTGGGCTCCTGTCCGTGGCGCAGTCAGTTAAGTGTCCGACTTCAGCTGAGGTCATGATCTCATGATTCCTGCAATCAAGCCCCATATCGGACTCTACGTTGAAGGCTCAGAGCCTGCCTGGGATTCTCTCTCTCCCTGCCCTCCCCACACACTCTCTCTCTCAAAATGAATAAATAAACTTAAAAAAAAATAAGTAGATGCTCTGATAGAGGCTGGCGCACCTGGAGGGCAGTCTACAGCAAGCCCAGAGGAAGCAGCTTTTAAGCTGAGGCCTGAAGAATGAATGTAACTTGGCCAGGGACAGGAGAGTAGGAGGAGAAAGAGTTTCCCAGGAGGGAAAAAGTGGGGAGAGAAAGCCAAAGGTAAGAAAGAACAGGGCAATTCAATGAATTTCAAGAAGCTCATGATGGCTGTTGGATTCTCTCTTGGGTGAGGGAGTGCCAGTGGTTAGGAGGAAGAATGGAGAGACATGACTAGAGAAGTAAGCAGAGGCCAGATTATGTAGAGTCTGCTAGGCCATGTTAAAAAAAAAAAAAACTAGCTTTATTTATTTTTTGAGAGAGAGAGCAGGAGAGGGGCAGAGAGAGAGGGAGACAGAGAGAGAATGCCAAGCAGGCTCTGCAGTGTCAGCACAGAGCCTGAAGCAAGGCTGGAATTCACAAACTGTGAGATCATGACCTGAGCCAGAATAGAGTCAGGATGCTTAACCAACTGAGCTACCCAGGCGCCCCTGCTGGACATGTTTTAAAATTGCACTTGATCCACAGATGACGGGAGAGGCATTGAAATGTCACAGGCAAGGTAACAAGGAGATCAGATTTTTGCTCAAGAAACACCGCTGGCTGCAAGCAGAAAACAAATGAGGAGGGGAGGTAGGGATGAGAAGGACACGGAGAACTCTAGAAGGGGCACTTCTCAGTGAATACCGGTGTGCAGATCCTCACGCCTTTGTGACATCTAAGCTCAGTCCTATGACAAGTCCCTAGAGAGACAAACTTTTTGTCAGCGTGGTAAACACTGAGAAACAATGGAGGTAAATAGAAATTAGAGAGAAAATGTTGTTTACCAAGCATTTTATTAGACAGTAACACAGTTCAAGGATAAAAAGCATGTTCATTTGTAACTGATATATATTTCAAATGTCCTACTATGTGACAGCAGACAAGCATGCCCCATCCCAGCTCCTCTCTTATTTTATTCCTATTATCTTTCACTCCTACCATCTAATCATTTTATGACCTTCCTCAATCTGAATCCATCTGTCTGAAATCAGAGTTCACTGTACTTCTACGAAGCCATGCTCTCTAGACTTGCTAAGGTCTAGACATGTATGGCTGGGAGCTTGGCTACCTTGCTGCAACCATGGTGGGCGTAATCAGATCTAAAGAAAAGCATGAGTTCCAAGGCTGGGGTGCTGGGAGGCACCAGGGCTCCTGCTGGGTCCTCTCACCAGACTCTGAGAGCAAATGGGCACAGGTGAAAGCAGCCCGGGACAGGGGGTGGCTGATCTTAGGACAGGAGAGCAGAGCACAGCCAAACATTTTTATTTTAAGTAATCTCTACCCCCAACGTGGGGCCGGAACTCACAACTCCAAGATCAAGAGTCACACGGTCTTGCAACTGAGCCAGTCAGATGCCCCAAGACAGTGAAATAATTTTACCCCTAGAGCCACTCTCTTCATTTTTCTTTGTTGTTGTTGTTTCAAGATGATTTACTGCCTTCTCTCTCATTAGAATTCTCTTCTCAATTTTCCTTCATTTTTTTTCTTTTTTTTTGTCCTTTTACTTTCTCTTCATTTCTCTCGTTTCTTCCTTTCCTCCTTGCTTCCTTCCTTGATTCATTCCACAGATATTTTTGTAGCTACTGTGTTTTGTATTTTGATAGTAAATACTGGATATACAAAGATGGCCACGGGCAAGTCATTGTCCTTGAATTCAGTCAGTAGATGTATGAATTAGGATACTATGGTTGCCAGTAACAGAAATGTAGTGGAGAAAACAAAGGGGGGAAAGGGAATTGCTTAAAAGGTAGCAGGGCTCTCACCTGGAAACTGAATGCATGGATACAGACAGGCTTCCTCAGCAGTCTGAGACTGCAAATTAAATATAATCATGAATCTTTGTCCCTCCCTTATCCTAATTCACTTTCATCTTCATTCTCTCCCCCCGCCCTTCGCCCCAATTCCAAATTTCCAGGGAGGGATTAACTGGCTTTACCTGGGTCATATGCCCAGTCAGGGTCATGATGTAAACACATGCCTACAAGAGTTCTTCGTGTAACTATATAGATGGCAGCCAGCACAGAATTGGGGATGAAGAGGAAGGGTATTTGAGGAGTTGGGAGTAAGGCAGCTCTTCAGACAATGTAATACAAGTTTATTATAAAGGTAGACACATAAAGAATTACAATGTAATTTCACAAATGCTGTAATAAAGATATGAACAAAGTTCTAGAGGAACACAGAGCAGGGAGAGGAGGAGTCTCAACTTGAGAGACACAAGGAATGTTTCATGGAGAAGGCAATGTTTTGTATTTTGAAAGCTTAATCTATGTTTGCTAGACAAACACAATAGTTAGTCTGTAGAATTTGCAATATTACTCCTTGCTTGGTTTTCAGTAAGAATAAGGCTTCAGGCAGAGACCAGAAAGGACTCTATTACAGTATTTAGGGAGAGAGCTAATATGGCCTGAAAGATAAGGTGTATTAGAAACATCTAGAGATTTAGAATCCAGAAGACTTGATATGAGGAGTTGGGAAAAGGGAAAAGCCAAAGATACCCTCAAATATTCAAGTCTGAGCAACAAGGGACAACAAAATGATGGAATGAATCAGTAGAAAGAGGAAAGGTTGGCTGGAGAAGAGAATGGGTTTTGTTTCTGATACACTGAATTTCAGCTATTGACAGGATACTGAGTGAAGAAATCTTATAGTCGGTAAAAGTAGGATACTCAAAGAGAAAGTTGCTAAATACATTGATTTGGACTTTATCAACCTAGAGGTCATTCATACTATGGATGTGGAAGAGAGCACCCAGAAAAAATCATGTGTGAAATAAGAACCTAAAGCCTATAGGGATCCCTGAAGAACATCAACATCAGCAGATGCAGGACAGCTAACAGAGGAGGAGAACCAAGAGGAAGCAATGTCATTGGAGACATTGTCATGCAAGAGAAAGGGTTTTTGAAAGGGGATGGTGGGGCACCTGGCCAGCTCAGTCAGTAGAGCATGAGACTCTGGATCTCTGGGTCGTGAGTTCAGGCCCCACACTGGATGTAGAGGTTACTTAACATAAATAAAATAAAACTTAAGAAGGGGATGGTAAATAGTGTCAAATACTGTAGAGAAGCTACCTAATATTATAGGAGTACTTAAAAGAAGCCTTACAATTGCCTATTTGGGGATGATTGTTGGGTCTGTATGAGAAAGTACACTACATTATATCAGGGCTTCTCAATCTCAGCAATACTGCTGTTTTGAACCAGATAATTCTAATTGTTGTGAGGGCTGTCTTGTGTGTTAGAGGATACTTAGCGGCATCCTGGGCCTCTACCCACTAGATGCCAGTAGCACCTCCCCAAGTTGTGACAATCGGAAATGTCTCCAGACAATGTCAAATCCCTTGGGGGCAAAATTCCCACGCCTATCCCACTTGAGAACAACTGCATTAAGTTGAGATGTGGATGGGACCATTTTCTTTTCCTAATTTGCAAATATGCGTTTATTCTAAATTTAATTTTATAAACCCACAATGGCTATGGGATAAATACCCAAGCCTTCTCTAGTTCACTTAGAGAATAAGTTCATAAAAGTCTAGATTCCAAACAAAATTTATAGGACTGTTTTACAGTTAGATGTTATTTTTTTCTATAGTGGCAATAAGAGATCAGTCACTATCTAGGGGTAGAGATTGGAGAGGTGGATAGGGTAGGAAAACAAAGGGGCACAAAAAACTTGGAGGTGGTGGGTATGTTCCCAATCTTGACTGTGGTCATGGTTCCATGCCGTAAACATGTGTCAAAACTCATCAGATAGGATACCTTCTTTTTATTATTATTATCTTTTTAAGTAAACCCTACCCCTGCCATGCGGCTCAAACTCACAACCCTGAGATCAAGAGGCTCATGCTGTACCAGTTGAGCCAGTCAGGTGTCCCTAGGATATTTTCATGATGTACACTTTATTTCATGCCAATTATATCTCAATAAAATGTAAGGAGAAGGGAAGGTGGGGAGAGAGAGAGAGAAGAAGAAGGAAGGAAGGAGGGAGGAAAGGAGGAGAAATAAAAATAGATAGGTTGCCTGTATGAATAGCAAGGAAGAGGAGGTGATAAAGCTGGACAAGTAAATTAAGGCTCCGAGTGTTATACATTCTGTTGCGGGTTTGCATCCTGTGCTAGGTGTGATACAGGGAGCCAACTGAGAATGATAAACATGGGTGTGATCTACGTATATCTATCACCTAAGACAACACCCCATTGTGATCATCTTGTGCCAATATTGAGGATTTCTAGCCAACTTGAAGTGGAAAACACTTCACTGCCTCTGATGTTATGACTTGGCCAACAGAGATGGCACGACATGTAATCTAAGCACTTAAAATTAGTCCATAAGCACAAAGCCCCCTTCACCAGAGATGGTCCCCATAGTTGACAGTCAACAAGGGAAATAATACCAGAGCTCCATGCTTCTCTGTTCCTTTGGTCTCATTCAATGGAACAGCTGATAAGGATACACTCATGAACTGTGTTACAAACAATACCTGCTAAATATAGAGCAAACATAGGTACCAGGGCCAAAATCTGGTAACCACTTATCCTGTGTCCTCCAGCTTTTATAATCACACCACCGTTTCCCTCGACTTCTCCTACTGCTTACCTTGAACAGCCTTCCCTGGCCATTGTCAGAGCAAGAATATCCAGTGTATCAACCAACTGGATACGGTTGCAGTCACATATTTGCAAACCTAATCTCAAATTACTAAACTGTGTACTTTGGCTAACTTCTTTCTACCAAAATAGAGTATGATATCTTGTTTTTAGAAGGACCAAATGGGTCACTATATTTATATTTATGACGAGGTTTAAATAAGAATCTGGTCATCAGTTTATTCGAGCCATGTTAATTTACTGAGTCGATATTGCTGGAAGGTCTTTAAATAGCATCCAAACAACAGACTCATGTCACTAAGAACCAAAAGGGTTCATTTCAATTAACCAAATATTTTTGAAGTATCTACTATGTGGTGGGCACTGTGCCGAGAACTGGGAGAGAATAATAAATAGCATGCACGTGGTCTCTGCGCCTGAAGCTTACAGTCTGGAAGAGCCAGATATGTGCATGTAAGAGCCAGATATGTGTATGAGAAAGATCGATATATGTGTGCAGTGCATGTAAAAACGTCCTCAAGTCAAAATGAAAAAAATAAGTTTTTTTTAATGTCTTTATTTTATTTTGAGGGAGAGAGAGAGAGACAGAGACAGACAGTGAGCTGGGGAGGGGCAGAGAGAGAGGGAGACGCAGAATCTGAACCAGGCTCCAGGCTCTGAGCTGTCAGCACAGAGCCCGATGTGGGGCTCGAACCCACGGACTGTGAGATCATGACCTGAGCCAAAGTCGGACGCTTAACCAACTCAGCCACCCAGGCGGCCCCCCAAAAAAGTTTTAAGAATCAGGGTGTTAGTATTTCCTAAATAAAACCAACACACATCCACCGTTCATCTCAATTGTGCCTGATCTGGTTGCAATTATCAGCCTCTTACGTGGAGAGACAGCAGTGCTCACCAATTATTCCACATGTGCCCCCATGTTGCCTGGATTCTTTGTGGTTCGGTAGCGTCTTATGACTCATCTGGCCACTGGCCAGTGAGCAGAACCCTAGAAGAGCAGGAAAGAGTCCTCCTCCTGTTCTGTTCCCTACCGCTGTGAACTCCAAGCACTTGAGTGGAGATGGTGGATCCACAAGATCAAAGTAGCCTAGAGCAACGAGCAAACCACTTGAATAGAAGCCCTGGGAGTTGCCTCAGCTGACAGAAAGCTTTACAGCATGAGAAATAAACTTTTGCGGTTAAACAAAACCGATCACCTGCTGTTAAAGGAACTTTTGCTGCTATAACCTGCCCTTGTCCTAATACGTCATCTCATCACGTTAAACAAGAAGTGTTCTGAATCTTTGTGATGAGAGTTTAATAAGAACTGGGTGTGCATTCCTTCGGCAAATATTTATTAACCACTTACTATGTGCTGGGGGCTGCTTCAGGGGGTGAGAATACTGCGATGAATAACCCCAAATGCCTGCAGCTCCAAGAGCTTACGCTTGAGTGGGGAAGACAGACAGTAAAACTTTCAGGTAGTGAAGTTCTTGGTCCTGCCCCATGTTCACTACGTCTCACCCCTCTGGTTGCCTGAACCTTCTTCCCTGCTCAGCTCAGGATCTGTGCTCCATCATTATATCCAGTGTCCTGCCCACACCCTCAACTCGCTCCCCCTTTTCTCCTTTCTTTGTACGTGCCTGGCAAAATCCCAACCTGGTTGTACCCAAACCTTCGCCATATTCCCAGATACTCCCAAGCAGATGAATATCGCTGGACAAAAACCATAAACCTAACTGGTGCTTTGACCTCATGGACACCAATGTCACTGGGTGCTCCCTGAGGCATCCTGGCAACCACACTACCTTCTCTAACCCACTCATCCCCATTCTCGACAGGACTAGCTCGCATTTCCTCTCTCCTGAAACCTCCCACGTCTTCTCCCACGCTCGCTGTCAGTGATTCTGCTCCTGATTTCACTAAGAAACTTAAAGGAATAACTTCTAAAACTCCCACTTCATGGGCCATGGGCCCGGAGGCTCTATCTTCCCTCGTTACTGTGTAGAAAATGTCCACTGTCCCATTGAAGGACAACCTCTCATTTGTGGTCGACATGGAGATGTGCCACCAGATCCCCCTTCAAGGAAGGGCCTGCTGCGTGGCCGCAGAGCGCCCATCTGTCAACCATGGGCCTGCCGCAGCCATGGAGTCACTTGGCCTGAAGCCATGCCCTTCTTGGGGCGGCGTGCACGCAGTGACTGAGCGAGGCGGGGTTGTGAAAGTCCGACCAGGAAGAACACTCTGAAAAGCAGTATTCCAGAGCTCCCCACAGGATTGGCTGAGGCTTCATCAGCTCTGCCTCAGTTTGACCTCTTCCTCTGCCCAATCTTGCATCCCTCCCTTCCTTTCACAGGTATTGCTCCCCCGTAACTATCTGGCACCCCAACTTCTGCTTCAGTATCCACTTACAGAGAAGCCTACTTTATATCCCTACCGTACCTACCTTAGGTCAGCTCCAGCTCTTGTCACCTCCCTCTCTTCCACCATGAACTTTCCCCTCTCTACTGATTCAGTAGTATCCCTACCATCCCCCCCCCCTTTTTTTAGAGAAAGAGAGCTCTCTCGAGCAGGGGAGAGGGGCAAGGGGAGAGGGAAGGAGAGAATCCCAAGCAGTCTCCAAGCCCAGCACAGAGCCCAATGCAGGGGCTCCATCTCACTACCATGAGATCATGACGTGAGCTGAAATCAAGAGTGGGATGCTCAATGGACTGAGCCACCCAGGCGCCCTCTTCCTTCTTAAAAACCAAACTCCTTGTGAGCTCCTGCTCCATTTCTCTGCTCCACTGAACAGGAAAATTCCTAAAAGTATCTAAATCCATTTCTTGCCTACCTGTCTCACTATAGCCCCACTCCTGGCACCTTCACCAGTATCCCCCCACAGAAACGGCTGTTGTTGGTGTTGTTGATAACGCATCATCGTGATAGCCAATGGACAATGCTCAGTTCTCATCTACCGGACTGTTTAGCAGCTTCTGACCCAAGTGATCACCTTCTCCCTCTTAGACAATCATATGGCTTCTGAGACACACCTTTTCACGATTTCCCTCCTCCTTTCCTGGCTACAGTAGCTCCCTCTCCTTTGCTGGTTCTTCTTCCTCTCCTGAATCTCTAGACATTGGAGAGCTCCAGGGTACAATCTTGATCCTCTCCTCATCTTTACAAATATTCACTCTGTTAATAATCTCATCCAGTCCCAGGGCTTTAAATACCATCTACATGTTGACAGGTGCTAAATGTATACCTTGACTAGAGCCTCTTCCCCTGAATACCAGACTCTCACATCCAACTGCCTATTCTGAATCTCCATTTAGAGTAATAAGAATCTCAAACCTAGTAGGTCCAAACCAAATCAACTGATTCCCTTCCCCACCTCCCCCTTCAAAGAAAAAGGAAACCCTGTCCCCTGCCCCCCAACCCGAGGTCTTCCTCATCTAGGTAAGTAGCTACTCCGTTCTCCCAGTGATTGAACCAGAAAACGAATGCCATCGACTCCTCTCTGCTTCTTATACTCTACATCCAATACATGAGAGAATTCTTTAGAATTTATCCAGTCTTTCTCCAGCACTCTCATTTCCTTAAGGTCTCTTTTCAAATGTCATCTTATTAACAGTTATCAAATAAGCAAAATAAAGTCCCATCCACCTTACTGGTACTTCCTAGCTTCTTTAACCTGCTTTAACTTTATCACAATTAGTCATTCAATATGGTTATTTATTTGTTCATTGTCTCAACCAGAATGCAAGCTTCAAGATTGCAGGGACTTAGTCCTGATCTCTAGCTCCCAGTGATGGGCAAGAGGCAGGCACTTGGCAAATACTTCTGAATGAATACATGAATGAATGAATGAAAAAGAATGGAAAGGGAACAGTGATGGTATAGGGGTAGCAGAAGCACATGGGCATAAAGCTACATGATGTAAAGGTGCAAACCATTTGAAGATGGAGGGAAAAATGATCCCAGCAGGAAAAAAAGTCGAAAGCTCAAAGGTAGGAATGAGCCAGGCTTTCTGGGGGAACATCAAAGGCTTGTGTGGTTGCAATGGCCAAAGGCCTCAGAGAGGTGAAATGTCAACAACTAGATTACATAGGACTTTATGAACCATAAGTATTTTTTTAAGTCTATTTACTTTGAGAGAGACAGAGGGAGGGAGCAGGAGAGGGGCAGAGAGAGAGAGGGAGAGAGAGATCCCAAGCAGGCTCTGCTCTGTACTGTTAGTGCACAGCCCCATGCGGGGCTTGAACTTGCGAACCATGAGATCATGACCTGAGCCAAAACCAAGAGTTGGTCACTTAACCGACTGAGCCACCCAGGCGCCCTGAACCGTAAATATTTTGAATTTTATTCCAGGTATGGTGAGAAACCACTGGAGAGTTTGAAGCAAGGGAGTACCCAACCTGAGATTAAAAAAAAAGAAAAAAATCACCTTGGCTGCTGTGTGACTAGCAGGGGGATGGGGGTGGTAATGTGGAAGCCACCTGAGCACTGAGAGGCTGTGTGGAAATCGAAGCAAAAGAGTGGACAGGATTTGAGTGGCATCAGTAGAGTGGGGAAAATGGTATAAAATTTGAGGGTAAAAAAGGACAGAATTGGTTTATGTTTTCAGTAGGGGCACAAAAGGAAGAGAATTCCAAGAAAATGTCTAATTTTTGCCCTGCAGTCTGGAGCCCATTCAGGCAAATGTAACTCATCCTATTTCCATGAAGTCCACTGAGTAATAGGAGCCTTTGGGCAGCTGGGGTTGAGTAGGGGGAAGAAACGAAGGGCATCACATACAGAAAGGGGAGCCCTGAAGGGGCGAAAATATTGCGTTTGGTTTTTGTAATGATGAGTTTTCAACGGTGTCTGCAGAGCTGGCCTAGAACTCTGGGAGAAGGGTCTGAACTGGGCAATACCGTATTTCCTATGATCTCTCTCTTTCCCTGAACTGGGCAATACCGTATTTCCTATGATCTCTCTCTTTCCCTGAACTGGGCAATACCGTATTTCCTATGATCTCTCTCTTTCCCTGAACTGGACAATACCGTATTTCCTATGATCTCTCTCTTTCCCTGAACTGGACAATACCATATTTCCTATGATATCTCTATCTCTTTCTCTCTCTTTCTCTCTGTCTCTCTGTCTCTGTCTCTGTCTCTCTCTCTCTCTCTCTCACTCACACACACACACCCCTACTTTTACGGGCCTAGATTGGGCAATACCGTACTTCCTGTATTATCTCACACACAGTTCCCCTACATTTACGAGCGTGGACTGGGCAGTACCGTATTCCCTCTACTATCTTCCTCACATTGACGGGGCTGGAGTGGGCAATACTGGACATCCTCTATTATCCCTCTCTCACACAGCCCCTACATTCATGGGTATCACTGGGCAATACCGTATTTCCTCTACGATCTCTCTCTCCCTCTATCTCTCTCACACACACACACCCCTACATTTACAGGTCTGGAAATCGCTCTCACAAACACACTCTACATTTACAGACATGGAAATCGATTTGTCTCTGGTGATAGGAACTTCGAACGTGGTAGGGTCTTTTTC
Organism: Cryptoprocta ferox; assembly: GCA_028646485.1. NCBI lineage: Eukaryota > Metazoa > Chordata > Mammalia > Carnivora > Eupleridae > Cryptoprocta > Cryptoprocta ferox. The sequence continues at coordinate 132,288,820 of CM053577.1, read as the reverse complement.
CTTACGGCGCAACTTACGAGGCATGGGGTCCTCCGAAATATAGCAGTTTCAAGACTCACCGCCCCCCCCCCACCCCCAGCACGATCTCTGGAACCTAATGGAGATTACTCATTTAGTAATTCCCCTCGACCTCTGTGAAATACTGCAGGTAGCGACTTCCTGAGATGGAAACTTCTCTACCACCAGTCGCCCGCCCCTCCCGGGCGCGGGCTGCCCCCCCCTTTCCGGGCAGGAACTGAGGAGACAATGCCCAGGCAGGCCCCCTAGCGTTCTCGCGACCAGCCCCGCCTGGCCGGCCGGCAGCCCGGGACGCGGCCAGCACGCCTCCCCAGCTGAGAGCCCAAGCGCCGGCCCGCGCGGCCCGGCAGCGCGCCGCCCCTCCGCCCGCCGCCGCCGGGGCGACCCCTCGCCGCCCCGCCCCGCCCCGCCCGGGCCGGGGCTCCCGGCCGTGGCGCCCGGCCGCCCCGCCTCCCCCACCCGCGCGCGCCAACTCCCAGCTCGCGGCCCTGATTGGCCGCCGCATTCCCGCTTTCCTTCCCGAACCGCCATTTTGAAAATCTTGTTGATTCGGGGGAGCCGAGAGCGCGGCGCGAGCGTCACGCCAGAGAGCGGCCCGCGCGCCTCCTCCTCGGCGCCCGCCGCCGCCTCCCGGAGCCTCTTCGTGCCTTCGCGCGCCAGGCCCGCGGCGGCCGGCACCGGCGGTGAGGGCTGCGTCGGGGCGGGGGAGGCCGAGAGGGCGCCGCGGGCCCGCCCGCACCGCCGCGGCCATTTGGACGGCGGCCTGGGGCGGGGGAGGGGACGCGGGGCGGCCGGCGGCGGCGGCGGCGGCGGCGACGCGGGCCCGGCGGAGGGAGGGGCGGCTCCGCGCCCGCGGCTTCCCGCCTCGGGAATGCCCGCAGCCGGAGGGAAGCCGCCCCCGGGGAGTGAGCGCTGCTGTCCCGGCCGCGGGAGGAGGCAACTTTGAGGTCGGGTTTCCCGCGGCCCCCGGCGTCCTGGGGCCGCGAAGGGTCGGCCAGGTCGCGGTGGCCGCCTCGTCCCTGCCGCCGGGGCCGAGGGGACCGAGTGTGGCTTCTTGCCCGCCCGCAGGTCGAGAGCATGTCCTCCTCGGGCCCAGCTGCAGAGGGAGAGGGAACCCCCGCCCAGCCCGCGTCCGAGAAGGAACCCGAAATGCCCGGCCCGAGAGAGGAAAGTGAGGAGGAGGACGAGGACGACGAGGAGGAGGAAGAGGAGGAAGAAAAAGGTGGGAGAAAGTCGCGTCCCTGGTGATGGGTTTCACGGGGAACCGTATTTTTGCCCCCGTTTTTTGCGCCTGGAGACCCGGAATCGGAGGGATCTCTAGCGAGAACGTCGGCGAGATTTCCCCCTTTTTGGCGCTGAGCAATAGCCGAGAATTAACTTGAATTCCAGTTGGTAGAAAACCGCCGTTCGCCTTGTTATTTACGTATTTTGGAGTCGCGGTTGACTTGCGTCCGGCAGTCTGCGTTCGTCACGTTTTCGGCATTTGACAGGACGTTTCTAAGTTTCAGATCCGTTTTGAAGACTCGTTTTAGCCGCTTTTGAAGTCGCGAGGGTGGCCGCTTTTATGTTTCATCTGCTGCTAATCTAAGTACAGGTGTTTTGGCTTCTGCATCCTTGCGAGGTCTGCCGTGAAACCGCACGTGAAGACGGGAAGAAGTTAGGAACGCTAGTCCTGCGAGTATTGGGGCAACTTTTAATGCATCTGCTGAACTTCAGCACAGGCCCTTTGCGGAGGCTTGGGGGAGGTCACTTTGGCGGGGAAACACCAGCGAAAGCTGTTGCTCCTTGAGAAAGTAGTCAGATACGGAAGCGGTGAACTCTGAAAGCGCTCCGAAAGTGGGCTCAGTTTCGGAGTTGCAGGAGAGCTCTTGTTAACCTTGATTTGACCGCGGGCCCGAAGCCGGAAGGCCTTACCCGATGCGGGAGGCGCAGAGCATCGCTTTCTCCCGCGCGCACGGGGCAGTGCCAGCCTGCGAGCAGGTCTTCCAGCCCCTGCAGATGTACCTCACGGTTCTTAGCGTTCTCGGAGGGCAGTAAGGCCGGTCCAGGTTTGTCCACTGCGTGGCTCCAGCCAAACTCGGGAATATGTTTGAGGTGTTCTTCCCAAACCCGGGTTTCACTGTCCCATTTCTTTGACGCCTACACCAGCCCCTGGTCAGCATTTTATACCCGCAATCGGAGTTGAGGTCACCACGTACGGCCTCTTTGTTTGTTCGAGGTGGTAGGTGCTCTGAGATCGGAGCGTTTCCACATTTAAGTACAGAAGCGGTTAGGAAAAAATATACATTATTTTTAAATCGTTCACAGTACGATATAGTCCAAAATGTTCTCAGTGTTTTTCCTCCGGTTTTTTTGTTTGTTGTTTAGGCTCTTTTTAAAGGCCAAGTTTCTGTACCACAGGGATGATGGATTCCTTTGCGTCAGGAAAAAAAAGTTTAGAAATCATGTAAACGTACTACAGGTGTCTGGGACTGTGATGCTTAGGGGGCAGACGTTCATGCAAAATGTGATCTTTTTTTTTTTCTTCCAGAATTACCCCCACGCAGTTCTGCAGTTCTAATTGATTATTGTTCAGTTTCCTTCCTTTGAAGTGTTTGTGGAGCAACTAAAGTTGTGAAGGTGTTTATCCCAGTTAGCCCTGAAAATTTAATTCTACTGCTGAGGCATCTCAGAAACAGGACGGTGGAGTCGGTGCCAAAGGAAGGTGGACTTGACTTGGGTGGGGGAGGGGCTCGTGTGAAAGATGACTCTCAGATCTCCGTCTTGGGCAGCCCAGCTGACAATATTACCTTTTTCTGGAAAGGTGAGCGAGTGCGGAGAGGATTAGGACTTCTGTGTTGAATGCACCGGGTTCGGTGCCTGTAGGACCTGAAGTGGAGCTGTCCACTTGGCGGCTCTCCTAGTTGATTGGAGGCTTAGGAGAAAGCTCTGGACTGGAGATCAGGAGAGTCAGTAGCTTATAGGTGGTAATCAGAGGCCAGCAAATGTTTACGTCAGTCAGGGGTTAAGCAGTAGGATAACAGGCATTGCTTTCGAGTGTGTTTCCTTCACTCTACACGCCATTGCCAGAATATTCCTGCTGGAGTCCCTTTATCCTTACTAATTTTTTCTACACAAATCCTTACACCCCCAGATCTTTCAAACCCACTTCCGATGTTTTGATTGTTTTTCTTTAATCCAAAAATAACTACTCTCTTCAACTCGGAGAACTTTTATTTGTATTTTTCCTAAGGTGTTTGTCCTCTTCCCCATGGAGTGCACTTGTGACTAAATACCATCAGTAGACATGGTGTCTTTTGGGATATTCAGTATCTTAATCATGTCTTCATCCCCCCGCCCCTTAGTATCTAGTGAGGCTTTGTACAAAACAGGTGCTCAGCTGAAGGAATGAAAGGACGTTCACTGACATAGTGTCCTCTTTTTGTATCTGAATTTGTCTCACTGGGTGTAAATCATTTTAGAAATTTAAGTTTAATGGTTTAAGTTTTTAAGCCATTTTTTAAATGTTTATTTTGAGAGAGAGAGAATGCACGCACACGGAGGAGGGGCAGGGAGAAAGGGTGAGAGAGAATGGAGAATTGTAGGGCTGACGAACCCTACTTGGGGCTCGATCTCGGGAACCATGACATTATGACCCGAGCCAAAATCAAGACTCAGACGCTTTAATCAGGCAGCCAGGTGCCCCCTAACCTTTTTTTTTTTTTTTTTTTTTTAGAGCAGTCCACACCATATAGTTTAACTTTTTTTTAGAATGATCTATGACCATTGCTATAAACATTTACTGAACTACAAAATAATGTCCTTCCAGTCAGTTGCAGTAAATGTGAACTTGTAGAATTTTCCGTTCATAGCAACATTAGGCTGCTTTGCCTTAGCTAGGGTCCTTGTTTTCCTTTCGTCAGCTTACTGAATTATTGCTTTTCTTTGTGTTTTTTTGAAGTTCTTATAATCTCAGTCTAAGCTAGCTGTTAGATGACGTACCATAAACTAAATTGCAGTCAACAGAATTAGGTCCCATCAAAGAGTCGGCTTAGTCAGGAGGGCCTTGGTGATAGTTCACAGTGACTAGACTTTCATTAGCAGTAATGGTAGTTGAATAAAAGTTTTTTGCTTTCTGAGTGTTTTTAAAACTGGATCCCTTGTGATGTTGCCAGGCAATAAAATGTCACTCTAAAAAAAGACTTAAGTGATGTTGTTAACTTATTTTTCATCTCTCATTTGCTTCTCAAAATCATGCTCAGGAGAAGAGTAAAATATTAGAGATTTCTGAGTTTTTTCCCCTATATGTTTATCCAATAGAATTAATATGTCCTTTAAGCTTCTAGTTATTTAAGAAGTATTAAATTAATTTCTAGAAAAGAGTCTGATCGTGGAAGGCAAGAGGGAAAAGAAAAAAGTGGAGAGATTGACCATGCAAGTCTCTTCCTTACAGAGAGAGCCATTTACAATTGCACAGGGTAAGTTTATTCTGTTCACTTTAGAGTGAAAATGTTTAAATATCAAAATGGTGGTCAGCAGTTCTGTTTTTGGTGTTTACTAAGTAGTTATGTATTATTGGTATAATTTCATTTAGTTTGCCCTTTTCAGCAAAAGCAATGTATAAATTATGCTGTAAAAACAACCGTCATTAAAATAACTTTGTAAATCTGTTAACACATAACAATACTTAACTGTAATTATTGTGGTGTGTGTGTATGTGTTTTTTCCTAGGAAAGGGACAGAAACTTTGTGAAATTGAAAGGATACATTTCTTCCTGAGTAAAAAGAAAACGGATGAACTTAGAAATCTACATAAACTACTTTACAACAGACCAGGCACAGTTAAGACCTTTTTCTTTTTTGTCTTTAATCTAGTAACATATTTATGTATTAAAATACTTCACAATAGAAACATAGAATTTTAGTTCTGGAAAGGACTTCTGCAATCAACTAGTTCAGTTTCTGTACCATACAGATGAACAGACTGAAACACACACACTTGTTAAATGATTTATCACAGAATACATAGTTGGGTGTTAGCAGTTAGGATTGTAATATCCAGGCTTTGTACTGTAGTTTTTATGCCAAAGAAAAATTTTAAATTGTGGTGATTTTAGCGATCTTTAAATGTATTAGAAGAAATTTATTTTTCAGATGTTTCTAGCTATTCAGAAAAAAATGAAACAGTTTCATTGTATTTCATTTTGAACAAATATCTGATAAATTAGGTGGTAATTCTTTAGGGATTTGTTAGAACAAATCAGTATTTCATATAATTGAGGAAACTTTGGGTTTTGCATGGACAAAGTGAAGTGTGATGTTAGAATCTTGTATGTTATCTCATTTGATCCTCACTACAATCTAATTTACACAAGTCTTATTACTGCTAAACCCGTATTAACTTTTGGATTTTGGAGGTCTTCTGTTTTCAAAGAATAAAATCCATGACTCTTTGATATGGGAAATAAATATTACTAGCAATTTGTATTACTTGAGGAAAGGATCTTTTTTTAAGAAGCGGCTTTCCACATCCCCTAATACTGTCATATAACAGTTGTAGTTCTATAATTGCTAGGAAAAATTCCCAGATGGAAATTCATTCAATTCAAGTTGTTATTTTTAAAGAATTAAGTTTCTAAGCCTTTTATAATGTTAATATTTGAGTGATAAATACTATTTTCAGTTGCAAGAAATGTTGAATAAACCAATATTGTAACTGGAAGACAGATTTGAAAATACAGATGTTGGCTTTGAATTTTTTCTTATGCACATTACTGGGTAATAAATAGCATTAATAATGAAGGAAACATTTTCAGGTGTCCTCATTAAAGAAGAATGTGGGTCAGTTCAGTGGCTTTCCATTTGAAAAAGGAAGTGTTCAATATAAAAAGAAGGAGGAAATGTTGAAAAAGTAAGTTATTTTTATAAGTATTGTTTTAAGTTAATTTTTAAACATTTAAATATGGCCATCCAAACATTTTTAGTAGACTGCTGATCCTTTGCTTTTAATGCCAAGATCTATCTGACTTTTCTTCATACCTATTAACTTGGGATGTTCATTACTTTCCAGTAAGTGGTTACTGTTAAGATTATTGAAAACTCACATTAAAAAATGTTTCTATTTCTTAGAAGAACAGCATATACAAGTAAGTTGTTCAGACAGTTCAAAATGCAAGTTCAGGGGAATATAGTGAGAAATCCCCACCCCCCACCCCCCACCCTTATCCCCTGCCAGCTATTCTTTTCTCCCAACTTCCAGGTACCATTTAAACTATTTGGAAAAAAATGTGATTAAACTGTGGTCTTCCCCGTAATGCAAGCAAGATGATATATTCTTAAGAGCTTTTGTTTATTAAATCCATTATAGTTTAAAGTTTTAAATAATAGAGATGATTATTCCTTCATCACAGTAGGAGTGCTGAGGTAAAAATGTAGTATTTAATCACCAACCATGTTTGGCTCCATAGCTCAGGGGTGAGAACACTGGTCTTATCACCAACCAGAAAAATTGAGTCCATGAATTTTATAGTAACTTCTTACATTATTTTCTAGTGAATTGACCTAGTTTATTCTTTTACTACCTTTAAAACTTAATTGATATGGGCACCTGGGTGGCTCAGTTAGTTGTGTCCAACTGTTGATTTCAGCCCAGGTCATGATTTCCTGTTTCAAGGATTCAGCCCATCTCCTGCCCTGAGTTGGGCTTTGCGCTAATATCTGGGAGCCTGCTTGAGGTTCTCTCCTCTCCCTTTCTGCCCTTCCCTGCTATCAAGCGCGTGCTCTCCTCTCCTCTCCTCTCCTCTCCTCTCCTCTTCTCTTTCAGCAAATAAACTTTAAAAAAAAAATTTTAAGGCTTAACTGGTAAATGGTGTTTTCAGTTTATTAATCCTATCTGGTTGTATTTTGTACATTAGGCAAGATTATTAGGAAAGTACATCTTATTTTTTAGGAAAGTACTTTCTATACTCATAGAAACATTGGATATGCTTTTTTTTTTTTTTTAAAGAAAGGAAGGACTTTTTAAAAAATTTATTTATTTTGAGAAAGAGAGAGTAGGGGAGAGGCAGAAAGAATGAGAGAGAATCCCAAGCAGGCTCTGTGCTGTCAGCGCAGATCTCAAAAGATCATGACCTGAGCTGAAATCAAGAGTCAGATGCTTAACCGACTAAGCCACCCAGATGCCACTGGATGCCTTTTTTTTTTTTTTTTTTTATCTTGGAGAGAGAGCACGAGCAGGTGAGAGGCAGAGAGGGGGGAGACAGAATTTGAAGCAGGCTCCGGGTTCTGAGCTGTTAGCACAGAGCCTGACGGTGGGGCTCGAACCCATGAACTGTGAGATCATGACCTGAGTGGAAGTCAGACACTTAACTGACTGAGCCACCCAGGTGCCCCCAGATGCTTTTTTTTTAACGTTTGTACCTGAGCCAATTTGGTTAGCTATTGCCTTTATGTTTTGGAGAATGTATATAAACTTTGCTACATAACAAATTTGGTTTTTTCATTTTCTGTTTTAGATTTAGAAATGCCATGTTAAAGAGCATCTGCGAGGTTCTTGATTTGGAGAGATCAGGTGTAAATAGTGAACTGGTGAAGAGGATCTTGAATTTCTTAATGCATCCAAAGCCTTCTGGCAAAGTGAGGACCAATTTTTACTATTTTAGTAATGAATCAATTATAGCCTCTGCTTCCTTTCTCTTTTTATGGAACAATTCAGTTTGTTAGCAGCATTGCTTGTCAACATTCGGTAGTGTTTTCTGCATTCAAAGAACATGCCTTTGTTGACATACCTGCAACAGTTTCATGATAGAAATAACACAGGCATATAGATTTATCTTCATATCAGATACAAAAGATGGAAGATTAAGAGAAATAATTATTAGCTAAGTTAATGTCAAATGGACAGAAATACAAACTTAAGTATCCAAGGTTTTATATCTAGAAGGCACTGAAAGAACAAACAGGTTGAGTCGAGGGTGAGGTGTTAGGCTGGTTGGGAACGTATGCAACTTTCAACCAGGTCAAGAAAGATCAGATGGGCGGATAGTAGAACTGGGTATTTTCTAGTCATTAGAATAAGGCTATGAGAATATAACATTAAAAAAAAAGCTCTTGCAAGTTTCTTGGATTGGTTTTCAGAGTCAGAGCTGGATATGGAAGTAAAATGGCCTTATACTTTCCCCCACTCTTCTTAAAATTCAGATTACGTTTATCCTAATTCTTTAACTTAAATATGACTTGTTACTTCCAATGTCTATTAAAGAATTACTTGCCTGACCTTGCACTTTCAGTGTAAGTCTGTCAGTAAATATTTTCATAATCTTCCTCATTTTGATAGCAAAGAAATTGGGAAAAATTCTAGAGGACCTAGGAGTTCAGGGGAACACCATTGGGGAGGGGAGAGGGCATGAAGATTAGAAACCAGAAAATAGCTCTGGAACTTTGGTTTTATTTGCTCTTGGTATGACTTACCATTAGCTGGAGAAAGACAGATAAAGGATATTTTTGTCAATTGTACAGCTGTAAATTCAAGGGCTACGGTGGGTGTGTGTGTGTGTGTGTGTGTGTGTGTGTGTGTGTTTTGAATTTGCTTGAAGATGACAGATTCCCTATTTTTTAAACTTTTACTCTGGACAGACCTCTACTCAAGAATTTTCATGTGACAAATTGAATACCATTTTCCCAGACGCCATTAGGTTAAGTTATGTTTATATTCTTTTATTCAATGATTTTTAAATGTGTTGGTTTTAAGACCCAGTTACCTCTAAAAAGCATGAGGACTCCAGAAGCTTTTACATGGGTTATTTTGATATTTACTGTATTATAAGTAAAACTGAAAAAATTTTAAGTAACAGTAAGCCCACTACATGTTAACAAAAGTGATATATTATATGAAAAATACACTTTCACCAAAACTAGAAGAATGGCATTGTTTTATATTTTTGCAAGTCTGTTCATGTCTGGCTTAAAACACTGCTATATTGTCATTTGCTTCTGCATTTCAATCTATCGCACATTGTTTTTGAAGTATGTGAAGATCCAGCCTCACCTGGTATGTAGTTAGAAAAAAGAATATCTTTAAAAGCTTTGAGATAATTATCGATATTCTCCTCTGATAGACCACCAGGACCCCACAGTGGTAATTTGTTAAAGGCTAGCTGTAATGTGGTCTCTGGAATCAACATTTGCCGTTAGGAAATTACTGGTTTTTTAAATCGTGCAGATTTTCCAAATGTTGGCACGTTTCCATTAGACACTGTCAAAAAGTCATTAATTAATAAAATCCCCGTCTCATCAGAAAAACCTTTAGGTTTTAGGAGGCTGTTAAGCTCATGGTGATGGATGTGAATTTTCCATGTGAAGTTTTGAAATTCATTATTGGCAATAAATACCATCAGTTATTTTCCTTTAAGTGACAGGCTCACGTTCACTTTGAGAACATGTCTTTTCAATACCTAAGTCTGAAAAGGCCTACTTTGACGGTTCTTTTACAAATGGTGTTTCATGAAGAAGGTAGCTGGCTCAGCTCACAGCTCAATTGTGCAAGTGCTTTTTCCTGAGAAAACCAGTGAAGTTCAGTATGTGGCAAACGTGTTTGAGGTGTAACCTCCCATTTGTTACACAGAGGTCATAAAGACATGTACTCGGAGGTTGAGAGTTAATATCGCTGGTATTTATTGCTTCATCAAAGACATTCTTAAAGGAAACACCTTTCCTTTTCACTTCTAGTGTGTGCTTACGAGGAATATAATGACTCCTAACACAGTTTGCTGCCTCTGCCTTGATTAGTACTAAAGTGCCAGCAATTTTACAACCACTTGTGCTTTTGCAGTCAGTACAAATGTCAACACAGTGAAGAGAGAAAATAAATAATGTCTTGGTATTATTATGAAAATAATTTTGACCCTGTGGGTTTCTAAAAAGATCTCAGGAAATGCTGTGATCCATGAACCATATTTTGAGAACCATTCTTTCTGTGTTTCTTGTGAAATCTGACTCTTATACCTACTTTTCATATATGCTTCTGTGGTCATTACTCTTTATTGGTATCTATCTCAAGTTATTTTCTGTACTACCCTACATTTTTGTCATTTAAGAAAAACACTACAAGCTCACTACTAATTTTTCTCTCCATAGTAATAAAATTATTGAATTAACATTGTTTTACTATCTTTTTTTCCTATACTTCTAGTTTGATTATTTTTCAGATTTTGTTTCCAGAAAGGGATGGTGCTATTGACACTGGATTCTGGTTAAGGTTTATTTTTAAGACCAATAATAGGAAAGGTCTAAAACATTTATATATTGCTGCTTTATCTTTGGAAGTTTCATTTTCTTGATTGGTTACTTGAATGATATAACATTCTTTCACTTTCCTGTGTAGATTATCCTGCATCTATCCAGTCTTCTCATTACTAATTCCTTATATAGATTATATTCTTACTGCCTGTGTCTGGTTCCTGCACTGAGATAGTAAGGGATACCACACTTTTCTAATATAGTTGAGTAGTGGATTTCATTCATTGAATAGGGAGAGTTTGGACAGTGAGAGTCACTTTGTCTCCAGTGAGATCAAAGAATTTAGCCAAATGGATTTGGTTCCTGGTACTAGTTGGTAATAGTAACAGGTCACATAACAAAGATATCTATATACATTCAAGAAAGTTTTTTTTATAGAAACTTACAGAGAACCCCTCTGAGAAATATCATTGGTCTACTAACTTAAAATTTTTGAGCTTAAAATTTCTGAACAGACTTGGCCATAGCCCAGTCTGCTTTTAGGAAGAATAGGTTGGGCAATTAGAGGCTATCTTCTGGATTGTGCATAGCCTGAGAACAGAACATACACAAAACAGCCGCCTTATTCTTAATTTTTGTGCAGGCAACAGTGACCCCTAAGACCGGAAGTTTCTAGGGGAGAAAGAAGCTGTGGTTCTGCCAGCTTCATGAAAGATTGTGCCCACAGTTACCACTAAAATTGATACAGCTGTGTATCGTAAGGCTATGTTCTGGGATTTTCCTTATGATTTCTGCTTATTGCAGAAAATAACATAGGCAAAAATAAAAGCAGAAGATACCTGTAATTTCGGGAATAATTTTAATTCCTCAGTGTATATCTTTTCATATCTTTTATGCAAGATTTTACCGTTTTCAATTTCAGAAGTTAGCAAATACTCCCCTAAGAAAGCATTTAAGAATTAAATTTGCGGGTTAATATGATCAAATTGTTTCTTCACATGGTCTCTGCTTTTTAAATATGCGTGGTTTAATTGAATATCAAAGTAATAGTGGTACACGTATTTTGTGGTTCTTAATTAGTTTCATAATTAACATACCCAACACTAATTACATATTTAGAGTCAATGAGAATATAATCCTGACATTAGTGAAAGTAGAGCCCAGAGGTAATATGAATATAAACTATATAGTTCATAAATTCAGGATGTGTAAAGCGAGGTTTTATTTCCATTACGGATGGATGGAGGATCGCCTAAAGCAAGAGGCTTCTCTGGCATTGACATAATACTTACAGGAGTGAACTAAATCATAAGTCTCACTCAAAATACTGCTCTTGACAACATGTAAACAACTCTGAGCTTAATCCAGTGTGTACTTGGGCTTCTAACCCCAAGTCTGAATATAGAGTATATATTTCAGCATTAGTGAAGAGACTTACCTAGGTGTGAGAACACAAATGAAGGGCTGTTGTAGTTCAGACAGAAGGATTTACATGATTCATTAAAGGTAAATTGTTCTCTGTAAAGCTGCTAAGTTGGCAATACTCCTTGAGATAGGACCAAGAAGAATAATTGGGTTGAGAAGTAGTTATCAAAAATGATTCACTTGGAAATATACTAGCCCATCGTTGTTATCTTTATTGTACACAGCCATTGCCAAAATCTAAAAAAACTTCTAGCAAAGGCAACAAAAAGGAACGGAACAGTTCTGGAATGGCAAGGAAAGCTAAGCGAACCAAATGTCCTGAAATTCTGTCAGATGAATCCAGCAGCGAAGAAGATGAAAAGAAAAACAAGGAAGAGTCCTCCGATGAGGAAGATAAAGAAAGTGAAGAGGAGGTAAAATGTTGGGTATTTGTGGGTTTTTTCTCATTTCTTCCCATGGGAGAGTTAAATATTGCTGTCTTATGATAGGTATAGCCACAAAACAGATTCTAGAAACTACCATATTGTTTATAATTCCAAAGACTCAGGAATAGTTCAGTACAAATCCTTTCTTTCTCTTACCGAGCTTTTGGTTTTATGGCCATGTGAGAACTTGGGAGTTGAAAGAGTGAGGTTGGTGTGGGCTGGATTTGGGCTGGACCTTGAGGATTAGAGTAGTTCATTGGGAAGTGGAAGAGTGCGTGCACTCAGCCATTTTATTCTGTTTTATGTAGAAAGCAAGGAGTTTAAGGACCATCAGTTTTTCTCCACTCATTAGGGATAATTTAATGAGGATAACATTTGAGGGTTTTTTGGTGGGTGGGCAAGTTTAGAACCGCTTAGGAATGCCTGCCATTTTCTTTTACTTGGGAATATCATAAAATTTTGAAAATATTGAGTTTCCTAAGTGAAACTTGAGGAAGAGGAGAGCTCTGAACCATTTAAAGAGTTAGCTTTATACCCTTTCTTTGATACGTAGCTTCAGTCAAGGAAGTGACTTCTTATTACTGCTAATGTTTTGATAGAGACTCTTTTTTAACTTTGTTTTGGTGTCCCCTTCAGTGGTCAGAATTTGCTCTGTAAATTGGGTCAACTCCCTTGTCTTATTTAGGGACTTGATTAATTGGCTTGACTTTTTTTTTGGCTCAAGATGATTCTTTGTTGTGGAGGGCTGTCTTGTGTATTATAGTATGTTTGCCCACTAGAGGACAGTAGCACCCCGCCCCCAACTTCTGGTTGTGAAAACCAAAATTGTCTACAGATATTGCCAAATGTCCCTACGGATGGGAGCGAGGGGCACAGTAGGGGGATCACCTCCAGTTGATAACTACTGGATTAGAAGGAATAAAGATGTGATGAACTCTGAGTGTGTATTTGTTTTTAGGTACTTAAAATCCATGATTATTTTAATGTCAGATTTTGTAAAGACTTCTATAAAGCTAAGTATGAAATGCTTCGTAACTTAAAGAATATTACAAATCTAGCAGGTGTTTCATAATATATTTTTGGTGTGAGGAAGATGACTAATCTTAGCCCTAAGGGTTTTATGGAATACATTTTAAGGACATTAGGAGGGAAACACATTTGTTTATATGTGAATCTATAATAATAGCACTTTGCAGTAATCTTCATTGAACAAATTTTGGGTTATGACTGCATGTATTCACTATGCTTCCTAAAGCCTTTATAAATTTTTTTTTAAATTTCTTCTTGTGTGTATTTAGTTTTTGAGAGAGAGACAGAGCACGAGTGGTGTAGGGGCAGAGAGAGAGGGAGACACAGTTGGAAGCAGGCTCCAGGCTCTGAGCTGTCAGCACAGAGCACAATGTGGGGCTCAAACTCATGGTCCATGAGATCATGACCTGAGCCGAAGTCAGATGCTCAACCGACTGAGCCACCCAGGCGCCCCTCTAAAATCTTTTTAAATGCAGAGTTGAAGCATGAAAATTTATTATAGAATATACACATCGAATTTTTCCATAGAGGCAGAGGATTATGAACACGAGCTTCAGAAACTATCTGGGTACAAATCCCAGCTGTACCTTCGAGAATGATTTGGGCAGATTACTTAGTAACTCTATACCTCAGCTTCTCATCTGTAATACAGGGTTGATGACAGTACCAGTCTTAAAGGGTTGTATTTTAAAGTGACTTTAAAGCACGTAAGAGCAGTGCTTGGCATGAGTACTGTATGTATTAGGTGCTACTATTACTATTAGTATTGAGATAACTTTTTGTCATATGTAATATTTCTAAATCCAGTTTTCCTATCATTTCATGACTGAGGTGTAGGTTAAAAAGTGAGAGTATTTTATACTCATTTTTACTTGTTTTCCAGTTTACTGTCCCATTTATCCAAATAGAATTCCTTGAATCTTGTGAATATAAATGACCCCTGATTGATTTGTAATTGTATTGGTTCCTGGATAATGATCACAAGTGGAACTGTCCTTATTATAAATCAAAGCCTTTCTACAGTGCCATTAAAAAAGGATTTTGTGCTAGAAACCCAAGTTAAATGGTGAAAACCCATGTAGAAGAGAAAACTAACAAACTTCATAAAATACAATCCAAAAGAATCGGGACTGAGAATTGCCTGTTTTTTTTTTTTTTTTTTTTTTTTTGTTTTTTTCTTTTTTTTCTTCTTCTGATAAATCTCCCTCCAACAACCATAGTAATTATTCATCGCTCTAAAGGATATTTCAAATTTAGGACTATGCTCCTCAAAAACTTTATTACTGATTATGTTCCTATGAAAGGCTCTTACTGCCTTTGGAAGGTAAGTACTAGCAAGAGGAACAGTATTTTAGTGGTAACTGTGTTTTCCCTTACTCTTTCATTTTTTTGAGGACTAAGTTAAGTGGCAACCTTCTTAGGGACTTTATAAGTGGAAGTATTTTTGATTATTACTATGAAAGGACCTCTTTTAAGAGGCCATAAAGAAGATTTACAGGTTGATTGGAAAAGTTGTGGACTGCCTATAGATAGAATTATTTTGCAGATTCTTTTGATAGAAAATTACTAAGTTAATATTACTTATTCTGTTTATTTCTTGAGACAGATTTTTCTTTGATAAATAAAAGTCTTCTCCCCCGTTTACATTAGATTCTTGGAATAAGTATGAACATTGGTAGATTAATTTTATCTTTTGTTTCCTCTGTAAATTGAGGGCTTTGGGCTATATAATTTGCATCATATTGCTAAAGTTAGAACTCTTACTTAAGCAGAAGTCCATTTCAAGTTACAGTTGTCCGTTGACCAGTTATGTGAGGTTGAGTGGTACTCAGTCACCTGCTCGTTTTCATATTTAGCTGTGTGGAAGAGTAGGATATTTAAAAGTAAGTTTTATGATTTCTTAACTGTAGGATTGAAGTCACTGAAAACCACATGGTTGAAACAGAATTGGCAGGTTTTTTTTAAGTCTTTTATAAGGAAATGTGTCATACTTAATCATGTTAGCCAATAATTGCTGAAACATTTTGTTGGAGGTTCTCTGTACCTGTAGCTAGCTCTATTTTTGTGATAGGCACTGCATGGTTCACAATGGTTTTTAATCCTCCTTTTCTTGAGAAGTAACGGAAATAAGTTGCTCTTTCTTTCCAAGAGTGACTTGGGTAGTAATTCCTTTATAAAAGAGCCATTTTAGTGTTTATTTATTTTTGAGAGAGAGAGAGAGAGCATGAACAGAGGAGGGGCAGAGAGAGAGAGGGAGACACAGAATCCAAAGCAGGCTCCAGGCTCTGAGCTGTCAGCACAGAGCCTGACACGGGGCTTGAACTCACCAACTGTGAGATCATGACCTGAGCTGAAGTCAGATGCTTAACCGACTGAGCCACCCAGGTGCCCCAAAAGAGCCATTTTAAACTTGTTTATCGTCTTGGTTCTTGAACATTTGCTTAATTAGGGCAGTAGAAGGAGAGCAGTTTAGAATTAGGAAATTTGTAGATGACGTTTCTTAAAAATGAGGGAATAAGAAAATGACAGGGTTATTTTCTATAAAACTTACGCTGAAAATCATGTGGTTCCCATATTGGATTAGCATCTTTCTCGGGGAAGATTGCTAAAATGAACCAATGAGATTAAACTGTGCTTAGGTATGCCATTTACCATGAGTGTTAGACCTTAGGCCCAGAGAAGTTGTTGCAGAGTACAGAAAAAGAGGCAGTGCTCCCCACATTGGGAAAAACAGTTCTCATGATCTTTTACACCCTTAAAAGCATACTTGATGTTTTTAAATTTTATTCTGATACAACTTCAGTTTTTGTTTCTTAGTGTTTTTATAACACATTCTTATCGCTAGAAAGGGATACAACAAACTGAATTATTACTTAGTATTTAGGATTTATCTGAACCTTTCCGTATGTATCAGGAATGTCTTCAATTGTGAATACTTAAAAATCTTACTAGTAATGTCCAAAAGAGGAATTTCTTTTTCTTTCATGACAAGAAATGCACAGACAGGCAATTTGGGGCCAGTACAGCAGCTCAAGAAAGGTTATGAAGAATTTGAGTGTCCTCTTCCTTCCTCAGCCACCATCTTCATAAGTGGCCCTTAACCTCATGATCACAAGATGGTTTTACCTTAAGGCATTGAATCCCTGTTGCAGATAGAGAAGAACAGAGAGCTTTCTTCTAGTAATGTTTCACTCCCCCCCCCCAAAAGAGATGCTTTTTACCAGAGATCTCTGTGTTCATTGCCTTGGCCAGAACTTTGTTACTTCTCTACCTCTAAGTGCAAGGGAAGCTGTGACATCCACGTGTTAGCTTTCCCGCATCTGTGGGTGAAGGAGCCGTCCTACACTGTGAGCCAGATCAGAGAAACTTTCAATTTTAGTTTTTGGTAAACTTCTGTATTTGGACCATTCAGGGAATTATTTCGTAGTAGTGGGAGGGTGAATGTAAAAGTTTTGTTAGTCCTTAATTATGTTCTAAAAAATAAGAATCCCCCCCATCATAACTTTATCAGAGGAATTACAAAACCATATAAACTATTGAAATCTTTCATTGGAAGGCAAAGTTAATAATCACCATAATAAAATCTTAAACTTGCTTTCATAATCTTTTGTGAACTATAATGAGGCTTGCACATTCTTTACTCTTGGCACTCTTGAGTTTTCTCAGCCAAGTTGTTAAAAGAATAGTGTATTTTAAGCTAATTTTTAATTTTGTTCATCTGTTCACCCAGTACAACCTTTCTGCTGTGAGGACAGGATTCTGGCTCTGTGACAGGCGTCTTTTTTGGAGACCCTCCTTCAAGAGCCCTGCTGCCTATAAAAGATAGGTAAGCCTTTTCTCCCGAGATTTTTTTTTTTTTTTTTTTTTTGCCTTCCTTCAAAAAGTGCTTGTGTCATTCCTCTGATACTATACCTTCACAGTTATCAGACATCATAGAAAATCCTCTTCAAATTTTTAAAAGTTTATATTATGAATCTTTTACAAATTTAGATTACAGTAAATGGTAGTATCTGAAATTAATGGCAGCTGTCAATTTTAATGTGTTTCCCATTAGCACATCAAAACTTCCTACAATACTAGATGACTCTGATTGAACTACTCACAGCAGATTCAAAATAGCAAGCCAGAATCTTAATAAATCCCATGACAACTTGGACACTGGCCTTAATTTTTTTTTTTAAACTTAACCACCTAATTTTTCCCCATATATTTTGAATAAGACTCAAGTTTTGGCTCCTGTTAGATTAAATAACTAAATGTTAAGTTAACTCTGGGTACCTCCAACATTTTTCCTTTGTAATGACACATAATGTGTTTGCTAGAATTACTAAAATCTTCAAAATATTTTAAGAGATTTTAAAGTAGAGGTTTCTCATGTTCTCACTTACATTATTCAATTCAATAAATTGGGAGTGCGCTAAGTGCTGTTGAGGTTCCAGAAAACATTTTCTACCCAAATGCCATTGGAATGGTACTTGATGTAGGATTCCAAAAGAAAGTGTCCTTATCTATTGCTGAGAGAAAGCTTTGGAGAAAAATAGCAGAAATACCCGTTGAAATTGACCTTGGGAATCAAAAGGAAAGTTGTGAACAAAGATGGGAGCACGAAAGTCCAGGGTACCTCTGACATAAACACTTGTTTGTGGCCGGGTGCTGTGTCCAGAAGTAGAGCAGTGAGGGCAGAAGCCAGAGCAGAGCACACAGAAGCCAGACTGGAGAGCCCATGAGGTTGGGGGTTTTCATAGGAGTAGTTGATGCATCATTCTCACTTTAATCAAAATGATTGCCTTATTCTACCTGAATTTTGCCAAGTGTTTGGCTAGTAGGGGTAAAAAAGAGAGGCCTGGCCTCTGTCTTCCAGGAACATTCTGCCTGGGGAGAGGTACCACTCGTTCAGTAAGCGTTTATTGGTAAATATGAGGAGACTCACTGCGAGTCAGTTGTGTGCTGTGTACTTCACATCATGCATCTAAGTGAGTCTTGACTCCCAAGAGCGAGGATGATATATCCTCATTTTTGTGTACCTCACATGTCTGTGTGCATTTTGTTAGTATTGAAGTACAGCTGACACAGTATTACATTTGTTTCAGGTGTACTCTAAGTTTTTTTAATGTATTGTCCATATTACTCTTTCCAGAGCTGCTAGTTCATATGCTTCTATCTTCAGAGTTGTCTATAAAGAACTACCGATTTAGATTCAAAGTTGAATTTAAGCAATAGTTTTAGATAAGTATATATCCACTTCCGCTTATAAAAACTAAAAGCTATTGACATAAATATAGAACTTGAGAAATTATCCTCTGATTAATTTATATAGTTCCTGCCTTTTCCCTACTTATCTCCAGTCATGTATAATCTAGACTAGGAATGACAAACTGTGTATGGCTTACAACACCAGATCCAGCCTCTGGCCTGTTTTTGTACAGCCTAGAAACTGAGGATGGTTTTTTTCCATTTTTGAAATTTGTTAAAACAAAAAATGAAAATTGCAACAGTAAGCACATAGAGCCAAGCAAAGCCTAAATTACTTATTCTCTGGCATTTTATAGAGAAAGCTTGGTGACAGATTCATAATGTAAATTTATCTTCGGTCTTAGAAATTTCTAACTTGGGGCGCCTGGGTGGCTCAGTCAGTTAAGTATCCAACTTTGGCTCATATCAGATCTTGTGGTTTGTGAGTTCAAGCCCCGCATCGGGCTCTGTGCTGAGAGCTTAGAGCCTGCTTCAGATTCTGTGTCTCTCTCTCTCTGTGTGCCCCTCCCCGCTCACATTCTATCTCTTTCTCAAAAATAAACATTTAAAAAATCACAAAAAATTTATAACTAGGTGAGTCTGCTGAGAGGCTTTAAGAAAACATAGGTACACAGGCCTCACCCTTGATGATTTTATCTAATGGTCTCTCTTTCATATACAACCTGTATGCACGTACGTTGTGCCAGAAGACCGTTAGATTAAAAAATCCTGAAGCTTGGCTAACTGCTATTAGTAGCAAGCATGTGGTCTCAGCAGGCAGAGCAATGCTAGTGAAACAGAACCTCAGGGCTGGAATAGATCCTTAACGGTTACCTAATTTCCAGAGACCCTTTCCCGTCTTAATCTTACAAGTAAATTATGTAGCACCTACGAAGTGCCAGTTCTAAGCCCTGCGCTGGAGATCAAGAAACGAATAAGACAGGGTCTCTGTTCATCAGCTGGTAGAAAGGGAGAGGTCAAAAATGAGGAAAAAAGTACAGTAGAGTATAACTTAAGAGCTAAGAAAGATGGATAAGATGGTGTGGAAGCTCAGAAGATAAAAGAGGATTTACCTCTCTCTAGGGACATGTGGGGAGCATGATCCAGACAGGAAAGCTTCACAGGAGGTAACAATTTGATCTGAGCCTTTAAAGGATGAATAAGAGAGGTTGGCAAAGTTAAAGATTTGGTAGAAACTACACAAAATTGGATTACACCAAGGCTCGTCTTAGCTTTTAAGAAAAAAATCTAAAGAAATGCTCCTGGGGCCCCTACAAAGTTTGGAGGGTAAAGGCCAGAGATAGCCGTAGTACAGATTTGGTTGGTGATCCTTTGTTGCCATTTTGCATTTTCTGCCAACATTTTTTAAAATCTTTGTTCTCATTGGTAACATTTGTGTGTAATGGAAAAAGTTAAATTTAACAGTATAAATAGGTTATGATCTCACTGGCTTATTTTTTTCATTTCAGCTCTGGCTTAGATGCATAGGTATGTTATCCATTTCTGTAAGCAAGTAATCTGTAGTAGGAGGCACACTGGGCTTACCGTGCCTCCAGCTCCTTACCTGTTGTAAGGTGTTGGCTGTCTTGACTACTCAGATACACTTTCCTCATTTGTAAATGAAATCAACTGTTTTCTTTGGGTTTTTTTTTTTTTTTTAGCTCATATAAGATAGTGTATGTGGAAGCAATACTATACAAATGTCTTTTTCTTGTTCCTTTTAATTATATTTTAACCACATATTCAGAGTAGAGGGTAAACCAGATCCTACAAATCTGGGTTCAGAGTAGAGGTAAACCAGATCCTACAAATAATACAGAGATGAACGTGACAAATACTTAAATGGCTGCTTTGTGTCAAACATTTTTTTTTAAGTTTATTTATTTTGAGAGAGAGGGAGGGAGAAAGAGAATCCCACGCTGATAGCACAGAGCCCCATGCAGTGCTCGATCCTGTGAACCATGAGATAGTGACCTGAGCCAAAATTAAGAGTTGGATGCTTAACTGACTGAGCCACCAAGGCGCCTCTACACCAAACATTTTTCAGGTTGCTGGGTACAGATAGATGAGGTAGCCAGGTGTCTTTTCTCATGGAAATTGTCAAATAGAACTTTAAGAAACTTGCGCTATGGTGGGAAAAGACTATATGTAACTAGTTTAATAATGCTGTATATTAAATGTGTGTTTTCTCTGCTACCTTATATTTATTTATTCATTTGATCTTTAGAACAATTCTACAGATATGGCCACAGTTCATCAAATCTCCGATGCCTATAAGGCATCATTTTAATGTAAATTGTAAAATGCACCCCAGTATCTGAGATGAGAAAATGTGAAAAAATGGTAAATTCAGCAAAGTCTGGTATTATTACCTCCATTTTACAGATGAGGAAGCAGGCACAGGGAAGGAAGGTAAGTGATTTGTTTGAGAATACAAAATTGGTCAGTAGTGGAGTCAGGATTTGAACCAGGAAGTGTGGCTCTCAAACCCGTGTCCTGCTTCACATGAAGTAGGGATACGTGAACTATAGGCCAAGTAGTGTGGGACCACCAGCGAATCAGCGGTGGTGCAGTGAGAGGTTCAGAGGTCACTATTAAGCTGGACTTAGACCCATAGGTGAGAGTTTCCTATGGAGAGGAGGGGGGTGAAAGGAAGGAGGACTTGAAGGTTGCTGTAAAGTGTAAGTGGGCATGCTCTCACTCTCCTTTCCTCTCAGCTCTCCCAGGCCTCTTCACCTCCAAAATACCTGATTATCCACAGTTACCTTACCTGCCAAAAATTGTCCATTGTGTCCCAGTACCAAGGTCCTTTGAGAGGCCCCATTTTTAAAAGTTAACTTCCTCCTCCTATTCACACCAAAAACTTACCAGGGCAGCTGAGGCGATTGATTCTTCACGTCTGCAAGGCTAACTAACATACACACGAGTTACTCTGCCCCTGCTGTTTCCCTGTGTCAACATTTACTGGTCAAAAAAAGATCCTTTACTGAATTCCTACCTAAGTTCGCCACGGAAAAACTTGTAACTAACTAGTTACTAAAGATATGTGAAATCGGGTGTAAATAACATAGTTTATTATTACAGGGATGGATGTTTGTGGGGTCCGTCCTATCTACCAGAATGTAATAAAATAAGCATGATGCATCATGGTTAGTTAACACAGGTGTCATTGAGCCTGTCTTACTGCTTTTGTTCTGTTTATTCTTTGTATCGACCCTGCTTTTAAAGAAAACTTTAAAACATCCAAGTTACTGCATTTGTTTAATGAAAGAATTTCTTTACAAAAGGAAGCACTCATAATAGTAATAATAGCTGATATTCATTAACCATTTCCTGTGAGCCTGGCACCATTAAAAGTATTTTCCATGTAATAATGCAGTTACTCCCCAAACAAGCGTTAAGTACTGTCATATTTCCCTCATTTTGTAAATGAGGAAACCAGGGCCCAATGATCTACTGGGGCCAGAACTCGAAGCCAGGAAGCTCGCCTCCAGAGCCCACACTCTTCTCTGTTAGGTTTCTTTGGTGCTTGTGACCGTATATTTGCAGGCTTAACTTAATGGGCTAGTTGTCCAATTAAAAAGTTGTGGGCACCATCCCTGCTAGAATATGATATTAAATATAGAAAGAAGCATCATTTTAATTGTTTGTCCAGTGGTAACATCTTGTGTAGATGGCTTGATTACCCTTTATTTATCACTCTAAATTGTTATGCTTTTCAAACTACCACTACTCCAAGGTTACAGGTTTTAAAATGGTGACATATTATGTGCCTTCTAGAATTTTAATGATAGCTATAAATCCTAGCCTGAAAAGGCTCTGGAAGTATTTTAAGTGTCTGCTTCTAATTTTCTAATTTGGATGGGGATGGAGTAATAATGCTTCTAACATTGTTACCCCTTGCTCATCCTCCCCACACCTTCCTGTAATAACTTACTTTCTTATATTTTAGTCACCTACAGATTGAAGAGTGATACATCATAGTGATTCTTTTATTCTATGTATTAAGTGCATCAACAGACCTTACAAAATTCTAGTATTCCCTTCCAGAGCCTATTGTGGTTCTTATGAATTAGGTGGACACTTAATAAATTTAGCTCAAGTTAGAGAATTGATTTACCCAGTGATACCTTTCCAGCAACCTCCTCTAATTCCTAATTCCTCTAAGAATTAGGAAATAAGCAAAAACGGCCTTTAAATAGCAAATGTTCATAGGTATAGCTCATATACTTTACTTATATAAAGCATTTCAGAGGTGCCTGGGTGGCTCAGTCAGTTAAGCATCAGACTCTTGATTTTGGCTCAGGTCATGTTCTCCCAGCTTATGATATAGAACCTCGTGTCTCTGCTGACGGCACAGAGCCTTCTTGGGATTCTCTCTCCCTCTCTCTGCCCCTCCTCTACTCGTTCTCTCTTTCGTTCTCTCTCAAAATAATGATAAAAAAAAAAAAAGACATTTTAGCCCCTTGCCACCTCTTAAATGCATTTTTTAGTAGCACTTAATCCAGATAGGTTAGCCAGCTCCCAGCCAGCTGTAAGTTATTGAGCTGGGACAGGGTGATGATGGTGGGCTGGTAGGAATACCTGGTAATGGCAGTGTGGCAAGAGGAAATACAAATACTCAAATCAAAACTGCACTTAGAAATAGCCTGAGCCCACTTAACTCTTAGGTTGGTCTATACACGTTAGTTTTCTTTAAGGGTAAGTTCAAAACAATATCTGTCCTTTTTAAAAAAAAAAAAAAAAAGGAATTATGATAATCAGAATTTTGTAAAACATTTGGAGAGAGATTCTGTCAAAAGTGATCAGTATTTTTGATATGTAAAGATGAGATTTTAGGTTATCTTGAGGCATTTGCTTTATATAAGTTGCTTTTACTTTGGGAAAGTTAAATTAATGTGTTCATTTACCAGTGTACTGGTTGAGACAGTATAAATTATAATTTTGTCATTTTAATCTATCCATGTGTATATACTTTGCTTTTGTTATATCAGCTATGAGTTAGTGTTTAAGAAAACAGGTTCTGGAGTCAGATCTATTTGAATCTCACTATTTTGTTAAGTGGCTGTGAAGAAAATACTTCTGGAGCCTTAGTTTCCTCATGTATTCATGTAATAGTTAACTGAGCAACAGCTGTGCACAATATTTTATGGGTTAGGGATATTAACAGTGGACTTAAGAGTGTCAAAAAAAAAAATCCTGTCCTCATGGAACTTCCATTCTAGCTGGGAGAGACAATAAAATAATATTAACAGTATTTTTATTCTAGAGGTTTTTTTTTTTTTTTTTTTTTTTTTAAGATTAAGGCAATGCATATAAAGTTTTCTATCTGTACCGTGTGATAAATCAGGGCATCTTCTTTTTGGAGTTTGATTCTTCTCATGACTAGTTTTGTGTAGGAATAAAGTGATGTTTGTTGAGCATATTGGTTTATCTTAAAAACTTGATAATTAGTAATAATTTTCCATTGGTGAGGTTGAATACATTAATTTTCCCTAATACTGTTGGGTACAGAGGATTAAAAGAATGGCAATTAGTCTCATCAATATATGTGTTCTTTGCTTTCCTTTCCAACAGCCACCAAAAAAGACCTCTAAAAGAGAAAAACCTAAACAGAAAGCCACTCCCAAAAGTAAGAAAACTGTAAAAAGTGCTAATGTTAAGAAGGCAGATAGCAGCACCACCAAGAAGAATCAAAACAGTTCCAAAAAAGGTAGGTTAGTAATGACACATTTTTAGCATCTCTGAAGATCTAATTCATATGCTATAAGAGTTTTGAAGTGTGTGTTTGAAAAGTAGATAAACTGCAAAGAAAATTGGGGAAAAGAGGTATACCAGTTTTTTATGGTTACAATTTTTCAAAATTGACAAATTTCAATGCACATTTTACACGTCATTTATAGAGTGGTGATTTATAATTTTACCTAATACCCCTTTGAGAATCTAATGAATGCTTGTCTTACTTTTAGAAAGTGAATCTGAGGATAGTTCAGATGATGAACCTTTAATTAAAAAATTGAAGAAACCTCCTACAGATGAAGAGCTAAAGGAAACAGTGAAGAAATTACTGGCCAGTGCCAACTTGGAGGAAGTCACAATGAAGCAGATTTGCAAGGAGGTAATTGGACAAATACTTGGATCATTTTGGTTTTATTTGAAAAATTCTTTCACTTTTTCCTCAGTTCAAAGCAAGATTTGTATGTGCGTTCATTACTGAACAGACGTCTGTGGACTGCTCTGTGCCAGGCACTCCCGCAGGTGCTGGGATGCTGCGTTAGATAAATGAGCCAGAGTCTCTGCCCTGGACTCGCTTCATAAACAGCAGTGCAGTGTATCCAGTGAATACACTTAAAGTGACAGACTTCAAATTGCGGGGAGAACTTTCTCTTCCTGATCGGGAAACGGTTTTTATTGATGCATCCTTAGATTGTGTTAGTTTTAAAAAAGCAGAATCTCATGGACCACCATATTTTTAGCATTAGTGTTGTACTAAGATGCTGTATCAGGTTCTTAGTTCAGACTTCTGTGAAGTTTTTCTGATACTCAGAAAATAAAATGACCTAGTCTTGAAGATGATTCCTTAGATTCTATACCCCAGATCAAAACTGGGAGATTTTACAATCTAGTTTCTGATGGTAAAAACCAAATTAACATTTCAAATGTACCAAAGGTGAAATACTCTATACTTTTGTTAAGACCTTGATTATGGTTTTGTTTATTCATTCAGCATTCACTGAGCCTCTACTATGTACCAGACACCGGGACAGATTTTGGGGTAGAGCTGGAGAATCTGTTACTTGGCTGTTGGGGGCCTACCGTTCAGTGAGATGGGAGGAGGTGGCTGTGGTAGTGAGCTGGGGACAGTCGGTGGGGGTTGGGCTGGAAGCGTGCGGAGGGCGCCACACCATCACGGTAGGAGCTGCCCCCGCTTGGGCCTGGGAGGAGGGAACACGTCCTGGAGCGTCAGCTGCTCCATACAGGGAGTGATATTGACACATGCACGTAAAATGGACAGTGACTACAAGGAATAGTAATTAGTTTAATTTGGGCGAAAACCAGAGTTGGAAGGAAGTCTTCATAGGAGTTAGGTAAGAAGAGGAGAAGTTTTGCAGACCTTCCATACGCCTTGTTGCAGAGTTTAGTTTTTTCTCTGAAACTAAAGGGAGAATTGGGAGCTGACTGACAGGGGCGTACACAGTCCCAATTTTCAAAAGTCCTCTTGGACACACTGAGAAGACAGGATGAAGAGCGGGATGCGAGGCAAGAAAGCCAAGTGTGTCATACAGAGTTACAGGGTGGCCATAATGCAAGTCAGAAATCAGGAGAGCTTGGTCACAGGTGGTTCCGTGTGGGTGTCAGGGCGCAGCCGCGTTAACAGTCTCTGGGAAAAGAGCAGAGGTTCGCCCTGAGGGAAAGAGGAGTTTCGTCCTGGACGTCGGGAGTGAGGTGCTTAGAACATGCAAGTGGGAGGAACTGGCATCACTGTGATTCTCCCAAGTTCGGTGAGAGAGCCAGCCTGGGCTGCTGCTGTGAGTCAAAACCAGAAGTCTAGATAAGATGGCCCGGGGGAGGAGATAAAGGGTGAGAAAAGCAAAGGACAGAGTCCTGGAGACTCACTGAGTTGTGAAGTAATTTCTACAAAATATAAAAATTGTAGAGAGAGAGGTGCTGTCAAAGCCTAGAGAGAGGGGACAGTTTCTAGAACAGTTGGGAGTGGGTAGTGCCAGTTAAGAAAAAGTCATGACCTTACATGGGACAGTGGGCAATGGTTCTGGAAAGCAGCTCACAGGGGGAGTAATATAAAATGCCTTGTAAACATGAAGACACACTTTCCCTACTAATGAGGAAGATAGAAATTGAAAGGAAATACTTTTGCTTATTAGCTTGACAGGATCTTTATAAAGATTAAGCAAGTTTTCATGCTTGGTAAAGGGTGTAGGAGACATTCTCATGCATGAAGTTGTAACAACTTTGGAGAATAATTAAGTAGTAGCTTAACATTTAAATTGCAAATGCCCTTTAACCTAGCAATTCCATTTCTAGGTCTCTGTGCTAAAGACATAGTCACATCTGCACAAAATGATTACAATAATGTTCAGCATGTCTGTAATACTGAAAAATCAGAAACAACCTAAATGGCCATGGATAGGGAAATGTTTAACATGGTACGTCTGTATTTTTGGAATGCTATGTAGCAGTTCAAAAGAACATGGAAAAACCTTCCAGGTATTGTCAACTTTTTAAAACATCTAGAATATTATCCCATCTGTGTAAATACAGAGAAACGGTATTGCCATTGATACATTTATGAGTTTGTGTAGGAACTCGTTTATAAAGGTCTGGAAGAATACACAGCAAACTGATAACTTGTTTCCTCTGAGGGGAGAGACAAGAGAAGAGTAAAGGGAGATGAGTCCTGTGCATTTGATTTTTGTGAATACACTTTAAGGGGATTAACAACAGGGAGAGGTCCAGATGAGAAAGACTTGAGGGGTTTTTTTGGACTCTGCAATTAGAAGGTAATTGTTCACATAATAAGAGCAGTTTCAAGGATGGTAAATGCGAGGATTAAGTACCCTTGGATCGAGAATTAATGGTAAGAAAGTGAATAAAGCTTCTGTTTTAAACATCTTGCTGTAGAAGGGAAATCATAGTTAACTGGGGAGTGAGGACACAAGTTGAAGACCTCTCAAGGAGGTCAGGGAGAGAAAGCACATGCTTCTCTTAGGCTGAGGGACTAGTGCTGGGAAGGAGGAGAAGCTGATGTACAGGAGAGTTCCAGAAAGGGTCCCTGCAGAGGTAAAGGAAATGGGAATTTTGATGGATCCGGATACAGATAAAATGGAGGGAAAGGCATACGTCAACGGTCATAGGAATTCATGATAGTGGCTTCTTGGCCAAGAGCAAGAGGGAGGAAGGGATGAAAATGCCATTGACAGGACAGGAGGACCTGCTGAGAGATGGTCGGGTTCCCCGGGAGGCTCAGATATCGGACACTCTATGAACTTGGCATGGGATCAGTCTTTTAAAAGTTCTGTTTTCCCACAGCAGTGTTTCCTCTGGATCAGTCATAGAAAAAGTGGTAGTTAGACCAGTTCAGGGGCAGAGTTTTCCAGAGAAAGAACAAGGGGTGAATGACAGGAGTGATGTAAATGATCAACTCTGTTTGCAGGGCTTGGCAGACTGCAGCCTGTGGGCCAAATCCCTCTTACCGTATGTTTTTGTAAATAGTTGAATGTGACAGCAGCCCCATCCATTCTTCCAAGTGTTGTCTGTGGCAGCTTTCACGCTACAGTGGCCCAGTTGAGTAGTTGTGACAGAAACCGTGTTCTTGGAAAAGCTGAAACCATTTACTGTTTGCCCCTTAACGGAAAAAGTTTGCTTACCTGATCTAGTCCTCAGGAGCGAAGTGGGCAGGCCTGTGTGGCATCAGGCCGGAGGGTGATCGTGAGATCAAGCAGGTAGCGAGTTGACCAAAGAGAGGGACGTTTGGAGAGTGACAACGTAGGAGTAGAGGACCCCTGCGACTACCCGGGTCTCAGTGATTGAACTTAGGGGACAGGGTGGAGCTGTGCAGTGGAGGCTGAAGCTCATCAGAGTTCACGTCGAGGAACTGTCAGTGTTGGATGACGTGAGGAAGACCGTAAGGACGCCTCGACGGAACGTCTGCCAGGCCGCCTGCCAGTATAGGGAATTCAGTCCACTTACCTGCCGTCTCTTGGCACGTGTTTTCCTCGCCTGTGTGTGTTAAGTCAGAGGATACTCCCAGTAGTATAGACGACACTGAGAATGTCTGCGTCCTAGTGTAGTTTCCGCTCGTTTGCAGTAGTTGTGTACGGCGAACCAAAATTCTTAGAATGTATGTGCAGCTATTTGTACACGGCCTACATTTCTTCTGTAGCTAAAGATAAACCGTAGGGGCGTCTGGGTGGCTCAGTCGGTTAAGCATCCGACTTCGGCTCGTGAGTTCGAGCCCCACATCGGGCTCTGTGCTGACAGCTCAGAGCCTGTAGCCTGCTTCGGATTCTGTGTCTCCCTCTCTCTCTGCCTTCCCCCCGCTCACCTCCGTCTCTCTCCCTCTCAAAAATAAACATTTAAAAATAAAGATAAACTTATTATTAAACCGTTATATTAAAAATAATAAAGATAAAATTAAATCTACTGTTAATTTTTTCACTCTAGGTATATGAAAATTATCCTGCTTATGATTTAACTGAAAGAAAAGACTTCATAAAAACAACTGTTAAAGAGGTAAATACATCCACCTTTTCTGATTTTGATCATTTTGAATGTATAAGACAAATTATATCAAATACTGTATATTTTTCCCAAAACCTTCATGTCACTATATCACATTTGATCCTCAAATTTTCTCAAAATAGATGGACAAAATATTTTTCATTCCCATTCTAGAGTTTAAGACTAAAGTCTGAATATCAGTGACAAAACCTGACCTCCGGCTCCCAGCATACACGGGCAGCCAGGGGCAACACAGGTGCTCACACAACTACTTGAGTGTAATTCCTGTCCACCAAAGGCAGAGGATCAACAGTAGCTATATTTTTATACTGGTCGCAACAGATTTCCCGAAGTGACAGTAGTAAAACAGAAGTTATAAAAAGCAGGGGGGGTGGGGGGGGTTGATTTTTGTGTTCCTAATACTGTATTTTGGATGGAGGAAAATGGTGCTTCTCTCTCATTGCAGCTGATTTCTTGAAGCAGAGGAGACAGAGGGCTTGTCCCGTGGACGTCAGGATCTGATTTATACCGTTAAACCAGCAAAGAGAATGTCCTTCCTTTTCTAACCCTTGCGGGCGTTGTGTTGGCAGAACCTATCGCTGACCTTTTTATCTTGAGTGTTAAGTCAATTTGAGTTTGTTGTTTTAAATTGCGTTTCTATGCAGTTTTTAGTTTAAGATTTTGCATGGCAGTAATTGTTCCTTGCTTTTATAGCTGTATTTTGTACATTTTGGATTTCTTTATATGAGATCGTAGATTCTTGAATTGTAGTTTTCAGTGCGCTTAGTATTCGCTCGTTTCAGACATACTTTTAACCAAGTAGAAGAAACTATTACTGACATTTATACATGCACAGACTATGGCAGTATTTAGATGAAATATCGTGAATACACATCTGACACTGGCAGTGTGTTCGGCATTAAAAATCTACAGGCTCCAGCTCCCCAGACTCCATTGGAAAGCGTCTGCTGCATGTGTATGTATGTCAAATTGTCAGCATGACAAAAGTGACAGAGGTTATTTTTGTATTTTTAAAAACAAATTTGTTGTATATAAAGTTTTTTTATTTCTTTTGTGCAGATCAATTTTTAAACTCCTATAGGTAGGTATCTTTACAGTTATAAACTATGAAATGTCAGTGTTCGGCCAGATGGTATATGACGGAGCAGCGAAATCAGAATTCAGTGGAGAAAACACTGAAGGAACGGGTCGTTCTCTGTTTGCTCAGAAGTGTCATCAGTTTGTAGTTTTAGTGTTAGCTCTGCAAGTGTCTGTAGATACGTTGTATATTAAGGACAGACTGAACCCACACGTCAGAACTTCAAAATTGGGGGACAGGGTGGGATTAAGTACAAGCACATTTGGCTTATAATAAATGAACTGATTTTTATTAACTGCTTTTGCCCATGTAAAATGCTGATATTTACAGGAAACCTGGCCACCTTTACAGTTATGATAAATGCACCGAGTACAATGCTAGAAGGTCATGTGTAGGCAATAGTGGGGATCTCTGACAAGGTATTTCTCAAAAGTGATAAAAGACTTATTTTTATTAAACAAGTTTAATGTATTTGAGGAATCAGGGCTTTTGGGTTTTAAATTTTGGCCAATCAGGATTCTAGGTGATCAACACACGTCCCGCTCCTGAATTAGACTGTTTTATCTTTTACATTGTCTTAATCAGTTTATTAAATTTCTGAATTTTAAAAACATACTACTTATGAGAGAATTAGGCCTTTGATAAACCAATTGAGTGTTTAAAATATCCATCCAGAGAACACGAAATACATAAAAATGATAACTGTTGGCTGTATTTTCACAGGTTTTGACTTGTTTCTTGAGAAATACAAACGAATAAACAACTAAATGAGACCTAAGAATTGGCCGTTGATTTTAAATATTTGTTCCTATAAACCTTGTCAATAAAAACAATAAATCCATGCTCTTATCTCTTGCATTAATGTCTTATGGTGTCTGTAGCATTACCTCCCTAGCTGAGCATTTCAGAACAGGGCTTTGTTGTTGTTGACTTACTTTGAGAGAAAAAGCACACAGTGGAGGGGCAGGAAGAGAGAGAATCCCAAGCAGCTTCCACACACGGTCAGCGCAGAGCCTGACACGGGGCTCGAACTCATGAACCCGTGAGAACATGACCTGAGCCAAAACTTAAGAGTCTGACCCTTAAGTGACTGAGCCACCCCGGCGCCCCTGACTGGGGATGTTAATGGATTTAGTCCCATATACCCATTTCATCTGGCGTCATGGTCAGTTGTCACCACTTTCACGTTGAACATATACTACAAAGAAACCCGAAGGAAAACCTGAAAGTGATCTCACAAAAGGAAGGTGAGTACAGTTAACAACTGTTTATCTTATGAGCGTTTACTTGGAAGGGGGTGAGCAGGAAGACCCGTGAGCGAAAAAAGTCCAAAGGCGGCTTGGAGGAGAGGAGACGGGTAGTGTGCGTGAAAGGCTGTGGGGAAGGGGCACCCAGGAAGAGCACACCGTGTATCTGAAAAGTCTAGGTTTTATTCAGCAGTTTACACAACGAGCTGTTCAGTCTGCAGTTAAAACACTGTGTAGTCACTGCTCTTCCGTTACAAAATCTTGAAACCGTGAAAAACATTCAAAGAAAAGTACCGTGGCTCCTTAAAGAACAAAATGATGTCACTTGGGACAGGAAACTATTAAATATACATTTACTGCACTTGAGCTAACGGGTTTTCCTTAGTTTGCTTGTAGCACAGTGCAAGTTTTAGTGCCCAGAGACTAAGTAACTGTGAACCATTTCAAACTTAAAATATTTTGCATTTATCACTAAACACATGCTAGTCTTTAAACAGTTTAATATATAACATTTTTAAAGCAGAATACTTCCCAGTCAGTACCAATGAGTCTCATCAGATAATCTTATCAACATTTTCCTGTGTTAACCCAACTTTGAAATCAGTTTACTGCTGTTTGCTTTCCTGTGTTTGTATCATACTTTGATGAGGAGGAAGGTATCTAAACTGTCTAAAGTTTGCATAAAACTCTAATTACAAGCTAACTTTAAATTTTAAAAATACCAGATATTTTGGAAAATGTCTTCAAAGTCCTTTTGAGTCCCTTTTTCTTTAACGCTAATATAATTGAAAGAACCATTCAGACTTTTTAAAACAAAAGCATTTAAGTTACCATTCGCTCTTCTAACTTCTTAGCAAGATAAGCATCCTGAAGTCCCTGAAACCAGGGTAACTGAATTCTTTTGTCATGAGGGGAAACAAGGAAAAAGTAAATATGTGCCATGTTCTCCAGCTTTCAAGATAATGGCTTTAAATGCATAATATTTAACAGGAAATCTCACATTTTTCTGCAGTTTTCCAGTGGACCTGCCTATGGAATACTGAAAACATAATGCTGTAAAAAATATTCCTAGAGATTGAATCAGTCATTCTAAAAAGAGGCAGTAGAGGGAGTTTTTTTATTAAAGTATTCTGACAAGATCTTTTTGCAAGTGGTTGCCAAAATTAAGGCGATTCAGAGTGTGCCATCCGACCAAACTCGGCTCTAAGAAAAACAGCCATATTCTAAATGGTCACAGGGATGAAGACTATACTGTCTCCAGCCCAGGCTAAGCCACAGGGTGCCTACACTTAAAGGAACTGAAAAGTCTGCTGTTTGCCAATGAGTACACCAATCTCAAGTGTGTTCTCACAAAAGATACCTGAATTTTAAATTTCTTTTGAATACCCAATGGAAGGAAACATGTACAATATAAAATAGTCTAGAAGCTTCATTTACTTTTAACTGACGAGTTTGTGCTGTATCTGAAAGGGAAAGGTTTCTATCTAAATTTCAAGTAAAAGCTCAATTTTGGAGCTATATAAAAATCTTAAGGCTCATTGGCAAAGATAACGAACTGTGACAGGAGAGAGAGACATGGCTTTATCTGATTTTTTAATGATTGCTGCTTGGTTTCTCAGTGTTTGAAAACTGGTGAGCCAAACAAAATGTCAGAATTTAAAGGGAATCTCCAACCAGGGAAGAAATCCTCTCTTAATTTAAGGTTCTTTTCTGCCTCGTTCTGAAATACAGAAGACCTAGCCTTAGTCACACCTGTGGAAAATGCAATGAACTAGAAGTGCTTGCAAAAGGATTCTTGGGGCTAATGCTCTCAGAGGAGGTTTTTGTGTCTTGATTTTATGAAAGTGAGGTTTGACATGTGTTTCAAACTTTACCATTTGGGGCACAGAAGAAAGCTGGGTCCAAATTCTATTCAAAATGCTGCAATCTTGCTTGCTTCTCGAACACCACTCAAGTATGCCCCTGTAACAGTTTGTGGGAAATGCCTGTTTGTGGCCTGTAAGAAAAAAATTGCATGATTTGAGATCACATAGAAGGAAGTCAGATGGTAACCTAGACAGAATACAAGCGTACACACACACGCGGTCCTGGAATACGGACTGACAGCAGGCCCTCCCCGGTGCTCATGTTAACACTCGACCCCACCCCCACCTGCTCTTCTCTGGCTGTGCCACCCTGCTTCACCCCTCCCGTGAAGGACTGGGTGGCACTCCTTGGGATCCTGCCTACATACACACCACATCCTGGAACTGAGAGGAATGAAGGCACAGTCCTTGCCCCCTCGCCCCCGAAGAGTAATCTCGCCGTTGGACTCAGTGACAAGTGAAGCACAGAAAGCGAACCGAACCATCCGCGGCTGGAGTTTTGCTAGAGGACTGCCCCCAGAAGGACAGAGTGAGTCCGTCAGCAGGGAGAGGACAGAGGTGAGGACTGTCCAAGAGGTTGGAGTGGGAACAGAATCCGCAAACCAGGACAAGCAGCAGATTGATCTGTGGCTTGCGAGTTGGTGGTGAAGGCGACGAGGTCTGGGGTGTAGCGATGGGAGACGGTCACCGACGCGAGGTGAGCCGATCTCAGAAGATGGACAAGGGCATGAAATGGAGGAAGTACCACGTGAACTAAAGGATGTTCCACTTTCCCCAGACTGATGGCTGGACGGAAGGGACAGCAGCCAGTGCCGAACACTTCAGTAACTGGGTGAATGAGCAAGAGGTAAGAATACAGTTACTGGGGTTCCGAGTGGTTCCAGTCCCTTAAGCGTCTGACTCTTGGTCACGGTCTCACGATTTGTGGGTTCAAGCCCTGAGCTGGGCTCTGCACTGATGGTGCGGAGCCTGCTTGGGATTCTGTCTCCCTCTCTCTACCCCTCCCCCTGCTCTCTTTCTCTCAAAATAAACAAACAAAAAATAACATTAGAAAGAATTACGAGCAGGAGGTAGAGAATGGCAGAAACCTCAGAGAAATGGCTTTAAAAAATGTTTTAGGGGCACGTGGGTGGCTCAGTCAGTTAAGTGTCTGACTTCAGCTGAGATTATGATCTCCCGATTCGTGGGTTCGAGCCCCATATTGGGCTCTGTGCTGACAGCTCAGAGCCTGGAGCCTGCTTCCGATGCTGTGTTTCCCTCGCTCTCTGCCCCTCCCCTGCTCACGCTGTCTCTCAAAACTAAAAAATTAAAAAAAAATTTTTTTTTAAAGTTTTAATATTTTCAATGTGAAGTAACAACTGTAATCACATGAGCCTAATACAGCTCCTCTCGGAAGCAGTGGACAGTTGCTGCCTGGCATGCAGTCATGCTCTGTTCCCACAAAGCTTTGCAGGCCAAGGACAAACCACACAGCCAGTTTTTAAATGACGTTCTTTTGTAATCACCCACAAATCTGGAAGAGAAAAGATAACTGCATTTTAGACGGTGCTAGAAGACCTGGGTGGTCCCAAATCATAGCCCACAGTGGATGAGAGCAGATGCAAGAGCACTGAGGGTCCTCTTCACGGGGCCAAGTATGGGAGGGCAGATGGGGGGAGGTGACCCAAAGCAAGCCAATTCACCCCCAAAGAAACTTTTAAGCATCTCAGCCACTGGAGGCATCCGGAAGGACAGATGCAGGAGCTGGGCACCAATGAAAACAGGACCGGAAAAGCAATCGGGTTCCTAGGCAGCTTCCCCTCCCCCACGCCCACACCCACAGCCCCGGGGGATCAGAGGCAGAGGTGGCAGTGAGGCACTAAGGAAAATGGGGATTAAGTAAGGTCTTCAAAACTAAGAGCAGGGCTCAGAATGTTCCCAGAGAAAAGAGCGATAGATAGACAGATGTTTGGGGACCCAACCACCCCTTGGGAAGCTCGTGGGCGCTCTCAATAGGCTGTTTTTGTAAAAAGGCCTCACTCCAATCTGTGCAGTCAACGGTGGGATATTTGGCGAAGTGGGAGGCAGAGGATAACAGAGGCAAACTAGGAACTCTGAAGAGTCACTAAGCAAGAAAAGGGTGTGACCAAAGGAATAATCTGAGGACGAGAAAGTGCTCCTAAAAGAGCCAAAATTTCAGAAGTCAATTCAAGGAAGATGGATCTCTGCACCACAAAAACAGGATGAGAAGACAGACATGAGTAATAGTAGCAAAGACGATCAGAAAAGCAATTCAGGAGTTCCGATATATGTAACAGAAGATCTAGAAATCAGAGAAATAAAAAACGTGAGGAGAAAATGATCAGAAGTAAGAAATCAATGACGGAAGGATATGAGCTTCTAGATTACAAGCAAGCAAAAAACAGGCGCAGAAAGCCAGTAATCAAAACAGCAAAACATTTCTCGACAGAAGTAAACCAAGGAAGGAGCCAGGCCACTTCCTATCCATAGGGTGGCTATCAAAACCCAGAAAACAGCACATTGTTGGTAACGATTTGCAGAAATCGGAACCTTTGTGGGGCGCATGAGGGGCTCAGTTGGTTGAGCATCTGACTCTTGATTTCAGCTCAGGTCATGATCTCACAGGTTCATGAGTTCAAGCCCTGAGTCAGGCTCTATGTTGGGAATGCAGAGCCTGCGTGGGATTCTCTCTCACCCTCTCTCTGTCCCTCTCCCTCTCATACAAACTCTCTCTCTCAAAATAAATGTTTAAAAAATAATTTTAAAAAAACTTTTAAAAAAAGCTACTTTGAAGATTATGATTCTGACACTGGAGGAACTACAGCGATTGGCAGTGGAAGGAATCACACGTGAAATTCCTTTAATATTTAATGACTTAAAAAAAATAGTTAAGATGGTACATGATACCTTATGTGTAGTTTACCACACTTAAGAACATACATATTAAGAAAAGAAAAGAAAAGAGGTATCTAGAAAATAAAAACCTGGAAAGTGGTGAGATGGAGGCCGAGACATCAGCCAGTGTAGACCAGAGCCCAGGCAAGAGACCCCAGGAAGGGGGTTCACTGGTGGGGCTCACACACCAGCACACAGGGACTCCGCCGTGACCGAGGGAAGCCCGAGAGGCACAGAGGATTGAGCCAATGAAACGAGGGGGCCAGTGAGCCCGTCAAGAAAACTGAAAGCTGCGTGAGAAAGGAGCCGATGAAGGACGTGCTGCCTCGGCAGGAAGCCACATCACAGGGGCCCGGAGCCCGTTTCAAGTGTGAAATAACCACACTAAACAGGCTAACTCTTTAATCTGGTAAGTAGTCAGCAATGTCTACTTTCTGTTTTGTATTATTAAAGACAATGTTTTTAAAGTTCATTTATTCTGAGGGAGGGAGGGAGGGCGGGAGAGAATCCTAGGCAGTCTGCGCCCACAGCACAGAGCCTGATGCAGGGCTCGAACCCACGAACTACGAGATCGTGACCTGAGCCGATCAAGTTAACCGACTGGCCCACCCAGGCGCCCCAGTGTTTACTTTGTTAAATCCGAAGTCAACGATACAAGTAGCTGAAACCACGAAGTAAATTCCTGAAGCAACAACAGAAAGGGGTAGAGCCGGCCGTCCTGGGGCGGGAGGGTGCCGAGGGGGCGTCTGTCTGCTGTTCTGGGGTCCTCGCGCCCCTGACCGTATCGGACTCTGCCTGTAAACTCTGGACGTACATCACTGGAACTAAAAGCAAGTCACCAAGACGACAGCGAGCGTGGCCAGGACGACGGCACGCACCTCGCCGGCAAAGAAGACCGTCCCCTGCACTTCCTCAGCAAGGATGTCATAGGCTTCGCCGCTCCCGCCCGTCTTCACGAAGCTGTAGGCCATCTGGATCCAGGGGTCCGCGCTCCACCGAGTGACGAAATACTTCGTGGGCTCGGGGACCTCCTGCGTGGAGCGGAAGGGACCAGGAGCCTGGGGTCAAAGAGGGGCCCGGACGGACCGTGGCCCCAGCACACACGGAGGCTCGCGTCTCCTCTGGCATCGGAGCCCCTCCTCCTAGACTCTGCCCCCTGCAGCTCCCCCCACCAGGGCCCGATCTGGGCGGCTTCCTCCATCTCCCGCCCGAAGCCTGCAGCCTCCCCGACGGCTCACTCCCACCCTTCACCCTTCGTCCTGCCGGAGACTTCATGGTTGCCAGCAGCTGACACGTCGGGCATTCCCTTTCGGACACCTGGCATGCGCCCAGGGGACCTCGACGTGTGGTTCTCGGCAGGCAGCTCCAACGGAAGTGCCGGACGAGGCCAGGTTTCATAGTCACTAGGTTTCAAGTACTTCTGTGCCCCTGACAAGCACCACCAGGAAAAACAGTTCTACGGGGAGGCAGGGGCTCCTGGGGGGGGGGACTCAGTCAGTTAAGTGTCCGACTTTGGCTCAGGTCACGGTCTCACAGTTCGTGAGTTCGAACCCCACGACGGGTTCTCCGCTGTCAGCGCAGGGCCTGCTTTGGATCCTCTGTCCCCCCTCACTCTCTGCCCCTTCCTGCTCACGTGCTCTCCTTCTCTCTCAAAAATAAACATTTAAACAATAAATAGAGTTCTATGGAAACTATGTGCTAAGTTCCAAATCACTACTGTGAAAATGAGTTTTTAGACAAAACCCGACAAGCCAGGGACTACTGTGAGATGTAATCAGATCAAGCAAAAGAACACCCCGGGTGTTTCCCTTCTGTCATGTCATCTCTTTCTACTTCCACTCCTTTATTTGAAAAAGATGAAAGCTTTGCCGCTTCCAGATCTGCAGAGACTGTGAGATGTCCTCAACTGGCAAATATAAAGTAGGTACCTTGAGCTCCTCTAGGGAAAAGACAGAGAAGAGACTAGGTGCATCTGAAGGGTACGAGAATATTCTGGATATTATCCCTCTAGGGGGCGTGGTGCCGCTTCAGCAACACGTATACTAAAACAGGAACGGTACAGAG
>CM053577.1:132071469-132250967 GCA_028646485.1 Cryptoprocta ferox | reverse complement strand
AAAGGAAGACAATGGTGAGAAACGCGCACGGAATATTGCTACCGGCTCCTTTGTGTCCCCCTAAAATTCCTGTGTCAGAACCTCAGGCTGTGACTGTATTTGAGAACGGGCCCTTCAGGAGGTAACTCAGGTCCAGTGGGGTCCCGAGCGTGGGCTTTAGCCCAGTCTGACTGGGCTCCCTCCAGGAGGCGGCGGGGAGGACACAGGCGAGCACACAGGAGGACCACGTGAGGGTGCGGGGGGGGGGGGGGGCGGCCAACTGCAGGCCTCGGAGAGAGGCCTCGGGAGAGGCCAAACCTGCCCGCACCTTGACCTTGGACTTTCCAGCCCCAGAACTGCAAGAACATAACCCTCCACCGCCCAAAGCCCCCGGGCGCGGCCGGACCGCGGGACCGTGGGGACCCTGGGGACTGTGGGCCGCCCGCCGCGCCCCCCCCCACCTCCTGCCCGCCCCGGGGGCGGCTCTGACCTGCTCCTTGAACAGCTCCTGGAGGGCGGCCAGGCACTGCTGGAGCACCTGCTTGTCATCCAGGGTCCGGACGGACGCCACGGCCTCCCCGGCGACCACCGACATCAGCACGCTCTGCTTCTTCTGCAGTCGTGGAAGGGACAGCGGTTCACACCTTGTGCTTCCGGCACAGACGTCCCTAAACGCGCGGCTCCACCCAGGGAAAGCCCTCGTCCTCACGCAGCTCCTGACGGCCCCCCGCCCCTGGTCCCCGTTGCAACCACCAGTCCGGACGTTCCCCTCACAAAACCCGTTATTCGTCTCCACATTGGGTTGTTTGCGGCTGAACAACTCAGGGAGAAGGGTAAATATCAAATTCGGGGTTCTGCTGCCTTTTTTCCTTATAAGACCTCGTTCTAGAAGAACTAGAAGAAGATGGAGAAGGCAGATGGGGGAAAACAATCTTTCTCAAACGGTAAAGAAATTTTGCCCAAGCGCAACCTTTTAGCATAAAGGTTATGTTAAACGTAAAGGGGCGCCTGGGTGGCTCAGGTCATGATCTCAGTTCATGAGTTCAAGACCCACATTGGGCTCTGTGCTGACAGCACGGAGCCTGCTTCAGATCCTCTGTCTGACCCCTCTCTCTGCCCCTCCCCGACTTGTTCTCATTCTTTCTCTCTCTCTCTCTCTCTCTCTCTCTCTCTCTCTCTCTCTCAAAAATAAACATTAAAAAAATTTAAGGGGCACCTGTGTGGCTCAGTCAGTTAAGTATCTGACTCCTGATTTCAGCTCAGGTCATGATCTCGTGGGTCATGAGACTGAGCCCCGCTCTGTGCAGACAGTGTGGAGCCTGCTTGGGATTCTTTCCCTCTCTCTGCCCCTGCCCTGCTCACTCTCTCTCTCTCTCTCAAAATAAACATTACAAAACAATTAAGAAAGTTTCTCGGAAGGAAGAAGAAAGGGGAACAACAGAACACCAGAGGTGATGCTTGTGCACAACACGAACATTACCTACCGAGTCCCAGGGACGCCCCACCCTCCCCCTGCCGCCCCACCAATCACATCTGCGACACGGAGCCCGCCCCCCTCGGGCCGGCCGTCCACTGCCCTCCACCCGTGCTCACAGGACCCCAGAGGGCACTGCTCAGGCCTGACTGCGCTGTGCTGACTGCCCCTAAGGGGACTCCCCAGCAGCCCGAAATATCCGTTGCCAAAAAACGAATCCGCTTCCCAGGGAGCAACATTAGTACTTGAAGAGAATGTGGCAGATGCTGGGGCTCCCCTGTGGGAAAAGCTCCGAGTCCAAGGCCCCGGCCAGCATGGAAGCGCCTTATCTACAGCATCCGCCACGTCCATCAGTTCCTGCGCTTCACCCGGGAGTCCTTACCAACCCAAATTCTACACTGTAGTCAGGGAATTCAACCACACGTCGCCAACGATTTTACCTGGGGATCCATGTCATAGAACACGGCAAAAAGCCCCCGCTTGCTGGCACTAGGCGGGACGTGGCCAAAAAAGTCAGCCCCTTGAACTTTACTGTCCCAAAATCTATACGGAAACTCCAAGGCAATCTGGAAAGTGAGCAAGAAGAGAAAGACGGTTAAGAGTTTCTGGAATCGGAAGTACAGTAATCGCTAAGAAACAATCTACGGTTCCTAACTACCGCGATACACAAAAAGCCAAACCCAAAATGCTCCCTTTCCATGCTCCTGTCTCGTCTGTTCTCTCGCGAGCATCTGGCTTTTGGGGCCAGTCAGTCCCGCCCTCCCACCGATAACGGCGGGAGCCACCGACAACCCCTGGGCTAATCCAAGGATGCCAAGGCACTCCTGAGGCCTGGTCTTGAAGCCGACGTCCCAAAGATAAACTCTCCCCTACCGCCAGAGGTACCAGCACTGGCATGTTCTGCTTAAGGGAAGATCTTATTTAAAGGCAGAGGAAGTGAAACATTCTCCTCACTGGGACAATTAATGGAGGGGAGGCTTGGAAAGCAGCCAAAAACAAAAAAACCCCTCACTTTATTTATGTACTTATATGCCAAGTTCAAATTTTGAACAACAACATTCACTTTCCTGATGTCAGGCCGAATTCCGACCTCGGCCGGCTCCCCTCCTCCTGTTTCTCCTGTTTCGGTAATGGCCTTTTGTATTCTTCACCGACAATTACTCAAATGAGAATAAAATCTTTGAATTTTATCTGGATGAACAAATGATCCACTCCTCCCCCAGGACCGGAAGGTGAGGAACCCCTGTCACCCGCCAGTCCTCTCCTGGGTGTCGGCGCCGGAGTAATCCAGTCACCTTTTCAATGATGCCCGCGCCTAAGCTGTTGATAGCCTTCATCTTCTTGTCCGACAGCGGCGGGGTGAAGTGAATGGCACCTTTCTGCAGTAAGGCCAGGGGGACGGTGACCAACACCTGTGGGGAAAACGAACAGTTCACACTCAAAAGCACAACCACCCAGTGGGTTCGGGAGCAGGAAAATCTCAACACCCAAAGGGCGTTCCCGTGCACAGGGGCGCCCGGCTGAAAAGTGGCATCCACGCAAAAGGACGCGCAGGAAGGTCTTGATGGTTTGAGAAAACCCTGAGTGAGAAGAGTCGGTAGATGCTGACTGTGAAAAGCAGTACTAAGAGGAAATGGCCCCAAATATGGAATAGGAAGAACTACATTTGTCTATCATTACTGGCACTTTTTTTTTTTAATCTTTACTTATTTTTGAGAGAGAGAGAGAGAGAGAGCATGCGCGCAAGCAGGGGACGAACGGAGAGAGAGGGAGACACAGAATCCAAAGCAGGCTCCAAGCTCCAAGCTGTCAGCACGGAGCCCGACGCGGGGCTTGAACTCACAGACCACGAGATCATGACCTGAGCCCAAGTCAGCCACTTGACCCACTGAGCCACCCAGGCGCCCCTGACACTTTCTAATTCGTGGCCAATACCTGCCCTACGAACCTCAAAGAATTGGGGTGATGCTTAAAACTCATACACTACGGGGCACCTGAGTGGCTCAGTCGGTTAAGCATCCGACTTCAGCTCAGGTCATGATCTCGCAGTTTGTGAGTTTGAACCCCGCGTTGGGCTCTGTGCTGACAGCTCAGAGCCTGGAGTCTGCTTCAGATTCTGTGTCTCTGGCCCTCCCTTACTTATGCTCTGTCTCTGTCTCTCAAAAGTAAATAAATGTAAAAAAAATTTTTTTTATTTTAAAAAAAAACTCATATGATATACATCAATATGCTTCATAAATGGTAAAGCACATCAAAAGCATTATGGATTACTGGGGCGCCTGGGTGGCTCAGCCAGTTAAGTGTCTGACTCTTGATTTTGGCTCAGTCATGATCTCATAGTTTGCGAGATCAAGCCCCACGTCAGGCTCCACGCTGACAGCCTGGGGCCTGCTTCTGTTTCTCTCTTTCCCTCTCTCGCTTTCTCTCTGACCCTCCCCCACTCACGCTTGCTCTCCCTCAAAATAAGTAAGTTTAAAAACATTTTTTAAAAAACATTATGGACTATTAGGGAGGAAGCAATTTATTGCAGGGTCTCCCAACAGCTTACAAAATCTTTCAGGAGAGCTGAAGGTACTGATGCTAACAGAGCCTTCAAGAATGACACTCAAACTCACATCACAAAACCCAGCCCGTCAAAGAGAGCAGTGGTGTCTCCACACAGTCAGGAAATTTCTGGCCCCAGCACCATGTGACCAGTCACACGAGGCGCCATTACGACCGCTACCAGCTCCAGAACCACACCGCTCACAGAACAAGCTGTAAGATGGCTCCTCGCGCCTTGCCCCACGACTCCCTTGTAGTTCATGAGCGGACCCCGGACCCTCTACTGGCCCCGCTGCGGAAAACCCAACACCTCGACCACTATGCTGGTCAGAAGCGAAGGAAAAGCCACGCCGTACCTTCCAAACCTCATGCCAGTGCACCTGAGTGGCTGGACCATTTCATATTTAGAACCGCAGCTGCAAGGGAGTCTGGGAAACCTGTGTATACGTGTGTGTGTCCACTTCTGTCTACACTGTAGGACAGCACACCCGGAGGAGCATGCCGTGGAACTGACTGCCAACCACCACGTCCACCACAGCCCTCAGCAAAGACTTAGCCTAAGTATGTGGCTTGAACCCCAATTCCAGGATCAGAGAAAGGCCAGAGTTCTTCCTGTGATTTTGTTGCTATTTTCTGCCACATGGAACTAAAATTTTTATGAAGTATAAAACATTTTCTCTGTCATCATCATGCAAGCAAATAACCAAAACAGAACAATTATTCTCTTGGAAGCAGAAGAACTTCAAGGAAGTAAGATCTGGGTATTTTCTTAACAACAAAATCACTTCCAAAAGCACACAAAGTGGGGCGCCTGGGTGGCTCGGTCGGTTAAGCGTCCGACTTCGACTCAGA
This sequence comes from Cryptoprocta ferox, assembly GCA_028646485.1. Lineage (NCBI taxonomy): Eukaryota > Metazoa > Chordata > Mammalia > Carnivora > Eupleridae > Cryptoprocta > Cryptoprocta ferox. Next base: position 132,246,118 of record CM053577.1, on the reverse strand, counting down.
TGGTGATCTTGAGGCCTGTGGGTTCGAGCACTGCATTGGGCTCTGTGCTGTCAGCCCGGAGCCTGCTTCGGATCCTCTGCCCCTCTCTCACTCTCTGCCCCTCCCTGGCTCACTCTCTCAAAAAAAAAAAAAAAAAACCCATAAAAAAAAAAGCACACGAACTTAGGTAAACAAACAGGCAAAAGGGACCAGCATGCTCTGGTCAGGGACTGAGGCCAGCCCCCAGTGGAAGCAGCCCAGGCCGCACCACACTGTGGCAGATGTCTATCGGTGTGTCACATTGGGGTGGAAATCTTTCACTTATAAGTCGAGGAAACTTCCAACTCAAACCGTGTGATCTGTGCAGACTACTATAAAAATACTTCTTTTAAACATTCCAGAACAGCCTTGAAAACACAGCCTGTAGCTATGCCCTAATAACCCTGGAGATACAGAGAGAGACGAGCAAAGGTGCCTGGTTAGGGTCAGGCAGAGGGGGACCCAGCGAGGGCCATCAAGAGGCAGAGTCACAAAATACCAGAGGTTGAGCCATCAGCTGACTTGCAATTTTAATTTTTTTTTATGTTTATGTGTATTAGAGAGAAGAGAGGGAGGCAGGGGGGAGAGAGAGAGAGAAAGACAGAGAGACAGAGCGTGAGCAGGGGAGGGGCAGAGAAAGACAGAGAATCCGAAGCAGGCTCCAGGCTCCGAGCTGTAGCACGGTCCCCGACCCACGAACCGTGAGATGGTGACCTGAGCCCAAGTTGGCCACACAACCGGCTGAGCCATGCAGGCTTTCAGCTGACTTGCAATTTTATTTATTTTTTTTTAATGCTTTTTTAAAATTTATTTTTGAGACAGAGAGAGACAGAGCATGAGAGGGGAAGGGCAGAGAGACAGGGAGACACAGAATCCGAAGCAGGCTCCAGGCTCTGAGCTGTCAGCACAGGGCCTGACGCGGGGCTCGAACCCACGAACGTGAGATCATGACCTGAGCCGAAGTCAGAGGCCTAACGGACTGAGCCCCCCAGGTGCCCCCTGACTTGCAATTTTAAAGAGAGACATTTAAAAAAAATTTTACCACCAGGAGGAGCTTTAGATCTAGCCTGATCTCAGCTGGGGGCTCACACAGAAGGACACATCAGGACGCTGCTGGCCAGTGGTCTGACACTGGCGACGCGGGGGACTCACCTGAGAAGCTTTACAAACATGACCAGACTGATCCCCGGAGAATCTCTGGGGGTGCGGTTCTGCAGCCTTTCTGTTTAAGCCCCTCCCAGGCGATTCTCACGGGAGCCAGGACTGAGAACCACTGCGCGTGGAGAGGCCACGCTACTCCTAACTACCCTGCTAGTCGATGGCCTAGCCCCCTGAGCTCACACACTAGACCCTGTCTCCTCACTTGACTTGCCCTCCTTTACTTCGGTCTGAATATCATGGACTCTGAAATACTTCTAGAGGACTGAAAAGGGCAGAGAGAGCACAGCTAATCTCGGAATCCAGTGACAGGCTGTCATATACACATTGTGGTCATTTCAGACATTACTAAATTGAAATAAACTTACAGGGCTTATGAATCCCGCTCCAGCCCAAGTAAGCACCTCTGCTCTCCAACACCTTGGAAATCTCTGTGTGATTCTGCAGAGTACAGCACCCTTCCAGTGTCCACCTACTAACGTGCTTTACAAAAAATACCAGTAACATAAAAGGACTTCTGCCAGTTTCAAAATGAAAACAGAGCTGTCTTGACTTGAAAAACGATTCCACGGCAAAACCAACCAACCAACCCACCACCTTTGTATGTACTGAATTTAAACAAACTAAGTTTTTGGGGAATGCACAACTTCTCAGAGCCTTTAATACACTCATATTTAACCCAAAAAGTAGACTGCAGTATACAACACTTTCAAACTTATTTGCCCAAAGATTTTCTTCTCTTATTTAACTCTCAGGATTGATGTACCACAGAACCCACTTTAAGAAACACTACTCAGGTCACCTGAGGGCTCAGTCAGTTAAGGGTCTGACTTCAGGTCAGGTCATGATCTCACAGTTTGTAGGTTCGAGCCCCGCCCTGGGCTCTGTGCTGACAGCTCAGAGCCTGGAGCCTGCTTTGGATTCTGTGTCTCCCTCTCTCTCTGCCCCTCCCTCACTTGCGCTCTGCTCTGTCAAAAATAAACATTAAAAAAAAAAAAGCACTATTCATGTCAACTAAAATTTAAAGAAAAAGGAAAAAGTAAACAAATACACACTATTTCGAATTCCGTCTACCATGAATCCATACAGTGTTAGATCAGTTCAGTCAGGTTTGTGGATCCTCACAGAAATGAGTGGAGACAGTGAACTCTTCAGGAATCAAACAAGGCCCCTGGCAGACTGCCAAAGGCCAACTTCTGGTAGAAAACTCTGTTTTCCCGCACCCCCGGGACCCTGGCTGCCCCTTGTGAAATGCCAGCACCTACCTTCTGTGCTGTACACCCTGTCCCATCCGCAATGGTCACCTGCACTTCATCTCCTGAATAATCAATGCTCTGCACCTGCGCAAAAAAATAACCGTGAAAACCTCGAGGGATGGGGCCATGGGGCCCAGGGTCCTCTTCAAGTCTATCATGTGAGTTGAGATCTTCAAGACTCCGGAGAATCACTTCCTGGCATTCGGAGACCTAGGTCGCACTTACAGCTGATTTCAGGGAACTATCACTCAGTCATTACAATTTATAAACGCTTTGTCGGAATACGGAAAACCTTTACAACACAGTCTAAAGTGAAATACACAGCCAAGTGGCGGCCTCTAGGTTAGAGCAATGCATAATACAGACACGTGGGGACAAAGACCTGAAGGGAACACTCTAGAGTGAAAATGGCTGCACGGTCTCAGGGAGGTCACGAGACCCTGAAAATGCACCTGAGCCACCACTGCTCCCAGACAGCGGCGCTGCCTAACGAACAGGCTCACGGCAAGCACCTGTCTCCTGTGTAATCTGCGTACCCCGAACCTGATCTCCTCCAAACCAAGGCCAAACCAGAGCTGCCCCTCCCGCCCACTGTCCAGACTCACTGGAGACTCGAGCCGAATGTCTAGTCCTTCCGCCAGCTTTTCAAGGATCACAGAGTAGCCAGGCGTTAGCAGAGTGTGGTCACCAGCAAACTGAGCAAAGAATTCGTTGTGGTCCCAGGAGCGAGCCGACACCTGGGAAACGATAACGTGCAGGAAAGCTTATTATTCATTTTATTTTTTTTTAAGGTAAACTCTACCCACAACATGGGGCTTGAACTCATGACTCCAAGATCAAGAGTGACATGCTCCACCGACTGAGCAGGCCACGCGCCCCAGGAAAGCGGATCTTAGAACAAAAGGCAGAAATGATCTGGGCGCGGGGACCACTCCTTGATAAACACACTTGGTGTATTACATATCAGTGATTCTGGAAAAGGAGGACTCTCCGAGTAAAACTGCATTTGAACAACTCCATCTATAAATATGCCAGCCACGTGTCTTCAACACGGCATGTGCACAGAGGCTGAAACCCGGCATGGTTCTGGAAAACGGTTACTCCAATCACAATGAAGTCGAAAGCAGAGAGGAGCGGCGTTGGACAAGAGGTCAGGGTCTTTTCAAAATACAGAGCGTCTGAGTATCAAGACCACAGTGGTCAAGAGGCTGAGGCCAGTTTAAGTCTACGTCAGCGAGACCAACAGACCATAAGTGCAAGCCTACTCTATCTTGGACTCCCGAGAGCAGCGTGCCCGGGGCCACGCGGGGCCTCCGTGGGGCACAAGGGAAGGCTGGCAGTGAACGGACAAGGCTCTGGGCCCCTCCCGGGTCCAGCCCAACGGCCGTCCTGCACTCGGTTCGCACACGGAGTCTTCACACACATCATCGGGAGGAAGGTTTCTCTCGCTTAAAAAAAAAAAAAAAAGTCTAAACCCCTGTGGGGTTAATATGCTCTGAAGTCACGGTGTTTGAACTTTTCAACAGCAGAACCATGGTTTCCTGTTTACCCAAACCGGTCGGGGGTTCGGTATTTAGATACGTGGTGCGTGCACGCACACGTGCACATGCAAACACAGGCGCGCACACGCACACACATGCGCACAGAGGCACACGTGCACATGCAAACAGGCGCGCGCACATGCACACACACAGGTGAACACACGCACACGTGCACATGCAAACACAGGCACGCGCACACAGGCACACGTGCACACACAGGCACACAAGAGGCACACGTGCACACACAGGCGCACACAGGCACACGTGCACACACACACATGCACACACACAGGCACACGCACACAGGTGCACACCAGGCATACATGCACATGCACACGTGCACAGGCGCACACACGCGCACACAGGCACACACAGGCACGCACACACACAGAGGCACACGCACACATGCACACACAGGCGCACGCACACATACACACATGCACACATGCACAAGCACACACGTGCACACAGGCGCACACACATGCACGCACACACACACATGCACACGTGCACACAGGCACGCACACACACACATGCACACGTGCGCACGGGCGCGGGCTTCACGGCAGCCAGCCGCACCTGATGGAGGCTGCTCCCGCAGGCGTACTCCAGGTTACTCAGGTGGAAGTGCAGCACCTGCTGTTCAAGTTCACTGAACTGGATGCCGGACTCCTGGATGAAGGCCTTGTAGATCTCCTCAATCTTTTCTGTAGCGAGAATGGGGCAAAACGGGAAAAACACGGCTGTCACGTTATTCTCTAACCCTTCGCCCCAGGCTTCCAACCTCCTGCCACCTGCAAAAGCCCAAAGCCGCAAACCCCAGGTCCCTTCCCAAGCAAACTCGGGGCGTGGGGGGCCGTATCTCGAGAAGGCTGGTTTCGCTCACACAGGATAAGCTTATCTCAACTGGAAACAAAGTCAGTAGGGCTATCTATCTTCAGCCACGTGTCATTTCTGCCCAGCTGAAAAAATTTTCTTTTTTGACTCAAGGAGGAGAAAAAAGTACCCTCCCCCCCCCCATATAAAGACACACACCCAGAGACAAGTCCTCCTCCCTTTCTGGTCCTAGTGCGAATCACCTGAAGTCAAGCTCTGAGCACCGCTCACCTCAACTAAGAGACCTACCATGGACCGTTGGCTATACTCTCTCCAAAACAAGACTACTCCATCACGGCCTCTCAGCACCTCAGCCTTCTGCCTCGCTCTCTTGTAATTACTGGTTTTTTACCGCCTGGGTAATAAATTCCAAAACCCGCGGCCAGACACCGCTAGCACATTTTCAGCCTTTCCAAAGACAGCAACTACCGCCCGCCCGCTCGCACGCTCTGCGGAGCTGCGGCCCAGTCTCTCCCCGGTAAATGCCAACCGCGGGAGGCGGCTGTCCCCACTGCCCTCGCCGCCGGCCCCCCAGCGCGGCCCATCGCCCCTGCGGGCCGGCATCCCCCGGCTGCTATGCCCCCTGGGGATCCTGCTTGCTAGTCACCCCAACATTCACGCACGTCACACAACTGGAACTTTCAACTACACATACATGTATCGTTCCGATTCCGGTCTTAGACTCCCTCCCTTTACCGCAGGGATGTTGGGGGCGGGGAGGCTCACGTCTGACAAACGGTAGGAATCTTAGCACGGGCCCTTCTTCATCACCTTCCCAGTGAGAACCACCACCCTACACCCACACCGCAGACTCCAAGCTTCTTTCTATCAAGTCCTGTGCACCTGCTTAGCTAGACACGGAACTGAAAGGGAGTTTTAAAAAAATTGGTTTTGGCAGCTCCAGGTTCTCATTAAAATTTTCCATTCTTATGCTAGAAGGTTGATCCAGGGATGCCCGTGGCACCTCTGGATTTGTGCCGGGCCTTCAGCCCCAGACCACAGGGCTTTCCTGCCACTTTCACTCCCATCCTGCAGTTCCATTCCTGCATCCTGCCGTGTACTTCCTATTTTCCTTTCGCTTTTGTAGGGATTCGGGGAGAACCAGGACTGCTGGAACAGTATGTAAAATTAAGTATGAACAGACGGCGAGAAGCCTTCACGTGATTTTTATGTAAATTACATTTAAAAGCTTTAGTACATATGCTTTGTGAAATTAACTCTAGCTTCTCACTATTTATATTTGGGTGTTTTGGGCCAAGTGCTAATTAGGTAAAATCTCAGCTCAGACATTACTAGGCGGGATGTAACCGGAACCTTCCTCACGTGGAGATGTGTGCCGCATTATTCAAGCTTTTCAAAAAAAGATTCATAAAACCAAACACCAACTTACACAGTCAGTGCTGCTGGTCCTGCCCTGAGGACTTTTCTTAAACAAGGCCAAGACAGAGCAGTGCTATTAACGTTTTTATCTGGTAGCCCTGAGAACAGGGTGAAGAAAACCCCACCCAGGGACCACCACACACGTGCACAACGCTAACCACATGCTGAGAACATTCCACAAGTCGGCCTAGTAACCACCTCCAATTCCAGAAAATTCAACAGCCCACCAAGTGGGTCTGATCACTGATTCAATGATCCCTGTGCATCCCAGGACATTTCTGAAAATGTCTGTTCGAGTCTGCCAGTGAACACTTAACTTGGAAGGGCAGCTCAACGTGCTGGGTCTCAGGGCAGGAAAGGAAGGGGAGGGTACAGAGAAGGGCCGCTCCCTGCTACTGAGACGTTTACCCCAGTGACGAAGCATCTACCAGGATGAAGAACTAAAAATCCTTTCAGGAAACCTACAGTTGAAGCAAATTAACATCTTGCGAATGGACCGGACCTTCCGCCAAGAACTACAAGTCGATACATTCAGGCCATAGTATCCATTTAAGAAGGAATGTGATAAAATCTCAGCTGGCACGCTCATGGAAATGAGTTGTTACCGACAGTCAAGTTTTCAAAGAGTACATTTAGTACTTTTTGGTCCATTTAGTACCAATGAAAGCCTAGCAATTCTGAATTTAAGATTTTTAAACTGTAATATACATTTTTGAATTCTTAAAATGTACTGGAAAAAAAATCTCAACCTACTGCACAAAAGAGGGAAAGGAAATCCGGGCATACAGAAACTCTCTTATCTAGAGAGGGCATTATGTCATTGACCATTCACACGGGGCTTACCACGGTTTCCTTGAAAGTAAGCTCCTGTGGGAAACTGAAAATTAAACGTTTACATCATTTTAACACCAGCTACTTTATGCAACGTTAAGATCTGTGTGTGCCCGTGCACACGGGCATCTAAAGGTCCCTGAGGAAGATCTGCTCCCGAGTGGGACAGTCTGGGGAATTCATCAGTCCAAAAGGAATGTTCATAGGACTCCATTTTTTTTTTTTTTAAGGAGGCTCTACACCCAACGTGGGGGCCTGAACTCACAACCCCGAGATCAAGAGTCACGTGCTCCACTGACCGAGCCAGCCGGGCGCCCCTTCAGAGGACTCCTCTGTTCCTGCTAATCCAGCTTTGGGTTACAGAGAGACTCCCATGGAACATTCAGAACACCATTCTCCCATACCTCCTAAGGGCACATCTTGGAGCTGAGTCTTATCCTTTCTCCACTCAGAGACAACATCCAAGAGAGCATTAAAATGAAAATCCATGCGCTTGTCAATAGTGGGGTCAGTTATTCTTCCACCTTCCTGAATTAAGTCACATCTCTCTCCAAATTTATGCATGCTGATGCCAAGCTTCAAAATAATAAGAATAAGAAGGTGAAAATTTTCCCTGGAAAAAACACTTACAGGTTCTAAGCTGAAATCAGACAGAGCTCTCTCTGGAGAAAAGGGTCTAGTAGATCCCAAAAGGAAAGCTAAGCAGGCCTCCTGGAGAATGGCAGCAAAGTCAGGCAGTGAGGAAAGAGCGTGAAATCCAGGAGCGCTTCTCACAGGAGCAGGTGAGGGTGACAGCAGGCAGCGTCTATGCCATGCACCCTCCAGCTTCTCGGCCAGGGTCTGTTAACGTATCAGGTGCTACAGCTGCACACGGCCCCCACTCGCTCTGACGTTCTGTCCCCTGCGTGGACCTTCACAGGAATGAGCACGCAACCATACCAACGCTCACTGAAGCTGATGCCGAATTTACTGGCAATAAACAGTTGAGGAAAAACCCTTGGGCCTACACCAGGTCTTCAAAGAACTTATGAAGGGTTGCCCGATAAAAGACAGGATGCCCTCTTAAAATCCTATTCTCAGATAAACAACCAGTGGTTTGGGTTTCTGGGGGTTGTTTTTTGTTTTTGTTTTTTACTGTAAGTATGTCCCAAACATTGCATGCAAAATAGCCCATGTGATATTTGGGATATACTTATCCTAAAAAAAATTACTTGTTGTTTCTCCAAAAAGTCAAATTTAGCTAGGTATGCTATATTTTTATTTGCTTCGCCCGGGCAACCTTAAAATGACAAGCTTATCAAGTGGCCTGCAAATAACACACAAATACAATTATAGATCTCAGGAAAAAAGAATCTTCTCTGTTCTCTAGCTCCCCTTTCTCAGAAAGGAAGAACGATAACTGTTTTCCCCGGGAGGGAGGGGGCATGAAATCATTTGGGGGGAGAAGCTTATTGATACTATATACAAGCCAAATCAGACCGTGTTTTCTTCTGCTTATCTACAAGACGAACTGTAAAGAAACCCACTTGCTCACACATGAGTGCTACCGGGTTGTTGATACAGCCATTGACAATCTGCGCCCCTCTTCCCACTGTGACTCCTTTGAAAGATTTATCATCCCACACTCGGCCTCCAATTCTGTCTTTGGCTTCCAGGACAGTCACCTAAAAAGACAGGCAATCAGGGAAGCTAAACAGGAATAGAGCAGCCGTTTTAAATACAGTACTCTAAATGCAAAATGACATAGTTAAGTAAGTTCCGTATTTCGTTAATTATTATATTATAATTATTATATCGCTTGAGAAAAAACCTTAAAATGAGGGCGGGGCGAAGAGAAGCCAAAGTTGATGTTAAAACACACAATCCAGCTTTTAGCAAGGAGTGAGTGAGTGGCCTGCCTCTTCTCTGACCCCACAATGGTAAGATTTCATGAGCCGGCACATGAAATGCACTCTGAAGGCTTTTATGAAATACTATCCCACGAATTAAAAGGCACTGTAAGAAACTAGGTTAAAGCGGTGATTTTGTCCTATGAAACATCTATGTATGTGGCAAAATTCCTTTAGCATTGCAAATAGGCCTCAATGTCCCTAAGACGTGACTGTTATTAAAAAACAAACAAACAAACAAACAAACAAACAGCATCGCCAGAATGGCTCAGTCCGTTAAGCGTCCGACTTCAGCTCAGGTCATATCTCACAGCTCATGAGTTTGAGCCTTGCATCGGGCTCTGTGCTGACAGCTCGGGAGCCTGGAGCCTGCTTCAGATTCTGTGTCTCCCTCTCTCTGTCCCTTCCCTGCTCACGCTCTTGTCTCTCTCTCTCTCTCTCAAAATAGAAATAAACATTAAAAACAATGTTTTAAAAATCATATGTCATTCTGTCCAAGGATGACCTCGTGGGCTTGACTTAAGCGGGCTGGCCCCATACCCAGACGATTTTACCTCCCCCTAAATTTCTTTTTTTCTTTTTAAGAGTTTAAATGATTCTGCATTTTTTTAAAAAAAGATTTTTAAGTAATCTTTACACCCAACGTGGGGCTTGAATTTACAACTCTGAGATTAAGAGTCACATGCTCTACTGGCTGAGCTAGCCAGGCGCCCCTACTTCCCCCAAATTTCTGAGGGCAGGAGGGGCTGTGGGTGACGGACAGCCCTGTGGCTATAAGCGCTACACTTCTCTGGGCTGCAGTGACCCAGGAAAATGGGAATCCTATGCAGCGCGAGGCTGCCCATCCCACTTCTGGATCTTGAAAAGCACTCTTTCAAATTGCTCAAGGAGGTTCCCCAAGTTAACCATCTCCTAGGTTCCTCAGAAGACTCTATTTCCTGTGCATGACAAGGATGGGTGGTCTCTGCGGGGTCTGTCTTATCACCCCGTGAAAGAAAGGGGAGAAGAGGTGGGAGTCCTCTCAATATTTTATTCCTCATTTTCTTCAACAAGCAAGGCCATACCCAAGTGTCTACCCTCCCCACTCTCTTTCTCGGACTTCATTCAGATTAACACAGACCGACCCATTTCTTGTTTCTTTTCAGTGTAAGAGGAAGGCAAGACATTAAAGACAGCACCCTAGACTCTGGATGTTAATAATCTTCCCTATAATATAATCTGTGAGTTTCCTAAGTAAAAACAAACTAGAAACCCTGGCCCTAATATCTGATGCTGGAAAAATAAATAAATGATCAACTGAAACACTTCCTAGCTTAACACCATTAAGAAAATATTTCATGGGGTATCTGCGTGGCTCAGTCTGCTGAGCGTCTGATTTCGGCTCAGGTAATGATCTCACCATTTGTGGGTTTGAGCCCCCATCCGGCTGTCTTGTCTGCTTCCAGCTCAGAGCCTGCTTTGGATCCTTTGTCACTCCCCCACTCTCTGCACCTCCCCGGTTCACGTTCCCTCTCTCTCAAAAATAAAAATTTTTTAAAAAAGAAGAAAATAAATTGAAATGCAAACACACTTCCTATAAATCCAACTCAGGCTCTTCTGTTTTGTTAGCAACATAAAGTAACCCAAGACTTAATGTCTTCCATTCACCCAAAGGAAACGGATCCTAGACGTGGCTACTGAAACCTTTTCTCCTCTCGGAAACTCCTCCAGCAGAGAAGACACCATTGAAAAGAAGCTGTCATTTCTTCCAGCCAGACAGAGAAAAGTGAAGACTAATTCAATTCTACCAGCTGATTTTCACATCTGGTTTAACTGAAAACCAAAGTCCTTGAAAAATAAGTTTTTAAAAATGAAAAATGTGTCAGACCTAAAAGGTTACAGAAATCGAGGGGATGGTTAATTTGAATGAACCTAATAGAAATTAGATTCTAAATTGCACAGTTTTTTTCTTCTAACAGTCTCTATTTCAGCTAATTTTGAACTGGAATAAGGCCACATACTAGGCTAAAACTATCCTACCTTGAAGAAACAAACTGCCTCAAATAGGTATAGCACACTTTAAAAGTCCTGCAGCAATTCTGTCTCAACAATGGATTCACTAATTCAATCTTGCTTCCAAAATCAAAGATTTTTGTTTCTCAGAGTGGGATTCAAAGTGTGCCTTTGATGGGCACCTGGCTGGCTGTCAGCAGAGCATGCAACTCTCCATTCTCAGGATTGTGGGTTCAAGTCCCACATTGGGCACAGAGGACAGAGGTTACTCAAAAAAAAAAAAAAAAAAGTGTATTTTTGATTTTCATATGAAAATTTTCAGTGTGTTTCAGAAACTTTTATACAAGAAATGGTGAACTTCCAAGCCACTATTAGCTGTCTCGAGCTATTGCAAAAACAAAGACTTTTTTCCCAATGTCCCCTCTATAGTGTCAGTAACAACTTGGGAAAAATTTCTGCTTTAATACCTGCACAGAATCTCTTCTGACTTGCTCATTAGGAGTCTAAAAGTCTGTCCAAAGCTGTTGGGAACTGCTATTCCCTCTCATTTTCTTTTATTAAACCAATTTCAATTTTTTTCTTTTCTAGGACCGATTACAAAGATTTTAAAGATACAAAGATACAGTGCATTTGGCATTGCCCACTAAAATCAGAAACTGGTTTCTAAATCTTAGAAAATTTGGACCAAAGGTGTGGTTAAGCAACTGTTATCAACTTCATGTCCCAAAATCTTACCTTAATTCCAAAGTTATGCAGTTGCCTAGCAGCTGCTAATCCTGCTGGACCAGCCCCGATAATGATGACTGATTTCTTTAAAAAAAAAAAAAAATTTTTTTTGGAAAAAAAAAAAAAAAAGAGGATCCAATTAGAGAAATGAAAACAATATACTGTGCTAGCTGTTCTAGAAGGTACTAACCGCCAAGGCATGTTAGCTCATCTGCATTTCTTTGATGTTCGTAGAAAGTTATTACTTGTCTTAAGTCTCCTCTACAGTCTAGGGAAACAGTTCTTGACACTCTCTTCCCCAGAGCAACACACATTCTACAAACGTCTTGCTTTATAATTTCTGTGGTGATAATGTGACTGCCACTAGTAATATTAACTAGTATTCACTACTATTATGTACCTGCATACTAGCATTGATCATGGTGGGGGTGGTGTTCCCGCTAAAGCAACAGTCACCTACGTTGTGGTAATCTTTAGGAAGAAGATGCTGGTCAGGGCCGACACTGAGAACCCCTGTGTTGATGAGGCCTTTCCTCGTCATAAAATAAAGTATCCTCTCCACTTCCTGAACGCATCGGATACGCACGAGACCCCGGACGATGATGTGAGGAATACACTTCTGAGGCGTAAGAGCTTCCTATGTTTGGAAACAAAACCAAACTGTTAAAACAAACAAATATAACACATAACTCTTGGTTCCTCCAAAAGTTAAACAGGGGGCGCCTGGGTGGCTCAGTCGGTTATGCGTCTGACTTCAGCTCAGGTCATGACCTCGCAGTTTGTGTGTTCAAGCCTCGCATCGGGCTCTGTGCTGACAGCTCAGATCCTGGAGCCTGCTTCAGATTGATTCTCTCTCTCTCTCTCTCTCTCTCTGCCTCTTCCCTGTTCGTGCTCTCTCTCTCAAAAATAAATAAATGTTAAAAAAAAAAAAAAGTTAAACAGAATGACTATATGACCCAGCAATTCCCTCATACACACTGAAAAGAGCTGAAAATGTAGGTTCCAACAAAATTCATAACAGCACTATTCAAACTGCCAAAAAGATGGAAACTATCCGAGTGTCCATCAATGGATGAATGGATTAGCCAATGGGGTATATCCATACGTGGAATATTATTCTGGGGCACCTGGGTGGCTCAGTTGGTTAAACCTCCGATTTTGGTTCAGGTCATAATTTCAGTTTGTGAGTTCAAGCTTGCTGTTGTCAGCAAAGAGCCTGCTTTGGCTCCTGTGTCTTCCTCGCTTTCTGCCCCTCACCCGCTCCTGCACTCTCTCTCAAAAATGAATAAAATGTTAAAAAAAAAAAAAAGATACAAAGGTCTGATGCCTGCCACCACATAGATGAACCCTGAAAACATTATGTTAAATGAAGAAGCGACTTACAGAAGGCCGCATATTGGATGATTCCATTTATATAAATAACCGCACTGGGCAAGTCTACAGAGACAGGAAGTGGACTCGTGGCTGCCAGAGGCTGGGGGAAGGGAGGAATGGAGAGACACTGCTTAATGGGTGTGGGGTTTCCTCTTGGGGTAACAAAAAAGTCCTAGAACTAGATATGGGGACAATCACACAACACTATTTACCTAATGCCACTTAACTGTACGTTTTACAGTGGTAGAAATGGTAACTTTTATGTTGTATGTTACCCCCCCACACACACACAAACATCTTTCAGGGTATTCAAGCCCATCAGGTATCACTTAAGACGTAGTAAGATCAAAGGGAGGTCTGCCTGGTGAAGGACAAAAAGAAAGGGACAAAAAGGAAGATACAGCATTTTGTATTTTCTCACCTAATCCTCTCCCCTCCAAGAGAAGGACAGCTAGAGGGAGCGTGGGCTGACCACATCGTAAATACATTCCTGACTCAATAAACCACACAGCAAGGGCCACTGCCGAAGCCCACGCTGCCACGGGTACTGGCAGCAGGAAAGCTGGATTCTCATCAATGATAAGATGCAAGGAAACAGGCTTAGGAACTTGTTTAAAAAGCGGGGAGGGGTCCCTGGGTGGCTCAGTCGGTTGAGTGTCCGACTCTTGATCTCGGCTCAGGTCATGATCTCACAATTCATGAGACTGAGTCTTGTGTTGGGCTCTGCGCTGACAGCCTGGAGCCTGCTTGGGATTCTCGCTCTCCCTCTCTGCCCCTCTCCTGCTCACGTTCCCTCTTTCTCTCCCTCAAAATAAATAAGTAAACAACAAGAACAAAGACACTGCCTTTCCCTACTCATCCCAACTTTGTTAAGGTCTTGGAACATTTCAAAGATTCAAGATTAATGTAGCCTTGACCCAGTGTCCTGAAACACAGAGAGAGCAAGTCAGGGAAGGGGCAGAGAGAGAGAGAATCCCAAGCAGGCTCCACACTGTCAGCACAGAGCCAGACTCGGGGCTCAAACTCACAAACCACAAGATCATGACTTGAGCCGAAATCAAGAGTTGGACACTTCATGGACTGAGCCACCCAGGCAACCCCTTAGGATTTTCTTAATAACATTTTCTATAGGTTAATACTTTAAGAATACACTGTATAATGCACACAACATACAAAATGTGTTGTTAATCAACTGTTTATGTTACTCGTAAGGCTTCCAGTCAACAGGAGGCTATTAGCAGTTAAGTTTTGGGGGAGCCAAAAGTTGAATGTGGATTTCTGACTGGGTGGGGAATGAAGTCAATGCCTCTAACCCCCAGATTGTCAAGGGCCAACTGCATTCTCAAAGTATTCAAGAAATAGCACTGGCTCGGGATGCTGCAGAAGGTAAAGAAACTTGTTTGTTTTCATGAAATAAAAATAATTTCAAAATCTTTAATTCACAGCCTCTAGATATGTGTTTTCCTACTAAAATATTAAACATATGTAATACATACTATTTAATTAAATATTAAAATAGATCCAGGCTGATAAGTTCAGGATTTTTTCTGCAAGCTTCTTCACCCAAACCAATTGATTTTTTCAAAGTCAAATGAAAAGAAATGTGAAGAAAAATGAATCCAAGCCTGTTTTTCTGAAAAGTGTATCTTTGCAACTTATTTACAGGAAATTCTGACCGCAATTTTGTTCAGTTCAGCAAATGTTTATTGAGCATCTACCTCAGGCCTGCTGGGGAGGAAATGAACAAGTCTGCCTTATCCAACCCATTTATGTAATTCATATACACTGCATTAACAACTATAACCTAATCAGGTCATCTCATGCTGGATTCTACCCCAGTGAAACGCCAGGGTGGAATCAGAATATCTATTCTTTTAAATGTCTATTTGTAAAATGGGGGGGGGGGGTAGGTGGAGAGGGAGGGAGGGAGGGAGAACGTATAGGGGAGGGGCAGAGAGAGAGGGAGACACAGAAACGAAGCAGCTCCAGGCTCCGAGCTGTCAGCACAGAGCCCATCGCGGGCTCAAATTCACAAACTGCAAGATCATGACCTGAGCAGAAGTCGGACGCTTAGCTGACTGAGCCACCCAGGCGCCCCCAGAATATCTTTCTTTAATCAAGATTAATTTGGCAGTCTTGCCAAATGTTCTGCATTCACCAGTTACTCAAAAAATTACAGAAGCAATTAATATCTCAGAAAAATACTAGGGTTAGGGAAGCCTTTGCTGCTGTTGTTTTGAAGCTTGTGCTCCCTTCTCATTTAGCCTCGCCCCCTTCCAGGCAGGGGCTGCGTGAGGCTCCTAACATTTCTGCAGTCCCAGCAAACAGCAAAGCACTGGTCTCAGTGCTGAAGGATACTAACAGTGTAAGAACGTCCGCCCCCCGGGGGGTTTATAACCCAACTTTAATGTTTTACTTCTCTTCCTCTTGGCATTCACAGCGGAACGCTCTCTGAACCAACTCTGCACCTTCTGCCCGCTCACTAGAGAGTCAAAAATCCTGATCTAATCTGAAGTGGGGTTTCTCAGCATACAGAGACTTTGCAGCCCTTAGGTAATACTTGGAGACCTCTCTGACGGTCACGACCGGGGTGAGCTAGTGGCATCCAGGTGGTAGAAGCCAGGAAGGCTGCGGAACATCCTACCGTGCCCAGGACAGCCCCCCATTCCCAAAGACTATCCACCCAAACGCCAGCAGTGCGGAGGCCCCCCCACGGCTACCGCAGCCCCTCTCTGCGGAGAGCAGCCTCTGTGGGCACGCGGTAGCTCACGTTCCCCTCACGTACCTTGCAGTTCGTGTACCACAGCGCAAGGATGAGGTTCCTCAGCGCCAGGTACATGGTGGGGTCCCGGGAGTACTCCGGGAACTCATAGAGCTCGTCCAGCTCCATCACGTCTGGCCTCACGCACAGGGCTTTGCCGCACTCGTTGGGTTGATAGAAAGGCTGGAAGTACCGGTTCATGCCTGGAGCTGACAGAAGGCACAGATGGGCACACCCCCGGCCGTGACCCCCAAACCCGGGGAAACGACAGGGCAAGAGCAAACCGCAGGTGCCATGGTCTGTCCTGCACAGACATTCCTGCTTCCTCTGTCCAGTCTGATGAAACACACACGAACTACCCATTTTTCCCATTCTTTCTTCACAAATTTAATTTCCATGGCATGGAAATTTTTTTTTTTGCACCTACCATAAAATGGACCACCTTAACCGTGTTCAGGTGTCGCATGCAGCCGGGTTGAGTACATTCACACTGTTGTGCAACAAATCTCCAGAAATCCTGTATCTTGTAAGACTGAAATTCTCTGAACCAATTCCCATGGAAACAGATTTTAAAAAGTAACTTATTGGAATTTTTCCGACTAAAACATGGGGCGCCTGGGTGACTCAGTCGGTTAAGCGTCCAACTTCGGCTCAGGTCATGATCTCACAGTTCGTGAGTTCAAGCCTCATGTTGGGCTCGGTGCTGACAGCTCAGAGCCTGAAGCCTGCTTTGGCTTCTGTGTCTCCCTCTCTCTCTGCCCCTTCCCCGCTCATTCTCATTCTCTCTCTCTCCCTCTCTCTGAAAAATAAAACACTAAAAAAAATTTTAAAAACATGAATAGGTTCACAGAGATATGTATTAATCCCTGACTCCTCTGAGAATCCTTGAACAGTGGGATAGCATTTAAGTTATCCTTAGTGCTGTTTCTACGAACAGAGACTATTAATATAACATGTACTTAGTTGTTCTAAAGCCAGAAAAAAATGCTTTTTCCTAAACTGCCTTTCAGGAACGTTGTGCCTATATCATTAAACATGACTTCAATGGACAGAGAGTATTTTCCTATGACTTAACGACTCCCCATTGCTGGGCATTTACATTTCATCTAGTTATTTCACTATTATCAACAATGCCATATAAATCTTTGGAGTCATGCTTAATAATTTACTTTGATAATTAATTAATTTAGGGTAAATTCCTAGAATAAAGAGGTGTCTATTTTAAGGTTTTTGAATCACGGTCAACCATCCCTCACAAATGCCCACAGCCACAAACAGCATTTGCAAGCCTGTTACATTGCACCTTCATTAACCTTGGAATTTACCATTTTAGCTTTGATTCTGACCACATCCACATTTTTCAATTTTTTTTTCCTTAACTTTTTAACTTATTTTTTGAGAGACAGAGAGAAACAGAGCATGGGCAGGGAGGTGGAGGGGCAGAGAGAGAGACACAGAATTGGAAACAGGTTCCAGGCTCTGAGCTGTCAGCTCAGACAGAGCCCGACGCGGGGCTCAAACCCACGAACCGTGAGATCATGACCTGCACCGAAGTCGGACGCTTAACCGACTGAGCCACTCAGCGCCCCCACATCCACATTTTTAGAGGGCCCAGTGTTATTTGGTTAAAAACCTTAAAAAAACGCTTCCAGGTCAGAATCTATTTGCACCATCAAACGTGAAGTTTGTTAGTGTGCAGACGCAGGAAGGTCTAGAATTGCTTCTTGTACACCAAGAATTCCAGTAGAGAATTTTAAAGATCCATTTAAAATAAACAGTCAATGCAGGTCTGGCCTGACCTGGATTGTTTTCGAGAGTGGATCACTTTGCTGAGATTTTCAACAGCTCCATTAGAAGGAAAGAGACTCAGAGAGAAAAAAAAGAGTGGCTTGTATGGTCAAGACTTTCTTCCACTATGTTTGAGTCCATGTTATCTTCAAATTATGCAGTCACCCAAATTTCAAATAATTAACTCCTTGGGGCGACTGGGTGGCTCAATCAGTTAAGCAGCTGACTTTGGCTCAGGTCATGGTCTCAAGTTTGTGAGGTCAAGTCCCACATCGGGCTCTGTGCTGACAGTTCAGAACCTACTTGGGATTCTCTGTCTCCCTCTCTGCCCCTCTCCCACTCATTCTCTCTCTTTCAAAACTAAATAAACACTAAAAAAAAAAAGTTGTTAAAAAAATAAAAATAACTCCTTAAAGTCGGTAGACACAATTCCTAGACAGGTGTTACAGACTTCACACCACGGAGGGGAAACTGATTGCATGATATATACAAGTGATACGTCTAAGCCACAGCGTAACTAAATGCATGAAATAACGAGGTGCCCTCTATCAGGTGGTATACACTGCGTTCCGCTCACCCACATGTGTCCAGGGAAAGAGGGGCAGGGAAAGCAGGGAGGGCCGGGACCAGCTCTCACCTAGCGCGGAGGGGGCCGCCTTGGAGGGCTCCAGCTTCCCGGGGCTGGTGCTGCCGGCCACACGGTGCGTGCTGGCGCAGGAGGGGCTCATGCCCACGCAGTCGGGGTAGTAGGCAGAGAGCAGGGGCGCCGCCACGCTGTCTTTCAGCAGAGGAGGGAGGATGAGCATGGAGTACCACCAATGGTTGGAAACTTCCGACACTCTCTGAAACGGGGCAGAGCAAACAGAGAGGCACATGGCAGGCATGAACTGTACGTGCGGATTCACCCAAGGACACAGCAGCCTCTGTGTTGTTCACCCGCGGCCCTCTCCTCGGCCTTTTCCCCCTCCACAACCCTACACCAGAGCTCTGCACGCTCAGATTTAGCAACAAAAACAGCCGAGGGTGGGGGGGCCTGGGTGGCTCAGGTAGTGTGCGTCAGACTTTGGCTCAGGTCACCATCTTGAGGTTCGTGGGTTTGAGCCCTGCATCGGGCTCGCTGCTGTCAGTGCGGAGTTCGCTTTGGATCCTCCTTCCTTCCCCCCTACCCCTCCCTGGCTCTTGCTCTCTCTCAAAAATAAAATAGCCAAGGGTCCCTAGAGAGAGTGTCACCTAACGGAATTCTTCCAGAAGCACAGCCTTCTCCTGTGCCCCTCAAGCCCCCCCCCCAGCAAACCGCCAACCCCAAGAAAATAAAGCTGCATCCAGTACAGCATTACATCCGTGCAGTGAAATTACACTAAGGGCATCCAGTACAGCATTACATCCGTGCAGTGAAATTACACTAAGGTAACGTAAGAGCCAGTCCAGCCCACTCCATGGCAAGCCCAGTTTTCACTGTGACACAAGAAACTTCTCTCTGGGCAGTCATCATTCGTGATCCATCCCCCTGAACCTCCATTAACTTAGGATCAAGAGATCACTGAAATTATGAAACTGGACAGAAAAAAACAGCTCTCCTGAGAAGCAGCCAAGCATTACTCCTTTTTGTTAGAAGATACTAAAAACTTTCAAAGGGGGGAGTACACTACAACTATCAAAATAAGATGCTAAATGTAGAAATGAACAAAAGCAGAAGCTAGTTTTGGTCTTAAAATATGGGCTCATGTTCCAGAGCTTATTTAACATATGGAATCATCAGATCGAAGCATCCACAGGGTGACTATTGCAATAAGAATCACATTTACTTGGCTTCTAAAGCCACACTGCCTCCAATGCTGTGTCAGACGGCCTTTTCCAAACATGATCTTGAATGTGTGTTCCAAGAATTCTAAGAAGCTGATACAGGAGAACCTTCAGCTCCGGGACGCTCTGATGTCAGCCCTCCGGGCTCTGAGCTTGCGCCCCCTGCCATCAAGCGGGGCTTTGTGAACTCGAGGTCCGGAGGGCGGATCCAGGCTGCAGATAGATGCCTTCAGCTTCCCCCTCCGCTTTCACAGGGTCCACGTGTGGGGCAAGCATTTTGCAGTTTGCCACGGGCCCCAGCACCCCCTATAAATTACACCCAGCTGCTTCACACATTCATTGTACCAGCTCAGTCCCTGCAAGGCATTTCAGTTTGCAGTCTGTTCCCAAGGCTACCCTCGCGGCCTGCCTGTGCTGCACCGGAAAAGCACAGAAACTTCGGGCCCTTCCCCGACACACCAGTACCGCCTCTGTGGACTCCTTCCCAGCGTGACCCCAAGATGGGAGGACACCGAGTACTCAGACCCTGACATTCCGTCCACATGGACAGTGCAGAGGTCAGGATGCAGGTGCCCCAACAGTCATGAACCCAAGCTCTTCCCAATCTCTTCTGCTTCCTGGGTCTTGCAGCTGTTGGTGAACTGAGTCAGGACCCAAGAGAGGCCCTGCCGTCCTGATAGCCCCGCCCAGAGCTGACTTGAAGCTGCACTAACCAGCCTCTGCCCTGGAGCGTGAGCAGCTCCAACAGCAACGGACGCGCCAGCACCCCACCCTGCCGTTCCCAGCGTGTCCACTCAGCACGCTGGCCGCTCCTGGACACCCAGCGAGAATTCGGCTGATGCACCATCAAGAACCCTGCTCTGACCTTCACTACACACGCCAGGGAAGAAATCCTACTTGATAAAGTCAACCAATGAGCATAGTTAATGAAACAGCCACTACACTGGGTTAAATGGTGCTCCCCCAAAGTCCGTGTCTACCCAGAGCCTCAGGATGGGACCTTACTTGGAAACAAGGTCTTTACAGGTATAGTCAGTCACACTAGACGAGAGTGACCCCTAAAGTCACTGCAGCTAATGTCCATATTAAGAGGAGGAGAAGGGGGGCGCCTGGGTGGCTGAGTCAGCTAAGCCTCTGACTCTTGATTTCGGTTCATGTCACGATCTCATGGTTCGTGACTTCGAGCCCCGCACTGGGGCTCTATGCTGACGGTTCAGAGCCTGCTTGGGATTCTCTCTCTCACCCTCTCTCTCTGCCCTCCTATTCTCTCTCTCAAAATAAATAAATAAACTTTAAAAAAAAAATTTAAAAAAAAAGAGGAGCAGAGACACAGAGACGGGGAGACACACAGAGACGGGGAGACACACAGGAAGAGGGTCACAAGGCAGAGACTGCAGTGAAACACGGACAAGACAAGGAATGGCCAGGATGGCTAGCAACACCAGAGGCTGGAAGGTGTAGGCCCCCTGGAGCCTGCAGGGGGACAGCGGCCCTTCACCTCAGACCCACAGCCTCTGAAACTGTGAGACAATAAGCTTTTGTAGCCGTCAGCCACTCAGGTTATGATCATTTGTTATAGTGGCTCTTGGAAGCTCTTAAGGGCGCTCAAAATTCAGAACCTGCTTTAAAAGTGGCTCTAGAAGCCACAGGAATAGACCAGGGGCCAAGCAGCTGCTCCTGACTCTTCCTTAGCCAAACACAAAAATAAATAACTGGCAGGTGAAATCTGCCAACTCTTCCAAACTTATTTTTTTAAGTTTATTTTTATTTATTTTGAAAGAGAGATAGTGAGTAGCATGGGAGGGGTGGGGGGGGGAGAGAGAGAGAGAATCCCAAGCAGGGTCCACACTGTCAGCACAGAGACTAACACAGGGCTCAAACTCATGAACCGTGAGACCATGACCTGAGACCAAGTCAAGAGTCAGATGCTTAACGGAATGTGCCACCCAGGTGCCCCAATCTCTTCCAAACTTTTTAAAGTTCTTATATCTCAAGAATATGGCCTCTGTCCTAAAGTTCTGATTGCTCTGCATGCAAAAGGGTCTGAATATCAGGAGACAGATTTATAAGGTATTGCAACTGTATTTACAATTATTTTTTCCTTTCTATCTATAATCTCATCCCGTCCACCCTGAATCCAGAAAATATTTGGGCCACTGCTTTCCTATGGAAATGCTTGCAGGTAAAATTAATTATTAAAAATACGTGTGTGTGTGTGTGTGTGTGTTTGCGTGTGCATGCATGTGTGTGTTTCACACACCCCTTTATATAACAGAATGGATTTCAAGTAGATTTAATAAGTGTCAATCCTCCCTTGGTCTAAAAATCGGTCCCTGAGTTTCAGACATGCAGAAAAACCGCAAAGTAACACCCCTGTGTTGCTGAAATGCAGGATAACTCAGAATCTCAATTTTAGAAATTCGGAAATGTAAAAAATCATTTTCTGCAACAGCCGAAGGACCCGGTGGTAGAGCCACGGAGACTGCCGGCCCAAGTCGCAACAATCCATAAACGATACGCGAGGAGGCTTCGCCGGCAGGAAACGCTGCTTCCCTCCCCCATGTGGGCAGGGACAGGACAGAGCAGGTACACAGAGGTCAGAACACACAGGAACACTCTCGCGGCTGAATGTGGGCCAAGACCATCAAATTATGGGCCTCGTGTTCTTTCCTTGGAAGGATTCATACAGAGATAAGGTCACAAAGTCACCCACGAGAATCAAGTATAACAAGGCTGACCCTTGTATTAAGGCCAGCCATCCGCTCCTTCCTTTTCCTTCCCTTTTAACACAGAGCAACAGAACTTACCTCTTTTTCTTTAAAAAAAAAAAAAAAAGGGGGTGTGGGGGAGTGCCCATGATACCACTATGCTACCATGTCCATCATACAGGCGTCAGGTTAGATCAAAAGCCTTTGATCGGCACCCAAACAGAAACTCATAACACCATTATGGTCATTGACTTATACAGTACTTATCATCGAAGGCACATTGAACTGTAGTCTAGGACGTGCACAAATACTCACTAGATCCTCTGGAAGGCAACAATGATCTGTGGTCTCGGGCTGCAAAAGAGAAAACCAAGGGTTAACTAGATTTGCTTATAAAATACAGGTGTGTCGATCTGCCTTCCACAAGACACCCCTTTTCGCCTATTCTGTTAGCAAAAGCAGAGAGTCTAGTGATAAAACACCGCAGGGGTAAGGGTGTGGAGGACACGGCTACTCCCGTAAAGATGCCGCAGGTGGAAAGGTGAAGGAATAGAATGACTCTAGAGAGCCATCTGACAAAATATGCAACGCTTACATGCACGATAATTTGGCACTGTCTCGCACAGCATGAGACACACACACTGTATGCCCAGCGATTCAAACTTTGCTGGATTCTCGAGAGGCACCTGCACACGTGTGCACCCACGGATGTAGCAAAAACGTTCAAAGCACTATTCGTAATAGAAAAAAGCTAAACAAAACCCAGAGGTCCATCAAGGGCAGAATAACGTGTGCTACATTCAAACAACGGTCCACCACACGGCAATGAGAAGGAACGAGCTGCAGAGGACACACTAAAACATGGATGCACTCCCAAACATAACAGGGACCAGGAAGCCAGACCCAGAAGAACCCACACTGTGGGAGTCCATCTACATAAGGTTCAGAAGCCAGCAAAACAGGCCTAGTGTTGTGAGCCAGGACTGTGAGTCGGGGAGCAAGGGATGAGCAAAAGGGGTGCAGGGGGCTTCTGAGGGGCTGGGAAGTGGATTTCTTCACTGGGAGCTAAAGCTGGGAAACTTCAGTGAGCTACTCATTTTGATTTGGGTACTGTCTGTTTGTATGGTGTATTTCAGTAAAAAAGCTACCCAAATAAACCGAAGACTGGCATCCCATCTGGCCCGGCAAATCTGGCCCCTGGAACACAGTGCAGAGAAACTCCTGCACATGTGCAAGAGTGCTCACTGTATCTAACACAACCAAAATGAAAAACAACCCTCACGTCCACCAACAGGAGAACAGATACGCTGTGGCAGGTAGATTTACGCCAAGGCCAGACTGCGCAGCAGGGAAAACCAATGGACCAGAGCTTAAGCATCAACACAGATGCATGGGAAAAACCTCAATGTTGAGTAAAAAAAGAGCAAGCTGCAGAGGAATAGAAACTGTGTGACATAATTTATAACCAGTACAGAAATACAGAACACTTTACGTGGTGTTTTGGTTTCATAAATATGCATTAAATATGCATAAATTGCCCTATTTCTAACACTGGATGCGGGGTCCGCTGGGGACCTGAGTGCTGCCTTTACTTCTTCATTCCTCACATATCATGATAAATTCTCTCCTGTATCTATGTATTAGCTCATATCAAAATGACCGTATATCCTTTGACACAGAAATTTCATTTCTAGGGACACTTGGCTCTCAGTTGGTTAAGTGTCTGACTTCAGCTCAGATCATGACCTCACAGTTCATGAGTTCAAGCCTTGAGACGGGCTCTGTGCTGACAGCTCAGAGCCTGGAGCCTGCTTCGGATTCTGTGTCTCCCACTGTCTCTGACCCTCCCCTCCACTCACAGTCTGTCTCTCTCAAAAATAAACTTAAAAAAAAAAAAAAAACTTCATTTCTGGGAACTGATCCTACAAATACACCAAAATCAGCACAGAAACAAAGCTATTCACTATAGCACTGTCACTAACAGTAAACATTTAAAAGTTACCCACATACCCTTTAGTCAGGCTAAATCCATCGGAATACATCCATTCAGTGGACTATGTACTATGCCATCTTACAGAAAAAAGAGGTCTTTATGTACTGACACAGAGCATCTTTAAGAGATAGAAACCGACAAAAGCAAGCTCCAAAGCAGTGTGTGGCCCTCGCTATCACTCGGTTTAATGTTGTTTTACAAATAAACCTTTCCAGACTTTGTCCTTGACAGAATACTGAGCTGAAGACCAAAGTGACTCTGGGTCAATGAACACCATTTAAATAAATATTTCAAAAGATCAGGCTACAGATGGCAAACAATTGAGACCGGAGCAACAGGTCTCAGAGGAAGATGCAGAGGGAAAAAAGAGATGGGGAAAATGCGATGCCACAGTTAGAAGCTGGAATTCAAGAACACCACACATCAAGCCTTCATCTTTAAGACAGTGGGAAGCAAGAGGAGATAAAGACAATTACATTTTCAAAAATGTAAGGAATCTGACACCTCTGAGCCCCACTGGGAAGAAGGACTTGATGTTAAAATATTTCCAACCATGTGATGAATCAAAATAAAGACGTGGGAAGAGAAGGAATGGTGCTAAGAGAAATCATGGACAGCAGTAAAGCCACAGAGATAGAACCAGGAGTAAACAACGGAGGGATGATGTTACAGAAAAGAAATAACACAACAGCTACTCCAACAAGGCAAACTAGAAAATAAAACCAAACAAGAAAACACGAACAAGAAGCAGGAGTGAAGAAAAGGCAAGGTGGACTGAAGTGTGACCTAACTTGCTTTTCTCCCCTTCATGGCCAGGTGTCAACACGTTACACCGAAGATAAAAACATGCCATTTAAAAAAGAAGAGTGATTCCAACCTCCTAACATTCTCATCGTATATTGTCTTAACCTTTTAGGGAGTTTCTAGAAACTACTATCCCTTGTGATGAAGAAATAATTATTCCCTGTTCGACAATTTATTTCACTTTGGCTTTTTCTTATTTTAGGTTTTGTTGTATTAAATGCAATCACTTAGGGGCATTGCTCAGTCAAGTGGAACCTCAACTCGTGATCTTGGGGTGTTGAGTCTGAGCCCCACGTTAGGTGTAGAGAATACTTAAAAAATTTTTTTAATCTAAAAAAATAAACAATAAGAAATAAATAAATGCAATCATTTAACATAAAACCAGCAAGTGTACTTTTTCCTCAGTATGAAGTTATCTGCCAGCCAGGCCTTCTCCTTGCATAGATGTGGGAATACTCTCGAATAAACCTCATTTGACAATGGTTATTTCATGATGGTAAAATGAATCTGTTTTTTGCTATCACCTTAGTTCTTTTCTATACTGCTTCAATTTTTCAATGACAAACACATACTATTTTTCTAAAAACAAGCTCATTCTAAAGAAAACCTTAAGCTTTTCAAGACTGGCTTAAATTTAAGAAAGTGAAAATGACATAGACCACTCAAAGAAAAATCAAGTTCAATGAGAAAAGGGACACAAGGTGACCTGAACCACCAGAAGAAATGAAGTGGAAATTGTATTTTCCATCGTCACACATAAAATAGAAGAGGGATGATGGACAACTCCAAACCACAGTTAAACCACAGCCAGTTGAAGCATAGGATGAAGTGATTTTCGTATAAACTTTGAGCGTAAAACACATCTAGCATTTAGTAACATAATGTTATTATGCAAGTTATCCAAAATATTTTTTTAATCGTTTAAAACAACTATTTAGAAACTTCAAAAAAACAGGTTGGGTGAAAATGGCTAGTGTCTATTAAAATAGTCAGCTGGGGCGCCTGGGTGGCTCAGTCAGTTAAGCATCTGACTTTTGATTTCAGCTCAGGTCTTGATCTCAGGGTCGTGAGTTTGAGCCCCACACTGGGCTGTGCACTGGGCGTGGCGCCTACTTAAAGAAAAAATAGTCCGCTATTTTTGACTGCTCTCTGGCTTGAGCTCTCCTTTAAATATTATAGTGAAACGTGACTGGGGCGGCTTTTCACATGAGCAGTCATCTGGGGCACAGGTGCTAGTTAAGTTCAGGGCAACCATGCTCCTGTCCCGCTCACCAGACACATTCACCTTCACCGAGCTCCTTATGCCTTTGCTACTCAAACCGCGATTCCCATCCGCGTCCCCCTCAGCCTAAAAAATGAACGTCAACCCCCTCCCATGTTCTCTCTTACCCCACAAAGAGGCCTTCTCATCTGAAGATTCAGCTTGAGCACCAATTTGGGGCTAAATCAAAAGGTTTCAGAGCCAGACTGTCTAATTCCAGGACCCTGGTCCCAGGCTTCCATCTGTACTTTCCACCCTTCACTCCCACACTACCAACATCGAAAATAAAACAGGGATCCCACCAAAGATCCCACTGACATTAAAAGGAGAATAAGGGAAAAGTACAAACAACTCTAACAATTTGATAATGTAGAGGAAATAAACCAATTTCTTCAAAACCACAACTGCCTAGGGGGCGCCTGGCTGGCTCAAGCGGTGGGCGGGTGCGACTCTGGATCTCAGGGTTCTGAGATCGAGCCCTACACTGGGTATAGAGATTACTTAAAAATAAATAAATAAAACTGTCTAAAACATGTAGAATAAACCATGTATCCATTGAAGACATTGAATTTGCAATTTCAAAACTTCTCACGAAGAAAACTGGTCTAATGTCCTCACAACTGAATCACACTAAACAGTAAAAAAGAAATATCAACCTTACATAAACTCTTTAGAGGAGGAGGATATACTTCTCTATTTGTCTTACAGAGCCAGCAAAACTCGGGATACCAGAACTAACTTGACGAGGATATTATAAGAAAAGAAGATGACAGATAGTATTCATCATGAACACAGGTGCAGAATTCCACAATGAAGCATCAGCAAACTGAATCCAACAGTACATTAAAAGGATGCCATATTAAGAACAAGTGGGACTTTTCCCCAGGAACGCAAGGCTGTTTCCACACACCAGAGCCTGCGATTCACCACATTAACAGATTAAAGGTGAAAAACTAACATGATCATCATAAAAAATGCAGACAAAGTGTCTGACAAAATCCAACAACTGTGGGGCACCTGGGTGGCCCAGCTGGTTAAGCATCCGACTTCAGCTCAGGCCATGATCTCAAGGTTCATGGGTTTGAGCCCCATGTCGGGCTCTGTGCAGATGGCTCGGAGCCTGGAGCCTGTTTCAGATTCTGTGTCTCTCTCTCTCTCTCAAAAACGAATAAACATTAAAAAAATTAAAAAGAAATCCAAAATCTGTTCATAATAAAAAGTTCTCAGCAACCTTGAGCTTCCTCAATCTGATAAAAGATGTCCAAGAAAAACTATACCCATCACTATACATAATGATAAAATACTGAACACATTCCTCCTAAGGTCAGGCACAAGGCAAAGATGTCTGCTCTCCAGCTTCTACTCAACCCTGTACTGGTGGTCTTGACCAATATAAGAAGGCAAGAAAAATAAAGCCAAAAATAGAGTTTATGTATGTATATATATATATATATGTGTATATATATATATATATATGTAATATATATTATACACATTACATATTTTTTTTGAGAGAGTGCATGCACGAGCAGGGAAGGGACAGAGGAAGAAAGGGGGGAGACAGAGAGAGAGAGAGAGAGAGAGAGAGAGAGAGAGAATCTGAACCAGGCTCCACACCCAGCATGGAGTGCAAGGAGGGGCTCGATCTCACAATGGTGAGATCATGACCTGAGCCAAAATCACGAGTCAGACACTTAACTGACTGAGCCACCAGGTACCTCAAAACATTGTTTTTATTTTTTTTTAAAGTTTATTTATTTTGAAAGAGAGACAGAGAGAGTGAGTGAGGGAGGGGCAGAGAGAGAGGGAGGGCCATAATCTCAAGCAGGCTCCGCACTGCCAGCGGTGCAGACCCAATGTGAAACTCCATCCCATGTGTGAGATCATGACCTGAGCCGAAACCATGACTTGGACGCTTAATCGATGGAGCCACCCAGGTGCCCCAAACATTGAGTTTTTTAAAAAGAAAAACAGTCTTTCTTCACAGTTGATGACTGTAGAAAACCCAAAGGAATCTACAAACAATCTTTGAAATTTAATGAGTGAATTCAAGAAAAAGTCTCCGGGTATAAAATCAATATATACAAATAAATAGCATGTCTATATAATTTTAACAAACAACTTGAAAATGAAACTAAAAATAAATTCTACCTCTAATTAGAAAAAGCAGAATATCTAGAAATAAATTTAACAAAAGACACCCTCAGCGGAAACAAGATAAACACCCTCAAGAGGAATTAAAGACCCTGAGAAGATGGAAAGATACACCACCCTCATGGGTCAGAAAAGAGAGCAGGAGGCATCTTCTGTAAAGGGCCAGACAGTAAATATTTTAAATCCTATGCATCACATGGTCTACATCACCACCACTCTGCCATTACAGCATGAAAGCAGCCACAGACAATAATGAATGAGCATGGCTGTGGCCCAGTGAAACTTTATTTTCAGAGGGGAAGAGGAGGTGGAGTAGGAGGACCCTAGGCTTGTCTCATCCCACAAATAAAACTAGGTCATTATCACATCAACCTAAATACCCCCAAAATTGATCTGAAGACTGGCAGAAGAAACTCCACAGCTGAAGATAGAGAAAAGACCACATTAAAGAAGACAGAAGTGCTGAGACGCAGCTTGGGAGAGAAATGGCTGGTGGCCGCTGAAGTAGGGAGGGAGCCGCTGTAGTGGGGAAGGGCAAAAGACAGACTGGCACACAGGGGAGTGCACGGGGAAAACATATCCCTGTAGCAACTGGCTTGGAAAGTAAGAAAGGCCAAATTCTGAGAGTTCGTGCAACCAGCAAGAGTTAAAGCCTAGCGTTCTAGAGGCTTGGCTGGGATAGAGCCCAGCAGGCATCGGGGCTACTCTTGGAGAGAAGGCAGGGCAAACAGCCCTCAGGCATACAGCATGAACAAGGCAACCTGAAGGGCACGTGGGGCACACAGTGGGGAGGTTAGCTGCTCATCTCAGAGCGTGTCCCAGAGAGGCAGCGGTCACAGAGAGACCCCTCTGGGAACAAAGGAACTGTCAGGTGTCATTTCTCTCCTACCCCTCTGCATAAACACCGAGCCACCTGCAGGAGCCAGCCCAGCGCCAACACCTGCTACCTCACTTGCCTGCACCAAGCCTCCCCGACCATGTTCCAGGGGGAGCCGCCCTCCGCAGTCACACTTGGCCTCAATCCCAGCATGGTGGGCCCTTTCTCTCAGAAGACTGGTGCAAACCCCTGTCCATACCGCATCTCCCCACCCGGGAGTTTTGCAAGGCCTCAGTTTCCAGTGGCAGTGGTGACAGGTCCCATTTCACAAGCAAACTAGAGCACTCCTAGTTAAAATGCACCACAGTCAGGCCAGGAACCAAGCACTGCCCATAACAAAGAGAGTCTCTGCAGATGACTAGCCTAAAGGATAAAGTGGCCAGGACACAACAGCAGAGCACTGACAGCACACACTGGAGATGTTCCCAGAAGTTCCAGGCCCTGGGGTACAGGGGGCACTACATGGCTGGGCACTACAGGACCTCTTCTTCATAAGACCATTACCCTCAAGAACAGATGTAGCTGGCTTTCCTAACACACAGAAACAGGAATACACACTTACATACGATGAAGACAGAAGAATTTGCCCCAAATGAAAGAAAAGGACAATGCCGCAGCCAGAGATCTAAGCAAAACAGATACAAGTAATATACCTGATGGAGAATTTAAAGCAATGATCATAAGGATACTCACTGGACTCGAGAAAAGAGTAGAGAACAGTGAGATTCTTAACAGTGAGAAAAGGAATAACATAGAGACAGAGGGCTCAATAAATGAGAAACACACTTGATGGAATGAACAGCAGGATGGAAGAGGCAGAGGAACGAATTAACAGAGTGATGGAAAGTAATCAAGCTGAACAAAAGAGACAAAACAGAATTATGCAAAGCGAGATTAGCCTTAGGGAACTCGGTGACTTCATCAAACACAGTAACATTTGTATTATAGGAGTACCAGAAGAAGGAGAGAGAGAAAAGGGGGAAGAGAATTTACCTGAAGAAATAATAGCTGAAAACTGCCCTAATCTAGGCAAGGAAGGAGATATCCAGATCCAGGAGGCACAGAGAACCCCAACAAAATCAACAAAAGCAGATCCACACTAAAACATACTGTAATTAAAATAGCAAAACATAGTGATAAAGAAAAAAATATTAAAAGTAGCAATACAAAAGAAAACCGTTACATACAAAGAAATCCCAGAGGTGCCTTGGTGGTTTAGTCAGTTGAGCATCTGACTCTTGATTTCAGCTCAGGTCATGATCCCAGGGTCATAGGACAGAGATAGAGCCCAGTGTCCAGCTCTGCACTAGGCACAGACTCTGCCTGGGATTCTCTCTCCCTTCCTCTGCGCCCCTCTCCCCAACTTGCGCTATCTAAAATTTTTTAAGAATTAAAAAAAAAAAAACCCATAAGGCTATTAGCAGAAACTTTCCAAGCCAGAAAGGAGTGGCATATTATATTCAAAATGCTGAATGGGAAACACATGCATCCAACAAGCCTATCATTCAGAATACAAGATAGAAAGTTTCCCAGACAGAAACCAAAGGAGTTCGTGACCACTAATCCAGCCCCACAAATAATATTAAAGGGGACTCTTTGAGAGACCAAAAATGATTGTATGAGGGTAGAAAACAGAAATGCAGTAAAAATGAATATTTCTATTAAAAAAAAAAACAGCCAAGGAACACACAAAAGGATGTAAAATATAAAAACCTATACCTAAAACATGGGGAAGACTGGAGAAAAGAATGGTTCAAACCTAAATGACCATCAGCTTAATACAGACTGCTATATGCAGAAGGGATTATATATAAACCTGATGGTAACCACAAATCAAAAACCACTAACAAATATGCAAGGAATAAAAAGAAAAAAATCCAAATACAGAGCTAAAGAAAACCACCAAACCATGACAGAAAGACAAGATCAGAGAAAATCTTCAGTAACAGTCACAAAACAAGTAAAAAAATGACAATAAATATATAACTATCAATAACATTGAATGTAAATGAACTAAAATGCTCTAATCAAAAGACATAGGGTGGGGCGCCTGGGTGGCTCAGTCAGTTAAGCAGCTGACTTTTGGCTCAGGTCATGATCTCACAGTTGATGAGATCAAGCCTCCCCCACCACCAACGTCCACTCTATGCTGACAGCATGGAGTCTGCTTGGGATTCTCTCTCCCTCTCTCTCTGCCCCTCTAACACACACACATGCAGTCGCTCTCAAAATAAACAAACTTAAAAAAAACACAGGGTTACAAAATGGATTAAAAAGCAAGACCCATGTATAGGCTGCCTATAGGAGACTCCTTTTCCACCTAAAAACACCTGCAGATTTAAAGTGAGGGGATGGAGAAACATCTATCATGCAAAAGGATGTCAAAAGAAAGCCAGAGTAGCAATACTTATATTGGACAAAACAGACTTTAAAAGAAAGAACAGAGACAAAGAAGGACACTATAACAAAGGGAACAATCCAACAAGAAAATCTAACAATTATAAATATTTATGCACCCAGCATACGATCATCCAAATACATAAAATAGTTAATAACAAACATAAAGGAACTAATCAATAATACAAAAATAGTAGGGGACTTTACACCTGACTTATACCAATGGACAGATTATCAAAACAGAAAATCAACAAGGAAACAATGGTTTTGAATGACACACTGAACAGATGGGTTTAAGAGATATATTCAGATCATTCCATCCTAAAACAGAATATACATTCGGGGTCCCAGGGTGGCTCAGTCAGTTAAGCGTCTGACTTCAGCTCAGGTCATGATTTCATGATTCGTGAGTGGGAGCCCTGTGTCAGGCTCTGTGCTGACAGCTCAGAGCCTGAAGTCTGCTTCAGATTCTCTGTCTCCCTGTCTCTCTGCCCCTCTCCTGCTGACACACTCGCTCGCTCTCTCAAAAACATTCAAATAAAATTTTAAAACCAGAAACAGAATATACATTCAAGTACACATTGAGCTTTCCCCAGAAAAGATCACATATTGGGCCACAAAACAAGTCTCAACAAATTTAAAATGATCAAAGTCATATGCGTGCATCTTTTCTGACCAGAACACTATGAATCTTGAGGTCAACCACAAGAAAAAAACTGGAGAGAGCACAAATACATGATGGTTAAATAACATGCTATTACACAATGAAAAAGTACATGGAAACAAATGAAAATGAACATACAATGGTTCAAAACCTTTGGCATACAGCGAAAGCAGTTCCAAAGGGAAGTTTATAGCAATGCAGGATTACTTCAAAAACCAAGAAAAATCTCCAATAAACAACCTAACCGTGCACCTAAGAGAGTTAGAAAAGGAACAACAAATGAAGCCCAAAGACAGCAAAAGGAAGGGAAAAAAAAAAAGATCAGAGCAGAAATAAATGCTACAGAAACTAAAAAAAAACAGTGAAACAGGTCAACGAAACCAAGAGCTGGTTCTTTGAAAAAAAACAAAACAAAAAACAATAAAACTTATAAACCTCCAGCCAAACTCATCAAGAAAAAAAGAGCAAGGATTCAAAGAAATAAAATCACAAATTAGCGAGGGGAAACAACCAACACCTCAGAAATACAAACGATTACAAAATATATTATGAAAAACCACATGCCAGCGAACGGGACAACCTCAAAGAAATGGATAAATTCCTAGAAACACATAACCTACCAATATGGAACCAGGAAGAAATACAAAATTTGAACGGACTGATTACCAGCAAAGAAGTGGAATCAGTAATCAGTAATCAAAAGACTCCCAACAAATAAAAGTCCAGGACCAGATGGCTTCACAGGGGAATTCTACCAAACATTAAAGAAGAGTTAATACCTATTCTTCTCAAACTATTCCAAAAAGTAGAAGAGGAAGGAAAGCTTCCAAATTCATTTTATAAGGCCAGCTTTACCCAGATTCCAAAACCAGACAAAGACACTACAAAAAAAAAAAGAGAACTACAAACCAATATCTCTGATGAACATAGATGCAAAAATCCTCAACAAAATGCTGGCAAACCAAATCCAACAATACATTTAAAAAATCATTCACCATGATTAAGTGGGATTTATTCCTGGGTTGCAAGGGTGGTTCAATATTTGCAAACTAATCAACACGATAAATCACACCAGTAAGAAAAAGGATAAGAATTATATTATTTCAACAGATGCAGAAAAATGATTTGACAAAGCACAACATCAACTCATGATAAAAACCCGCAACAAAGCTGGTTTAGAGTGAACGCATCGTAACATAACAAAGGCCATGTAGGAAAAACCCACAGCTAACATCAGCCTCAATGGGGAAAAACAGCTTTTCCCCTAAGATCAGAAACAAGACAGGGATGTCCACTGTCACCACTTTTATTCAACATAGTTCTCAAAGTCCTAGTCTCAGCAATCAAACAACAAAAGAAACAGAAGGCATCCAAATCAGTGAAGAAGATGTAAACCTTTCACTATTGGCAGATGACATGATACTAGACACAGAAAACTCAAAATACTCTACCAAAAAACTGCTAGAACTGATTAACAAATTCAGTAGAATCACAGGATATAAAATGGAATCTACAGAAATCAGTTGCATTTCTATACATCAATAATGAAGCGGCAGAAAGAAAAATTAAGAAAACAATCCCATTTACAACTGCATCTAAAAACAATTAAGATGCCTAGGAATAAACCTAAGAAAAAAGAGACCTGTACTCTGAAAATATAAACCACTGATGAAAGAAACTGAAGATGACAGAAAAAAATAGAAAGACAGTCCATGCTCAAGGATTAGAAAAACAAATATTGGGGGCACCTGGGAGGTTCAGTTTGGTTGAGTGTCTGACTTCAGCTCATGTCATGATTTCACGGCTCATGAGTTTGAGCCCTGTGTCAGGCTCTCTGCTGACAGCTCAAAGCCTGGAGCCTCCTTCAGATTCTGTGACTTCCTCTCTCTCTGCCCCTCCCCCACTACTCGCGCTTGCTCTCTCTCTCTCTCTCAAAAATATAAAAATATTTTTAAAAATGAATAAAAACAAAATTGTTAAAATGTCCATACCACCAGAAGCAATCTACAGATTTAATGCAACCTCTACCAAAATACCACCAGCAATTTTTACAGGTCTAGAACAAACAGCCCAAAAATTTGTATGGAACTACAAAAGACGCCAAAGTGATCTTGAAAAAGAAAAGCGAAGCTGGAGGCTCACAATTCCACACTTCAAATTATACTACAAAGCTGTAGTGATCAAGGCAGTATGGTACTGGCACAAAAATAGATACATAGATCAACAGAACAGAATATAAAATTCAGAAAAGAACCCACAATTCTATGGTCAATTAATCTTGGACAAAGCAGTTAAGAATATCCAATGGAAAAAAGCCAGTCTCTTTAACATATTGTGCTAAAAAAATAAAAAATAAAAGAAAGTGGACAGCTACATGCCAAAGAATGAAACTAGACCACTCTCTTACACCATACACACAAAAAAGCCTCAAAATGCATTAAAAACCTTAATGTAACACCTGAAGCCATCCTTGAAGAGAACACAGGCAGTAACTTCTTTGACATGGGCGATGGCAACATTTTTCTAGATATGTTTCCTGAGGCAAGGGAAACAAAAGCAAAAACAAACAACTGGGACTACATCAAAGTAAAAAGTTTCTGCACGATGAAGGAAACAATCAACAAAACTACAAAGCAACCTAATGAATGGGAGATGATATTTGCAAATGACAGATCTGATAAAGGACTAGTATCCCAAAATATATAAAGAACTGATACAACTCAACACTCAAAAAAATAATCCAATAAAAAATTAGAAGACACGAGCAGACGTTTTTCTAAAGATGACATACACACGGCCAACAGACACAAGAAAAGACGCTCAACATCCCTCATTCTCAGGGAAATGCAAATCAAAACTACAATGAGGTATCACCTCACACCTGCCAGAATGGCTAAAACCAACAACACAAGAAACAACAAACGATGATGTGGAGAAAACGGAACCCTCTTACACTGTTGGTGGGAATGTAAACTGGTGCAGCCACTGTGGAAAACAGTATGGAGTGTCTCAAAAAGTCACAAATAGAAGTCTCCTATTGTCCAGTAATTGCACTACTGGGTATTCATCCAAAAAATACCAAAACACAAAGGGATACATGCACCCGTATATTTACTGCAGTATTATTTACAATAGCCAAAGAATGGAAGCAGCCCAGTGTGCATGGATAGATGAATGGATAAAGAAGAGGTGGTGTATATACATACAATGGATTCGTATCAACCATAAAAAGAATGACCTCTTGCCATGCACAACAACACAGATGGGAGCCAGAGAGTATAATGCTAAGCAAAATGAGTCAGAGTAAGACATATACCATATGATGTCACACATATGTGAAATTTAAGAAACAAAACAATCAAGCAAAGGGGAAAAAAAAAAAGAAACAAGACACACAAGCCAAGAAATAGACTCTTAAATGGAAAGAACAGATGGTTATCAAAAGGAAGGTGAGTGGGGGCGTGGGGGAAATGAGTGACGGGGATTAAGAGTACACTTATCAGGATGAACACTGAGTAATATGTAGAATTACTGAATCACTAGATCATATACCTGAAACTAACATAAAAAATAGAAGTTACACTTTTTAAACACTAATTGCCACTTGTCAAAAAAAAAAAAAAAAGACACTTTACCAACTATGTCAGATTCCTAACTGCCCAACTCTACCCATCCATCTCTTCTTCCTTACTAAAAGGGTCCTGCTTTTTGTTTGATATTGCAATGTGCTTAGTTTTAAAATATTTTCTTTTTTTATCGCTATTGTTGTTCAGGGTAGAGCATGATCCTGTTCTATCCAAGGAAATGTAAAGAGAAATCTACTGTTGGCACTTTCTGGAAAACTATTATTTCAACAGTAAAAAAAGGGTGAAACTCAACTGGCACACCCCTCTTGCCCTTTGCCCTTCTCATCTTCTCTGCTTAGAATCTGGACACAAAGGCTGATGATACAGCAACTGTCTCCTGGTGGGACTAGAAACTAGAAGGGACTAGAAACTAGAAGGAAGACCTCCGTGGACAGCCACACCAAGCCTGGAGAGGCTATTTCCAAACTGCTTATAATGAGAAAAAAATGAAATCCTCAATTAGTCAAGCCACTGTAGTTGGGGTTCTGTTATCTGCGGACCAACAATCATCAATACAATAAATGAAAACCTGGGGCGCCTGGGTGGCTGAGCATCCGACTTTGGCTCACATCATGATCAGGGTCATGGGATCAAGCCCTGCTTGGGATTCTCTGTCTCCCCCTCTCTTTCTGCCTCTCCCCCACTCACTCTCTTTCTCTCTCAAAATAAATAAACTTTCAAAAAAGATGAAGGAAAAAATAGAATAAATGAAAAATATACACCATCACTACTTACAACTAACTTAACCCATCCATTAATTCAAAAGGAAAAGCAACAGAGATCATACCTTAACAGTAGTAGAATTCAATTTCATACCACATCGGTAGGTCCTTGCTATCTGTGGAGTAAGATGGATTTCCTTGGTAAGTTGTCTCCATTTTCTACATTCAGGTTTTGTACATTGAACCTAGATGGAAAGTAACATGTCAAGGTCAGTGAGTTGGCTAATCTTGTGCTAGCATTTCCATCCTCTACCACTCACTCGGCCATCTTTTCCACACTATCTGACCAACCTTTTTGCACTAAGTACTTTTTATCCCCCTTGCATGACCAGCACCCATATAATCTGCTTTTACCCCATCAGGTAAATACTGATTCAATACTAGCTCCGGCACGGAGAAAGTGCAAAGGGGATCTAGGTGCTGTTGTAATAAACGCTTTCCAGCTCTAACCCGAAGGAATAATCAGAGTTAAATTTAGTTGGTCAAAAAGGATGGACATTGAACAGAACTGGAAACTGGAACAGTAAAAAAAAAAAAAAAAAAAGGACACTAGTGAAAAAAAAAAGATGAAATCCATAAATAAATAAATTCTGTAATGTAGCTATTAGTACAGTACCAATGTTAATTTCTGAGCTCTGTATCATAGTTTTTGGGTGATTAACATTAGGAGAAACTGCATGAAGGATACAATGGAATTCCCTGTTACTATCCTTGCAACTTTTCTATAAATTTAAAATTATTCCAAAGTGAAAGGTTTATTTTTTCACTGTGCAGATATCCATACAGACAGAATAAAGTCAAACACCTCCTTCACATACATGCAAAAATTAACTCAAAATGGATCAAATACCTAAATGAAAAGCTAAAGTGATAAAACTCTTGGAAGAAAACACAGGAGTCCATCTTCATGACCTCAGATTTGGCAATGGATTTTTTTTAATAGTTTATTGTCAAGTTGGTTTCCATACAACACCCAGTGCTCATCCCAACAAGTGCCCTCCTCCATGCCCATCACCCCTTTTCCCCTTCTCCCCCACCCCCATCAACCCTCAGTTTGTTCTCAGTATTTAAGAGACTCTTGTGGTTTGCCTCCCTCCCTCTCCTTAACTATTTTTTCCCCTTCCCCTCCCCCACGGTCCTCTGTTAAGTTTCTCCTTTTCCACATATGAGTGAAAACATATGGTATCTGTCCTTCTCCTCCTGACTTATTTCACTTAGCATAATACCCTCGAGTTCCATCTACGTTGCTACAAATGGCCGGATTTCATTCTTGCTACAAATGGCCAGATTTCATTCTTTCTCATTGCCATGTAGTATTCCATTGTATATATAAACCACATCTTCTTGATCCATTCGTCAGTTGATGGACATTTAGGCTGTTTCCATGATTTGGCTATTGTTGAAACTGCTGCTATGAACATTGGGGTACATGTGCCCCTATGCAACAGCACTCCTGTATCTCTTGGGTAAATTCCTAGCAGTGCTATTGCTGCCAATGGATTCTTGGATACGACACCCGAAGCACAAG
This sequence comes from Cryptoprocta ferox, assembly GCA_028646485.1. NCBI lineage: Eukaryota > Metazoa > Chordata > Mammalia > Carnivora > Eupleridae > Cryptoprocta > Cryptoprocta ferox. The sequence continues at coordinate 132,207,991 of CM053577.1, read as the reverse complement.
CAACAAAAGAAAAAATGGATAAACTGAACTTCAAAATTAAAAATTTTTATGCATCAAAAGACACTATCAAGAAGTGAAAAGGCAACCTACAAACGACACTATCAAGAAGTGAAAAGGCAACCTACAGGAGAAAATATTTGCAAGTCCTATATTATGAGGGTTTAGGATCCAAAACATAAAGAACTCTTACAACTCAACAACGAAAGATAAATAACCCAATTTAAAAACGGGCAAAAGATGCCTTTTATTTATTTTTTTTCTTGTCTGATTGCTGCATACAGAAATAAAAGGCACTGGGGAGACTGAGTGGCTCAGTCGGTTAAGCATGATCTTCATCTCAGGTCATGATCTTGCAATTCGAGAGGTCAAGCCCCCTGTTGGATTCTGCACTGACAGCTCAGAGCCTGGAGCCTGCTTCGGATTCTGTGTCTCCCTCTTTCTCTGTCCCTCCCCCACTTGTGCGCATCCGCGTGCGCCGCACTCTTTCTCTCAAAAAAGTAAATAAACATTTAAAAAAGGAAATAAAAGGCATCCGAATTGGTAAGGGAGAAGTAAAACCGTCAGTTACTACTGGCAGATGACATGATACCATATATATAAAACTCTAAAGACTCCACCGAAATACTACTAAATTCAGTAAAGTTGCAGAATACAAGATTAACATACAGAAATCTGTTGCCTTTCTGTACACTAATAATGAAGTAGCAGAAAGAGAAATTTAAAAAACATCCCATTTACAATTATACCAAAAAGAATAAAAATACCTGGGAATAAAGTTAACCAAGGACGTGAAAGACCTGTACTCTGAAAACTAAGACATTAATGAAAAAAACTGAAGATGACAAAATGGAAAGATATACCACGCTCACGGACTGGAAGAATATTGTGAAAGTGTCCACACTACCCAAAGCCATCTACAGATTTAGTGGAATCCCTATGAAAATACCAATAGCATTTTTCACAGAACTAAAATAATCCTAAAATTTGTATGAAGCCACAAAAGACCTTGAATCCAAAGCAATCTTGAGACAGAACAAAACTGGAGGGATCATAATCCCAGATTTCAAGATATACTACAAAGCTACAGTAATCAAAACACTATGGTACTTGCACAAAAATAGACACACAGGTCAGTGGAACAGGAAAGAGAGCCCAGAATTAAACCCATGTTTATGTGATCAATTAATCTACAATAGAGAAGAATATACAATGGGTGAAACACAGTCTCTTCAATAAATGCTGCTGGGAAAACTGGACAGCTACATACAAAAGAATGAAACCAGACTGTCTCTCACCATACACAAAAATAAACTCAAAATGGGTTAAAGATCTAAATGTAAGACCTGAAACCATAAACTACTAAAAGAAAACATAGGCAGTAATTTCCTGGACATTGGCCTTAGCAACATATTTATGGCTATGTCTCCTCAGGCAAGGGAAACAAAAAGCAAAAATAAACTACTGGGACTACATCAAAATAAAAAACTTTGAACAGTGAAGAAACCATCAACAAAACCCAAAGGCAATCCAGTGAATAGGAGAAGACATGTGTAAATGATCCAATAAAGAGTTAATATCCAAACTATATATAAAGAACTTTTACAATTCAACACCAAAGAAACAAATAATCTGATTAAAAATAGGACCTGAGGAGACATTTTTCCAAAGAATACATACAGTTGACCAAAAGACACATGAAAAGATGCTCAACATCACTCATCATCAGGGAAATACAAATCAAAACCACAATGATATCACCTTAAGCCTATAAGGATGACTAGTATTAAAAAGTCAAGAAATAACTGCCTGGGTGGCTCAGTCGGTTAAGCATCCAGCTCTTGACCCGGGCTCAGGGCATGATCTCATGGTTCGTGAATTCGAGTCCCACATTGGGCTCTATGCTGACAGCGTGGGCCTGCCTGGGACTCTCTCTCTCTCTCTTCTCTCTCTCTCTGCCCCTTCCACTCCCACCCTGTCTCTCAAAATAAATTACAAAGACATCAAAAATAATTTAAATAATAAGTGTTGGTGAGGATGTGAAGGAAAGGGAAGACTGGTGCATTGCTGGTAGGAATGTAAACTGGGGCAACCACCGTGGAAAATGTACGGAGTTTCCTCAAAAAATAAAAAATAGAAACACAATACTATCCACTAATTCCACTACTGGGTGTTTGCCCAAAGAAAATGAAAACATTAATTTGAAAAGATATATGCACCCCTATATTTACTGCAGCCTTGTTTACAATAGCCAAATTATGACAGCAACCCAAGTATCCATCAATAGATGAATGGATAAAGAAGATGTGGTGTAGGGGCGCCTGGGCGGCTCAGTTGGTTAAGCATCTGACTCTTGATTTCAGCTCAGGTCATGATCTCACAGTTCGTGAGATCAAGCCCCACATCAGGCTTTGCAATGGCAGCGTGGGGCCTGCTTGGGATTCTCTCTCCCCGCCCCTCCCCCACTCACACATGCCTGCGCGCACTCTCTCAAAATAAAAAAGATGATGATGTGGGGTACATATATAAAATGGACTATAACGCAGCCACAGAAAACAGTGAGTCTTGACCATGTAACAACATGGATGAATTTAGCGTTGTGCTAAGTGAAATAAGTCAGAGAAAGACACATACCGTTATGATTTTGCTTGTATGTGGAACCTAAAAAATAAATGAACAACAAAAAAAGAGATTCAAATACAGAGAATTGTTGGTCGCCACAGAGGAGGTGGGTGGAAGGATGGGGGAAACAGGTGAAGACAAGTTAGAGCTACAACTTCCAGTTATAAGTCACAGAAATGAAATGTACAGCACAGGGAATCAATTTTTCAAAATGGACAAAAAACTTAGAGACATTTCTCCAAAGATGATAAATGGCCGACAAGCACACAAAAAAACGCATTAGTCGTTACAGAAATGCAAATCAAAAAACCACAGGGAGACGCCCCGCGAGGGGTATCTATCACTCATGCCCACTATGATAGCTAGAATCAGAATAATGGAAAACCAGAGTTGGTGAGGATGTGGAGAAATCTGAAGCCTCACACACTGCTGCTGGGAATGACGACGGGACAGCCATCTGCTGTGGAGAAGAGTCTAGAAGTCCCTCAAAGAGTTAAATACAGAATTACCATATGACCCAGCAATTTTATTCCAGGGTATACATATACCAAACAGAACTGAAAACAGATATTCAAACATTCACACACAAATGTTCACAGCGGCAACTACTTGCAATGACAAAAAGGTGAAAACCACCCAAATGTCATCAGATGAATGGAAAAATCGGATCTGACCAACCCACACTATGGACTATGACCCACGAAAAGGAATGAAGTACAACATAGATAAACCTCAAAAACATTATGCTACGAGAAAGAAGCCAGTCATGAAAGGTCACATGCTGCATGATTCCTTTATATAAAGCCTCCAAAAGAGGTAATCCATAAAGACAGAAAGCAGATGAGGGGTGGTCAGGACCTAGGGGAGAGGGAAGGGGACTGTGAACGATGAAGATGCTTTGCAATGAGCATTTGGCTGCACAGCACGGTCAATGTACTAGATGCCACTATATTGCGCACTTCAAAATAGTTAAACTTGGGGCGCCTGGTTGGCTCACTGGAAGAGCATGCGACTCAATCTCAGAGCTGTGAGTTCAAGCCACATGTTAGAGATTACTTAAATAAATAAAACTTCAAAAAATTTAAAAATAGTTAATTTTGTTATGTGAACTTTGCATCAATAAAATAAAGTTTAGGGGTGCCTGGGTGGCTGAATCAGTTGAGTGTCCAGCTCTTGATCTCAGTTCAGGTAATGATCCTATGGTTCCTGGGTTCGATACCCACATCAGGCTCTGTGCTGACAGAGCCTGCTTAGGAGTCTCTCTCTGCTGCCCCCCCTTCTTTCTCTCAAAATAAATAAACTTAAAAAAATAAACTTTGGGGCTCCTGGGTGCCTCAGTCAGCTAAGTGTCTGACTTTGGCTCAAGTCATGATCTCGCAATCCATGAGTTTGAGCCCCGCATCGGGTTCTGTGCTGGCAGCTCAGAGCCTGGAGCCTGTTACAGATTCTGTGTCTCCCTCTCTCTCTCTCTGTCCCTCCCCCGCTCGTGCTCTGTCTCTGTCTCAAAAATAAACCAAAAAAATTTTTAAAAAATTAATAAACTTTAAGTGTATGAGAAGCTCCGAGTTACCTATAATATTTTAAAAATTAGCCATTTATTAAATGATGGTGTATTTACCTAACATATACAATCACTAAAAAATATTTTCAAGCATGGCTACATGGAAAAGTAATAAAAAGTTAAACTAATAAACTAAAAGCTACAAAAAATTATACACAAAATAATACGCAAAGTACTAATTAAGATTTATATATAAAAGCATGAAATTGTGCTTCAACATACACATAAAAATAGGAACAGAAAGAAAGATTTGAGAGATGTGTATCAGCTAGTGGTAGTTTTACTTTAGTTTCTTCTTTATACTATGCGAGTTACACACGTCTTCTACAAAAAAAAAAAAAAGGTGATGTGCTTTGACACAGAAAGAAGACTAAGTGTAATGATAGAATGATCTCCTAAAAAATCAGTATTTTCACCCGTTCTTGCCCTTGGCTCCACAAACGTTTCCCAGGACAATAAAGCATTATATTTTTTTACCCAGTACGGGAGCTGCTGGTCTGCCATGAAAGCTTTGGGGCTAGGTTCGGTTTTCCCGTTGCTAGTCCATATTTTTTTCCAGGATGTATATTTGTCATATCCATCCTTATGGCTGAAAAAAAAAAAGAATAAAAATAAATATATCAAGCCAGAAGCTCACCAGGTTTTCAGAAACAGGAGGCAAGTTAGGAAGTCTTACGTGAAGGATTTGACTAGTCCTATCTTAGGAAGGTTACCTTGGCGCCCTTCAAAACAGGCCGTAGGGAAGAGTGTGTTCCTTCCTGTTTACTATCAAATACTATTAAGAAGGGAAGACCACCTGTCTCTCCGGCACCTCATAGTCGTCACCATCCTCTCCAAAATCTCGGCCCCCATGCCCCACGCCCGATCACAGAATAGCAAAGCAGTGCCCACTTACAGAGTAAAAAGAATGAGTATCTCACAGCAGATACTCTCTGACCCCTGCGTGCGCACACATCAAACTACTGCGTCGAAGTTCTGGCATGGCTGTAGTTGGCATGGTTCGAACAGGGGAGGAACTCAGTCAGCATGGGGGCTCCGTTTCAACTGCCTGACCCCTTCGGGGGCCCCCCCCACCAGGCCCACCACCGTGCCCGTCACCATGGAAACCTCCAACAGTTAGCAAACAAACCTTCTGTAGTAATGGTCAAAGCATTCGTTGCAGAAATGCTCCCCACAGGACAGGTGATACCATCGGGATGTGTAGCCATTTTTGGCACATCTGAAAATAGCAAAGACACATAGCTTTGGTGATGAGTAAGCATTTCTTGTCTCTTTTTAAACACATGTATTAAGCACATTCTAGAGCCCATTTTGTATGATCTCCACTTAGAATCCTAACAACCAAGAGCTGACGAAGAGGGGAAACTAAAAGGATGTTTGATCCATAATAATACACAGTGAGGACACAGGGGCTCAGACCCCAGAAGGGCCCGGGGCTTAGAGGTTTTCTCAAGACCCCCCGGAGCAATGGTAGGGTTTTATGACAGGACACAAAGGATGTCACTGCGCTTGCTGAAAGCTTCCTGTGTGTGAAGGAGACAAGCGCAGCCTCTACAATAACCTATGGCCCCAGTACTGAGTAGTGAGCCAATCCGGCCAGCTGGACCCTGACCACCAGGCAGGCTACCTGGCAAATATAACCTGTCCAACAGCCAATAATGGTGCTGAAGAAAGAAATACAATGCCGCGGTGAACGCTAACACCCGCACCTCTGTGTGACTAGAAAATAAAAATGGGGATTTGTTTCCAGGTTATATGGAATCTGAAGCTTCATCTGAAGGTACTTCTCTGGCAGTAAAAGGTCAGGCTTGGGTCATCCCAACAAAAATGACAAGAGTGCGTGCGGGTGGCTTCATAGTTTCAGTGAGGCCTGTGTATGTCCACTGGAAGAGGAGACAGGTTATCTGAGGGGTCCAGGAAGCACAGGGAAAGTAACCATGTGCTGGGCTCCCCTGGGAGCCCATGGTCTCTCTCCTGTGTCCCCACCCCACCTTCAACCCCCAGGAGCAACATGGCCATAGTGCGTGGGACTGAGGACACTGACCGGCCGCTGCATAGAGCTGCTCTATCTAGGTCGAGCAGAGGAAGCCTACTGGGCTGGGGGGCGGGGGGGAGGGTGCACAGACTGTATGGGTAGTGTCTCTATTCTTAGAGGCCTTACACTATCTAGCTCTATCTTTAGGGAAACGATCTTGGAGGATGATGTCCCCACCAAGAATGCTCTCCTGGGCGGGAAGGGGAGGCCGGCACACGCCATCCACACAGACCTTTCAGAAGCACTTGCAAAGCACACGGGACACGCTACTGTGCAGCCTGACTTTTCACATCTCCTGTATTTCTTCTCTGAGCTGCCGTCCTCATCCTCGTCTGTGGTCTCCGTTGCTTTCTTCTTGGCCTGAGGAAGAACCCAGCTGTGAGGTTACAATTTCCCCCCAGAAGGGCAAGGAGTGAAGCAGGTGGAAGGGTTTTTATCACTGAAATAACTTCCATGTTGTGAGAATCAACAACGACCGGGCAGCAGGTGAGGGGCTGACAAGACAGCAACTTCCCTGAGACGGCAGCGTGCGAGTCATTCACGGATGTGCTAGAAATACACAAGGAGTACCTGAACGACGGGTCTCCGAGGAGAGAACTAGAACACACATGAGCCGGGGCCCCTGGGTGGCTTGGTCGGTTAAGCTGCCAACTCTTGATTTGGGCTCAGGTCATGATCTCAAGGTTCATGAGATCAAGCCCCACGTTGGGCAGAGCCTGCTTGGGATTCTCTCTCTCCCTCTATCTTCCCCTCCCCTGCTTTCTTTCTTTCTCTCTCAAAATAAATATTTTAAGAAAATAAGAAAACCAACAAAACACACATGAGCATTTCTCAGGAAAAGCTGTACCAGTCAAAATAAAAGCCACACTCAAGAATCCTTTAATTAGAGCAGTTATATACTCTCAGCACTGCCAACAAAAAAAAAAAATTGTACTATCTTTTTTAAGTTTATGTATTTAAATAATCTCCACACCCAACAGAGGGCTCGAACTCACAACCCTGAGATCAAAAGTCACATGTGGGATGCCCGGGTGGCTCAGTCGGTTAAGCACCCGACTTCGGCTCAGGTCATGATCTCACGGTTTGTGAGTTCAAGCCCCGTGTCAGGCTCTGTGCTGACAGCTCAGAGTCTGAAGCCTGCTTCGGATTCTGTGTCTTCCCCCTCTCTCTGCTCCTCCCATGCCCATGCTCTGTCTCTGTCTCTGAATTAAATAAACATTAAAAAAGAAAGAAAGGGAAAAAAAAGAGTCACATGATCTTACGACAGAGCCAGTCCCCCAAAACTGAATAAGTTTACAAAAAGAATTACATCATTCAATATTTTTCTTTAAAAAAAAAAAAAAGAAAACAAAACAAAACCCTAGAAAAGAGATGGATGCAAGGAACCTGCCAACAGCACCCAACCAGCTACAAGCTGAAGTCCAAGTTCCTGCGAAAGACACCATGCCAAGCATGATCTGGCCGCAGCTCATATCCTGGGAGCAACGGCACAGCTGTGATTCTCTGAACAGCCCATGCTGATTCACACTCTACGCCTTTGTCTCTGCAGCTCCCTCCGCCAGATGTACTTTTTTTCTACACTCTAGCCCTTTATCACACTGTGCTGTGATCGTTCCGAGGGGAATTTCTCCACTAGGCTACAAGTTCCTTGAGGACTGAAAAGATATCTTTTCATCTCTAATACTGCAGCCCAAATCATCACAATCTCGTGTGTTCAAAACAGGTGCATCGCCGGGATGGCTCTGTCGGCGGAGTGTGTGACTCTTGATCTCAGGGTTGTGACATCAAGCCCCACGCTGGGTGTGGAGATTACTTAAAACAGGTACACTGAGTGAAGAGATGAGCAATACCTGCCTACCGGAGCTCCTCAAAGGCAGGCTATCTGGAGAATGATCAAAAGATGCTTTTTTCTTGGTCCTCCTCCGAGGGGTTGCCATGGTTTCAAAAAATCTTCCAAAAAAAAAAAATTAAGTAAATAGTAATGCTTTTGACACTCTGAAGGCAATTTATTATGTAGTTCATTAGGTAAGAGCATATACTCTGCAGTTAGATTGCCCTGCTGTGAAGCCACTGCTTTCAAGCTACTTAATCTAAGACTTAGCCTCAGTGTTCCCATATATAAAATGGGCACAGCAAGAGTGTACCCCACAGCAGTGGTGCAAGCAGTAAGATAATCTCTTAAAGCCCCAGACCTGACATTGTCTGTACTGTATTGTAAGTACTGTACTCAATAAATGTTGTCCATTACTAACATGTACGTTTCAAAGGATAAAAATAAACACACCACGCAAATGACTAATAAACCAATTACACTACTGTTTGTAAAATTCAGTGAGTAAACACACCTGATTTTTGTCTGTTCTCTTCCTCCCCCCCCACTGTTGTCTTTTTAGTAGTTCGTGAATTTTGATCTTAGTAGACTTTATGAAGAAAACTCATTTGTTCCTTTTCAATAAAATCTCAGGCACAGCGTCCAATCACTACTGTATTTAGGAATCTGGATTAGATCACTGGTATCTTCTACTAGAAAAATGTATGAGCTCTTAAACTAGTCTAATAACAGCATAGTTAAACAAGCATTAAGAACCAAAGTCTCTACGAAAAATAGTGCATAGTCATCATGAAAGATTAAAAGTTGTCAAATTAGTATTTTAATTAAATAAGGAATGAAAAATGCTTACAATAAGTACTCAATAATATATTCCACAATTATCACACAATTCCTTCCCTGATCCATTGTATTTAGTACAAACACACACACACACACACACACACACACAGAGTATGCAAAGTAAACAAGACATACCTATGGGTAAGAAATTTGAAAGTGGAAAAGTGTTATCATAAGCTACAAATTCCACAAATATAATCTTCATCTTGGAGAAAAGTTTTGAGGGCCCCGTAATCCTACTCTTTCATATCCATGAGTTATACTAACATTCATAAGAGCATTTTCAACAGATTACTAACATCATGCGTGAAAACTTTGCCATCTACACCGACTCTCAGGAATCCTGACAACAGTGTTACAGATGACTTTGCTCTGACTCAGTCGTCACTTTCTGATAAACCATTATGTTAGTTAAGAACACATAATCCCTATGCATATTGTGAAACGCATTACAGTTAAGCATTAAGTAAGTTGCCTTTTGGTTCTACACCACCCGTTATACTGCTGGATAAAGCACTAAGAATGTTAAAAGTACTGTCTACCCGTAATGCTCACACCCAAAGGCTTTCTGGATCACATTTCTATTTTCAAAAGGCTGTCCAATCTAACAAATCTCTTTATATAATACGTACATCCTATATTATTCATAAAATGAGCCACAAAAAGCATATACATAAATATGTATATAGAATATGTAAACATATGGTATATGTAAAGATTACAAGAAAAATATTTGAGTCTAATGTCAGGTTTAGGAACATCAGTATCATCATCCTAGTTCCATGCAATGTTTGGCTCTATCATCTAGAAATACAAGCACTCTCCAAAGAAAGCATCGTTTCTGGAAATTTCAACAAACATTTTAATCCAACTGTGTACTAGAAAATATGCATTTAGTTGCAATGAAGAATTATACAATTCAAGAAATGGTTAAGAGGAAATGAAAACATTAGCTATAAAAGCCGTCGTTAAATCTGTTGTCGAGGAAAAATATAAGTGAAGATTTTTTTTAGTGTTACTACACTTTCAACCTTAATTACACAATTAACAGTGATACACCCTCGTCCTTTTCTGACATTTTCAATTCTGTGTCTTCACTGTTGCTGGATTCTTGGGGCTGAAGATGAAGGGAAAATGTTTTAAGTTGGAAGGGCTACCGCTCTGGGGCTTTAAATATAATCTCAGAAATACTGATCACAAATGCTAACAAATTAGTATGCTGAAAGTGCTCTCACCTGGCTTTTCAAATTGATAAACACATCTAACATTAAATATAATCAATTCATGTTCAACATAATTAGATAAGCATATTTCTTTCTAAATTTAAATGGATAGGTTTGGTTTTCTTTTAACATGACAAAAGGAAGAAAAAAGCCAGGGGCTTTTGGGGGGATAAATATATAAATGGATATATCAGTGTCTAGATTTCTATTTTAATGATTCCCAAGGTTTTTTCTGAAGTAGCCTATTGAATAATACATTTAAAAAAAAACATAGAATTCACAACAATATGATTCCAAAAGACTTCTGAATGAAATGAAAATTTACAGCGGCATCGGCATTTCTAAAAAATAAGATAAACTACTAGAAACTTCTTCAGAGGCAACAGAAACAAGCACTTCCCTCAGGGCCACTTAAATAAGGTGGGCCTAGCACCTTACTGCACTCATGCTCATCAAATTTTCCGAAATATGGAACCAGCTCAGTTGCCTAAATGCTTTAGTGCCTACTTTCACTGCCTGAAAGTCAATTTAATTATTGGTGGTCATTTTCTCCTGTACCTTCTGAAGAAACCTTCTTCCCGCCCCTTCTTCCACTACAATAGTTTGTTTGTTTGTTTGTTTTTTAAAGCAACCAAACAAAACGCAGAAGCCCTGGGTCGTGCGCATACCTGTGGAGTGACGGAGCTCCCCCAGTGGAGTGGTTTGGGGACTCCGGCACCCCACCCCGGGGAAGGCTGGGCCTCTAGCTGGCTAGATTCCCTATTACGGAACCCTAACTTTCTAGCTGGGCCTGCCTCTCTTCCTTCCTCTTTCACCTGCCAGCTGCCGGGCTGTTGACTAACAGCTCCCCCAAAGCCCGGCCGCCCCCACCGGGTCCCCGGGCCCGGGGGAGTTACCCCAGCAACCTGGCAATGCCGCTCGTGTCTGAACGCGTGGTGGCTGCGCCGGGAGGATTCCTGCAACACCTGCACGGCTGTGCGGGCGCCCCGCCGCCACACCTCGGCTGGGAGGAGCGGGCCAGGGAGTTCCTACCCCCGGACCGGGGGCTCGCCGCCGGCGGCAGACGCTGCCCAGGTGACAGAGCTCTGACAGTCCCCAGGAGAGACCCCCAACGTTCCCGGCGCCAGCTGCAGCCGCCTCGCTTTCCGAAAAGCTTTTTCGTCTCTTCTCCGAAGTCGGAGAAGCAACAGCCTCCCGGGCTCACCTTTGCGCCGGGGAAGTGCAAGGAGTCGGGGGAGACAAGGCACCGCTGCACAGAAAGGAAGCGTTGTAGGGGGGAATTAGGAGAGACCCTCAGCCCCGCGACGGATCCCCGTCGGTGCAACACGCCAGCCCGGGAATCCCTGCCCCCCCACCCCTTCTTCGGACCCCGCACGCCCTTTCCAATCCGGAGAGGGCGCGGGCAGCCCCCGGCGCACCCGTCCACCTCCAACCCGGGCGAGGGGCGCTGCACACGCGGAGAAAGGCAGCTTGCAACCCCAGCCAAGCCGCTTTGTGCCGAGCTGTCACCCGAAATCCGCCGCCGCCCCCGCGCCCGCCCCCGGAGCCGCGTGCCCCACACCTGAGAGCGCGGGCGAGACGCCGCGCGCCGGCCGGGGCTGCCGGCGCCTCTCCGGAGCCGCGCGCCGCGCGCACAGGACTGCACGATCCGCGCCGCGAGCCGCAGCCCCCGCTCAGCCGCCGCCGCCGCCGCCGCCGCTTCCGCCCCTGTCACGGCGTGACCCGGGGTGGGAGGAGCCGGCGGGACCAGGGAGGAGTAGGGTCCCCGCCTTCGCCTTTGCCGCGGCGCTGGCCCCGCCCTGGCCATTTCCGCCGCTGCGCAAGCCGGGGCGCCTGGGGCGGGGGGCGGGGTCTGGGCGCCGGGGAGGGGGCGGGCCCTGGGGCGGGGCGCGCAGTCCGGGCCCTTGGGGCACGAGGCGGCGCGGGAGCCGGCTGCCGGGTGCAGTGTGCAGGCTGCGAGCTGCGCGCGAGGTAGGGTCTCCTGCGCGCGGAGAGGGTGCGGGGCAAATGGCTAGACGTGCTGGGTGCGAGCCTGGGATCGGATTCCGGAATGGGGCATCCTGATCAGCGTGGTCAGCCCAGGAATGTGCGCCCCGAAATGGGATTCAGGAAGCACAGTGGGATCTGGGAATAACGAGGTCGCGCTGTGAATGACCTTTCTGAGTCCAGGGTTTTAAAGTGCCCTCAAAGCATCGTTCTCTATTAGTGGTTTTTAAGGAAAGAGAAATCCGTGTTGAATGGTCTGTGATGCTCTGGGGACGAGGGCAGGGGTGAGGGTAGGGGTGGGGGGGGAGTGAGAACTGGGGTGCTGGAAAGATTTTGTCTTGCTCCAAGGTTATTACACAGTTGTATGCATGTCTAAATACTGATTGACCCATACTCTTAAAATTTGTGCACTTTAGAGAAGTTATTCTTCAATTGAGCAACGTTTAAAAATAAATCTAGGGGGCACCCGTGTGATTCAGTCGGCCGCTCTTGATTTCAGCTCAGGTCGTAATCCCGGGGTTGTGAGATGGAGCCTGCCTAAGATTCTCTCCGCCTCTGCCCCTCTCCCTTGCTCGTGGGCGAGCTCTCTCTGTAAAAGTAATAAATAAAAAATAAAAATCGAAAGTAGAAACATGTTTTTTTGAAAAGGTGAGAGAGAAAACCATACTTGAGAGTCGGCCCAGGGAGGATTTGGGGGCTAAACTAGCACATCTGTTTCCGTGTATAGGTAGGAATAATTGTGGATTTTGCCTTTGCTGATTGTTATAATTTGTGCTTTTCTTTAAAAAATTTTTGAGAGCGTGCCCACGGGCACGTGGGGGAGGGGCAGAGGGAGAGAGTCTTAAGCAGGCTCCTCACCCCGCCCCCCACTCGACCCCGCCCCCACTCGACCCCGCCCCCACTCCCCCCTACTCCCCTCCCCCCCACTGCCCCCCCCTCCGCAGGGGCTCCATCTCAGGGCGGAGAGATCTTGACCTGAGCCAAAATCAAGACTCTGGATGCTTAACTGACTGAGTCACCCAGGCACACCTATAATTCACACTTTTATCTTGTTATAGAAAGAAACTTATTATTCTCTAAAAAAGCATGTGGGCCAAGTGTACACTGGGAAGCTATTAGAACAGCTAAAAGGTGGTTAAGTTTATATACATGATAATAACTTATGTTCCAAGTTTGTGTGAAAGGAATAGAAGTGTTCCATTCCTGGTTGCCCTGGTTCTATGATAAAATTATGTTTCCTTTTTGTTTTAAGTAGAAAACTGCTTTATGAGAGCTCAAGCTCAGGTTCCAAAGTTTCTGGCTGAAAATGTAGATGCCAAAACTGCAACTCTTTTTTGCTTTTCTGTACCAAATGTAATCAGATAGTTCCCCTTGGCCTCTCAGAAAACTGAGAGTCACCTCCTGATATCAGCAGGACCTTGCAAAAGCTTTTGTTAATGAATGTTGGCTGAGAAATGAATTTATGTTCTCAATTCCAAGGGAAGTACCTTCTCCTTAAATCCCAAGCACACTAGAACCAAATTTTGCAGTAAAGGGAACTTTTCCAAAAATACCTGCTTTTATGTGATGTTTACTATTCTCATTAATAAATCGTTAAATTAGACCCTCCAAAACTAGCATGTGAGTATACTCCAAACTAAATTAGTTTCACTAATGACTCAAAGGGTATGTTAGAATTAATGGTGTTATATTGTCCTTACTATAGCAAGGTTCACATGGGAAAGACAAGCATTTTCCTCATATGTTCAGATGGACTTGCAGTTATGGTTAAGTGTCTTTTTTCCTCAGTTGCATTGTGTGCCTTTTCCCATGCAAAAAAGAAATTACAAGAAAAATTATTTGAAAACACAAAAGTATGCAATAGAGACAGGACATCAAACCCACATACCTAACTTTGCTCCTTCCTGAAAGCCCACCCAAACAACAATTGGGTAAGGGCACCTGGGGGGCTCAGTCGGCTAAGTGTCTGACTTCAGCTAAGGTCATGATCTGGTGGTTCCTTAGCGCCCTCAGGCTCTGTACTGACAGCTGAGAGCCCAGAGCCTGCTTTGGATTCTGTGTCTCCTGCACTCTCTGCCCCTCGCCCGGTCTGCCTGTCTGTCTTTCTTTCTCTCTCTCTCTTTCTCTCTCTCAAAAATAAATAAATATTAAAAAGTTTTTTTAAAAAACAGCAGTGAGGTAGGGAGACAAAAGCAATAAAATTGCAGATGGACAAGTTGGTAAAGGATTTTGCAGACTGAAGAAAGCTAAATTTTTTTGGGGGGGGGAGTAGGCTTCACGCCCAATATGGGACTTGAACACATGACCCTTGATCTCAAGAACCTGAGATCAAAAGTCACATGCTGTACCAGCTGAGCCAGCCAGGCACCCCTGAAGAAAGCTAAGCTATAAACCAGTCATGGAGAAAGCCAATAAGCAACCCCATTTGCATTATAGAATCCCCAAGTGCTCAGAAATTAGCAGCACCAAGATCCTCTGGGAGGTGGAAGGGTGTGGTTGAAACTAGGAGCGTTGCTTGAAATTCTGGTTCAGAAAAGGCTAAATCTCCAGTCCCCTTTTCCAAGTCCCTGCAACAAGGGATCTGTCTCTTGCTACACCAACAGACTTTGGGGGGTTTATTCCATGCAGAAGGTAAGGAGTCTCTGGACTGGGGAGATACAAATACACAGTTGGGGATTGAGTGCCATACTGAAAATAGAGATTAATTGAACCCAGGCAAACTGAATGCTGGAACCCTCTCACTTCTGTCCTTTTCTTTTTTTTTAATAATGTTTTTTATTTATTTTTGAGAGACAGAGAGAGACAGCATGAACAGGGGAGGGTCAGAGAGAGAGGGAGACACAGAATCCAAAGACAGGCTTCAGGCTCTGAGCTAGCTGTCAGCACAGAGCCCGATGCGGGGCTCGAACCCACGAACCGTGAGATCATGACCTGAGCCGAAGTCGGGCGCTTAACTGACTGAACCACCCAGGCGCTCCACTTCTGTCCTTTTCTTATGTGAGTATAGAACCATGGCTTCCAAGGACTTGATCCTTGTCACAGGGACTGAGAGATCGATCTATGGAAAGTCTGACCAGTCAAAAGAAGACAAAGATAATGACACCTAGATTTTCAAATGAAATCCACTAACATCATCCTTAAGGTGGCGCTTACAGTCAGTGAGCCCACCCACATATTTAAACATCTAATCAGCTTTTTCGTACTATTCTTAAATATGAGCAGATATAAGAACTGCTAGGCATTTGAATAAAGTCACTAGTTGGAAAGACAGAAGACAAAAAACAGAAAAAGTGACTCATAAGCAGCAGACTATGCAGATAAATAAGAGAAAATATTATGTCCATTCTATATATGAAATAACAATATAAAAAGAATATCAGAAACAAAAAATGAGCTCTTGAAAATTAAAGACTTGATAGCAAGAAAGAAAAACCAAATAAAAAATTTTATTTGAAAACTAAATAGAAAGATAAAAGGATAAAAATTAAGGCAGTACCTTAGAAAATAGAGCAAAAAGATGAACAGCTGGAAAATGGGTTGGGGGGGAATACGAGAAATTTACAATACTAGGTCAGGATGTGCTATAGCCAAATGAAGGGGGTCCGAGAAAGAGGAATAGAAACAAAAGAGGGACGTAAATTATTATCTGAATAATTCAAGAATGTTTCCAGCATTGAGGGATATGACACTTCCAGATTAAAAAAAAACTCAGCCAAATGGTTGAAAACAGATTCAAAAGAAGGCATAGAATTATGAAATTGGAAAAACTAGGGGCAAAGAATAGCCTTAAGAGAGAGAAAAACAATGACCTTCTGGAAAATATCAGGATCAGAATGTCTTTGAAATTAAGTAATACCGCTGGAAGCTAGAAGACAATGGAATGACTTCTTTCAAAATTGTGAGAGGAAAAGATTTCTAACCAAGAATTCTATACCTAGCAAAACTCTACATCAAGGATCTGGAATAGTATGAAGTCATGTTGTACACGCATAATCACAAAAACCTTTCCGCCTGTGCACACTTTCTTAGAAAGCTACAGAAGGTTGTGCTTCACCCATATAAGGGCAATATCCAAAAAAAGAGGAAAAGAAAGGATAAAAGAAAGATTCATCAAAAGGGAAGGAGATCTTCAGGGTGATAATCAAGAGCGATCCCAGAACGCTAGCTGTGCAGCAGGAACAGGGAACATCCAGATCAGAAGGCTCCCAGAGAGTCTTCTCCAAGATGCTGCTATTGGCAGAATATCTGCTAAGAGATTGAGAGTGTAGTGATAGGAGATTGGGACAACTGGTAGACCTTAGAGTTCAACTGGTAACAGGCAGATAGGAATTTACGTAAATGAAAAAGTAAGACAGTTAGTTATTAACTAGAGAATAAACAGTTGCACAGGAAAGGAAAAGTAATCATAGAATACTACGTGGTTTAGCTGTGAATAGTGTTTAACTGGTCTTAATAATGCGTACTCCGAATGTTTAATCAAAAATAGGCCATGTCTGTGTTGGGGCGCCTGGGTAGCTTAGTCAGTTAAGCATCCAACTCTTAGTTTCGGCTTAGGTCATGAACTCATGGTTCGTGGGTTTGAGCCCTGCATCTGGCTCTGCGCCGACGGTGCAGAGCATGCTTGGGATTCTCTCTCTACCTCTGTCCCTTCCCTGCATGCATGCTAGTGTGTGCACACTCTCTCTTTCTCTCAAAAATAAATAAGCATTTTTTAAAAGATATACTTCAGTTTATTTAAAGAGTTTTCCTAGTATGTAATAAAAGGTATGCTTCTACAATCAGACTCACTGAGAAGTAATCTTTTGGATGGCTTTTCCTTGGATGTTGAATATTTTTAAAGGCCATACTGGTAAGGATAATAGGTTTTCTTTTTTTAAGTTTATTTTGAGAGAGAATGCTGCCATGTGCTTGTGAGTGGGGGCAGGGCAGAGAGAGAGGGAGACGGAGAATAAGGATAATAGGTTTTTATTTCATTCATTGATAGAATTGCGATGCCCTTAAATGACAACATTTGTAATGTTGTAATATTTTCCGTGCAGGCCTTGGAGGCATCTGTTTGTAAGGTAAAGGTGTCCGCGAAACTATGGAGGATACAAGCACTTTACTTGATGTTAAAGAGTACTCCGATACCGAGGTACAGAAAAACCGAGTACTGACTCTGGAAGAATGGCAAGAGAAATGGGTGGACCGCAAAATTGCATTTCATCAAGAACAAGGACATCAGTAAGAAATGTTTGGTACATATAACAGAGACATGCTCCATCAGAAACTGACTTTGGAAATAGAAATAATAATATAGGTACACAACATCTGACTGTAAGGTGCACGTTTTTAGATTTTCACCTTTTAGCATCTCTGAAACACAGTGCCACTCTGGCGTGTCTTAGGTTAGTCGGCAATGTTAGCTCTTCCCAGGGTGTATAGATCATGGTGTCTTACAATTGGCGGCATCTGAGATTTATGAAATATGTCTTTTTTTAAGTCCCTGGAGCACCTATGTATTGATCGTGCCTATTTACATATACGGCAGATGCCCACCTTAACGTGTATCTCTTTATACTGAAAGGTGGTAGTGTTCCGACTTTGCATTCCAATAGCGTGTGTTCAAATGTAAAGTGTTATCTATATAACACTTTTGCCTCCTATATGGAGGAAAAGAAGCTGAGAAAAATTAATACGTGACCTAGGATGTTGAGCAGTGTATTAGTGGTGGTAGGCTTTAAAGCAGTAGCGATGTATCATGGGCCAATGCTAAGTTAAGTGGTCAGACCTGTTCTAGGCAGTTACCCTGACTTCCCAGGGGATGACCTCATCATCATCGTTACTATTACCATATTTGCACACTGAGTGGTAATTAGGACACCTTCCCAGAGCCATTGTATGGGTTATCTTTGTCGTGTGGGTGGCCTCAGAAAGCCACATCTCTACAGAGGGAATTAACTACAGAATTAAACTTTTCAGAATCTGAGACGTGAGTACACGTTTAGAGAGCTTCCCATAAAATGAAGGTTGAAAAGTTCAGTGGGCCCAGTGGCTCCCCATCTCTCTCTCTCTCTCTTTCTCTCTCTCTCTCTCTCTCTCTCTCTCTCTCACACACACACACACACACACACACACACACACACACACATGCATACATTCAGGATTAATAAAGACTTTTCAAAACCTATCAACCAAGAAAAATAACTTTTAATTACAAATGAGTAAAGTTCCAGGGTTAAGTCAGATTACTTACTCACTAGCTATGGGACTAATCAAGTTATTTAATCTTCTTTTTCTTCATATATAAACTGGAGAGTGTAATAATGAATGCTACCTATTTTGTAAAGTTGTAGGGGATATTAAGTGAGATAATGCATGAAAAGTATTTAGCATCATATGCTTGTATTCCTTTCCTCTGTGCATTAGGCTAAAGAAAACAAATATATATATATTTTTCTTCCCAGGTTATTAAAGAAGCATTTGGATACTTTCCTCAAAGGCGAGAATGATCTGAGAGTATTTTTTCCTCTTTGTGGGAAAGCAGTTGAGATGAAATGGTAAGAGCAGATATGCATTAACACACTGTCTTGTCTTGATGACAAGTACTTTTGGTGAATA
The DNA here is from genome assembly GCA_028646485.1 of Cryptoprocta ferox. Lineage (NCBI taxonomy): Eukaryota > Metazoa > Chordata > Mammalia > Carnivora > Eupleridae > Cryptoprocta > Cryptoprocta ferox. The sequence continues at coordinate 132,189,296 of CM053577.1, read as the reverse complement.
TTTAAAAGGATAGAGGCTTAAAATTTCCACTCCCAGGAAATACAGAGGGAATCTTTATTTTTGGTAGACTATTACTGCTGAGTTCATAAAGATAATATTCTCAGACAGTGAGACACAGCAAAAACAGAGGTGTGGCCTTTCTATATTGAGTTTCTAAGAAACAGTATAATTTATTTATAATTATAGAAATATAATTTAGAACCAGTGGTGGAGTCCAAGGGGGTGCAGGTGACTAGCCTTCTCTCTTAGGTCTGCAACATCTTTGTGCACAGTTTCATTTTTGTAGGTGGCTTAGGAAATTGGCTGAGTTAATTTTAGATCGTTTGATTAGAGGTGGACAGAAAAATTCAAAATGAATTGCAACTCTTTGGGAAGACAACACGTAGCCCACTGTTCAGCTCAGCTCTCCCCTCCCACCATGAGCACATAGGCGATTGTTTTCAAGAATCATTGTTACAAAGCCATTGATGAGGAAAGTATTTCTTGTGAGTAATTGAAGAATTCACTGTAATTAGCAAGCCACTATTACTATAGATTATCCTAAAGTCACAAACCTGGCTATAGTCTTCTATACATGACTTAGTTGTGGTAATCATGGAGGACATGCCAAGAAGTACCATTAATTTATTACTTTGAGGGGTGCCTGGGTGGCTCAGTTGGTTAAGTGTCCAACTTCGGCGCCGGTCATGATCTCGCAGTTCATGGGTTCGAGCCCCGCTTCAGGCTCTGTGCTGACAGCTAGCTCAGAGCCTGGAGCCTGTCTTCAGATTCTGTGTCTCCCTCTCTCTCTGGCCCTCCCCTGCTCACGCTGTCTCTCTGCTCTCTCTCAAAAATAAAATAAAACATTAAAAAAATTTTTTAAATGTGTTAAAATAAAACATTTAAGATGTTGGCTTAGGTTTTTTAAAGAATGATCTATTCCAATATAATCCAGCCTATGCCAGTCTATAATAGGCTATACTTTGTTTTTCCATATGTCAAATATAAATAAAACCCTTCACAGCCAGTTTGGATAACTTTGTTTGAAGAATTAAAAAAAAAAAAAAAAAAAACGCTCCCTGCAGGCACCTGGCTGGCTCAGTCAGTGGAACATGCACCTCTTGATGTTCAAGGGTCATGAGTTCAAGGCCCACACTGGGCATGGAGCCTACTTAATAAAAATAAAAAAACTTTCTCTTCAATCTTTTAATATATAAACAAATAATACAATAAAAATATTCCCTGTATATTAACTTATGAATTTAGTGGGAAGTATGAAAGACCAGTTATTAATATGTTTATTTTAGAGCTGTAAAACAGTTCATGCTCCGACCTCTTTGAAAGTGGTAGTTTTGTGTGCATGAAAGGTACAGTCTGTTCTGCTATGCCTCTTTTTGAAAATGCTGTTTTCGCTATAACTCCACCGATAAATCAGGGGACAATTTGAGCGTGATGTGAATTTCATGTTCACTTATGTGTGATTTCTTTTTTTTTTTTTTTTTTTGAGAGCAAGAGAGACAGAGCATGAGTGGGGGAGAGGCAGAGAAAGAGGGAGACATAGAATCTGAAACAGGCTCCAGGTTCTGAGCTGTCAGCACAGAGCCTGACGTGGGGCTTGAACTCACTGCAAGATGATGACCTGAGCCTAAGTCGGACGCTTAACCGACTGAGCCACCGAGGCGCCCCACTCATGTGCAAAAGGACAAAACACACCCATCTACACACCCACACAGTTCCCGGACACGTCAGTTCTCCTGTGTGCTGTGAGCCACTCCCATCCACTTCTGCTGTGAGAACTCTCCAGTCATCCCCCTTCTCTCAGTGCACAATAACTTACAAGCCGCCTCCCTCCCAACGTTCACTTCTGTGAGTAAGCTTCAGGTCTTTCTCAATGTCACACTCGATGTCACAATGCCACACAATAGTATTTATATATTTTGTAACCATGTAACGTGTAAAACTGTGCCACCATTGCTATCAGGTTCCTGTCTTCTTCTTTTTTCGTGTTTTTTTTTTTTTAAAGAAATCTCTATACCCAACTTGGGCCTCAAACTCACAACCCCAAGGTCAAGAGTCACGTGCTGTACTGACTGAGCCACCCAGGCACCCTTTGTCTTTCTTCTTTTTAATGTGGCACTGACAAGGATTTTGGGGGGTTTTTTCCCCTTAGGTATTATTTATTCAGTTTATTGCTAAATTTTCACTGTATATTTTTGAGAAAATCCAGAGTCACAGAGATAAGTTATGTCAAATATGTAACAGCTTTTCAAAAAAAATTAAGGTATGGTTGACATATAACATTGTGTTAGTCTTAGGTGTATAATGATTCAATATTTGTATATATTGCAAAATGATCTCCACAGTAAGTCTAGTTGACATCCTTCACCCTACATAGTGAGAGGATTTTTTTTTCCTTGTGATGAGGACTTTTAAGATCTACTCTCTTAGCAACTTTCAAATATGCCATATGGTATTATTAACTATAATACTGTGTAACATCTTGTGCATTACATCCCCATGCCTTACTTATTTTCTAACTGGGGATTTTGACCCCCTTCACTCATTTTGACCATACTCCACCCCTGCAAACCTGTGTGTTCTCTGTATCTATGAGCCTTTTTATTCTCTTTCTTTTTTTAGATTCCACGCGTAAATTTTTTTTTTTATAGTTTATTTTTGAGACAGAGAGAGACAGAGCACGAGGCGGGGAGAGGCAGAGAGAGAGAGGGAGACACAGAATCTGAAACAGGCTCCAGGCTCTGAGCTGTCAGCACAGAGCCCGGCTCGAACCCACAGACTGAGAGATCGTGACCTGAGCTGAAGTCAGACACTTAACCGACTGAGCCACCCAGGCGCCCCTAGATTCCATGTGTAAGTGAGGCCATATTGTATTTGTCTTTCTCTGTTTAACTTACCTCATTTAGCATAATACTCTCAGGGTCCATTCATGTGGTCACAAATGGCAAGATTTCATTCTTTTTTTTTTTTAAGTTTATTTATTTTATTTATTATTATTTTTTTTTAATGTTTTATTTATTTTTGATACAGAGAGAGACAGAGCATGAGAGGGGGAGGGGCAGAGAGAGAGGGAGACACAGAATCTGAAACAGGCTCCAGGCTCTGAGCTATCAGCACAGAGCCTGACGCGGGGCTCGAGCCCACGAATGTGAGATCGTGACCTGAGCTGAAGTCGGAGGCTTAACCGACTGAGCCACCCAGGTGCCCCAAGTTTATTTATTTTTAAGAGAGGCAAAGACAGCTCCGTGCTGAATGGCTGAATAATGTTCCACTGTGACAAAGTTTTTTTATTTGTGTCCCAACCCCCATTTTCCCCATAAGCCTTTCAATTTTTATTGCATGACTTTGCAGAGCACAGTGATTTTGAGGTATGCCTATGTTGCATTATAGCAGAACTGACTGTATGTGTTTGTTTAATTTAAACCAAATCACACTGGCCACATCTCCAGTGCTCAGTACCCAATGTGCTTAGCGACCAGTGGATTGGACAGTATAGGTACAGACCCCTTTGTCATCACAGAAAGTTTTAATGGACAGGGCTGGTTTAGAGAAATTAAAAAGCATTTCCAATCCACAGGATGCTTTTAAATTAGAAACTCTTTGAATCAAATCCATTTGTCATAGATCAGTGTTTTAAGGTATAGTTTTTCAAATTTTTTATTTTTTTTCTAAGGTCATACAAATCAACTTTGCAGAATTCCAGGTACCACTAAGCTTGAGAACTTCCCTACAAGTTCTGTGGAACCTTGTGAACCTGAGTTTATGCTAATCCCTTAAAATTAAGGGATTTGAATGTTTCTTGGGGTATGCCCTTTTATTTAGTAATATATCCAAAATAAACATTTTAAGTGTGACTTATATGATTTCATACAGGTTTGCGGACCGAGGACACCATGTAGTAGGTGTGGAAATCAGTGAGCTTGGGATTCGGGAATTTTTTACAGAGCAGAATCTTTCTTACTCAGAAGAGCCCATCATGGAAATTCCTGGAGCCAAAGTATTCAAGGTATGTTTTGTTTTTGGTAAATAAGCATTTCCATACTCCACCCCCCCCATGAAAAAGGTTTTTCTTAGCATAAGTTACTGTACATATGTCAGATATCACATGACCTCACTTTATCAGATTCACCTGGACACTATAGAATTTAAAGAACTAGGGCTTAAAAAGATGATAGCTAGATATGTACAAATGTAGCAAAGAGCTGGTGTTGGGGCCTGGGTGGCTCAGTTAGTTAAGTGACCAACTTTGGCTCAGGTAATGACCTCGCATTTGTGGGTTCAAGCCCCGCATCAGGCTCTGTGCTGACGGCTCAGGACCTGGAGCCTGCTTCGGATTCTGTGTCTCCCTCTCTCTGCCCCTCCCCCATTCATGCTCTGTTTCTCTCTCTCTCTCTCTCTCAAAAAACAAATATTATAAAAAAATTTTTTTTTAATGGTTGATGTTACAGCCTATCTATACTCATGGTTTTGATTTGGGTTTGTTAGTTTTATTTATAAACAGGCATTTCTGAGAATTTCTTGTGCCACCCCCTGCAAAGGACATTAAAGAAATCAAAACATAGTCTCTGCCTTTAAGAATCTCTCAGCTTCGAAGAGAAGAGAAACACAGAGAAAGCTGTGTCACACACGGAGCTAAGTGTAATGACACAGGGTATAAAGGGAACAGACAGGAGAATCCCCTAACCCAGCCTCTCAGTGCCCACTGCAGCGCGGTGACACATTGGGCTGGGACAGGCAGGTGGTCTAGTGCCCGGTCTCAGATGCCCTGTGAAGCTGGTCCTTCATCCTGCGCAGGAAGGATTTTAAGTAGGAGCCTGACGCAGCCAGATTTTCTTTTGAGACGAACCACCCCTGTGGCCTCAAGGGAAGTAAATTTGAAGGGAAGTGGCCGCCTGGCAGAGACACCAGATGGGAGGCTGTGCACAGAGGTCCGGAGGAGAGCTCCCGAAGGCTGGCACTGGGGAGAGCGAGGGGACAGCTAGGGGAAGCGGCAGCTCTGAGCAGTGTTTAGGATGTCAGACTGGCAGGATGTAAGATTAACTGAGCGTGGATCAAGGGGGAGCTGAGTTGCCCTTTCAGCCCATGTGGCTGGAATGGATGGCCGAGAATAAACTGAGAAACAAGTTCAAGGGGCGGAGAAAATAAGTTTTCCTCTCGGGATGATGAGTTTGGAGTTTAAGGGGCCTGTGGAACGGTGAAGGCGTAGCTGGCAAATGGCTTTCTGTCTCCGGGTGGCGTCTGGGCTGCAAGTGGTGGATCAGGGAGTGGTCTTCACCCTGTGACCACAGCGAGCCAGGGACACAGCTTCGCCGGCTTGGGGTAATAATGTGGGAATAAAAGACCACCCAAACGGGAACGAGCAAGGCTGTTCTTTTGGTTTTTTTTTAGAGAGAGAAAGCACATGAGCAAGGGAGGGGCCAAGGGGGAGAGAGAGACACACACACGTACAGAGTCCCAAGCAGGCCCCACACTTTCAGCACAGATCCTGACACAGGGCTCAATCCCACGGCCCTGAGATCACGACGTGAGCCAGAATCAAGAGTCAGACACTTAAGTGACTGAGCCACCCAGGCACCCCCAGAGCCCACTGACACATCGTCAGCCACGGAAATCCTGGGTCCAAGTTCTCTAGTCCTACGTGGACTGGCCATTGTCCACTGGTACATTGTCTCTCACAACGTACTCTCTTTTCTAAATATTGAAACTAGTCTCGATAGTACTTTATTTTACAGCTTCCTCCCCACTCCCTGTCCCCCACCTCCTGTTCTCAAGTCATCTAAGAATCCCAGGGTTTACTCAGTTCAAAGAGGCTAGTCCTGGAGCAGTGAAGGACTCTCAGCCTCTGGGGCCCGTTTGCAAAGGTCTGTGGGTCTTTCGGAATTCCCGATCTGAGGGTTCACCCAGGCCTGTTAAGTCAGAATCTCTAAGGGTGGGGCCGGGCGTCAACACTCTTCAAAGCTCTCCAAAGTTGAGACTCACTGACTCTCTTCCCTGCTCTCACACCCACCCCTCTGGGAGCTTCCAGACTGGTCTTTACAGACCCTTGATCTATTTTGTAAGCCTCTGTTGGTGCATCATTTCAGAATAAAATCCAACAGTTGCATGTGGACTCCTGGTTTTTCTCTCTTTCATTCATCAGCTCATTGCCTGAGCACCTTGTGGACAGAACTATCCCGGGTTCTAGAGCGTGGGTGTGAATTTGGCACAGCCTCTGACCGCAGTGAGCACAGGCTGCTAGAGCAGAGCGGCGTGGGCACAGAGAAACGTTACAAATGGGATGGCCTGTGCCATTCTGGTTGTGCCTGAGAACGGGAGAACCCAGAAGACAGAACGGGACTGCCTGAGAGCCCCAGGGAAAGGCCGTATCTGGATGTACATGCAAACATTATACAGAGGCGGCCTGGGGGTGTGCAGTCCAGGGGGACTAACATGACCTGGACGCTGCTGTGTCCAGGGATGTGAGAAGCCTGGGGGGTGGGGGTGAGGGTGAAGGGCAAGAAAGGAGAGGTCAGTCCACACAACTGCACTTTGCATGAATGACATTAAAAATATCTGACCTTTCTCTATCTGCCTGCCCATTTGGCCTGATTACGTATCTTTAGCAGTGTCAAAATATCAGGAGTCTGCTAAAGTAAATATTGTTTAAATCGAACAATCTCTGAAAAGTATAATAGCTAACTAATCTTCAGGGTTAACTTTTCTCTGAGTTTTCTCTTCGAGTTGATCCAATAGAACCCCATATAGGTCTAAACAAAAGTGCCATTAAAAAAATTATTTGCAGTACAATTCCATTTTTTGTGTTTATTTTTTTAATGTTTATTTTTGAGAGAGAGAGAGAGTGTGGGGGAGGGGCAGAGAGAGAGGGAGACACAGAATCCGAAGCAGGCTCCAGGATCCGAGCTGTCAGTACAGAGCCTGACGCGGGGCTGAAACTCATCAACTACGAGATCATGACCTGAGCTGAAGTGGGTCACTTAACCAACTGATCCACCCAGGTACCCCTCATGTTTATTTTTTCAATGCTTATTGATTTATTGAGAGAGAGAAAGAGCTTGAGCACAAGCAGGGGAGGGGTAGAGAGAGGCCCAAGCAGGCTTTGCACCGTCAGTGCGGAGCCCAATGAGGGGCTCGATCCCACAAACCCTGAGATCATGACCTGAGCTGAAATCAAGAGTTGGATGTTTAACCCACCGAGCCACCCAGGCGCTCCACATTCTTCATGGTTTTTTTTTTAATGTTTATTTACTTTTGAGAGAGAGAGGGAGGGAGAGGGAGAGCTGGGGAGGGGCAGAGAGAGGGAAGGACAGAGGATGTGAAGCAGGCTCTGTGCTGACAGCAGTGAGCCCGATGTAGGGCTTGCACTTACAAACCATGAGATCCGGACCCAAGCCAAAGTCAGACGTCGATCGACTGAGCCCCCCAGGCGCCCTACATTCTTCGTGTTTAATTATATATTCTCTCTCTACCACTTTTGTTTTGCCCCTCTTGTCTTTCCTTCACCATTCAGGTATCTCCTAATTAAACAGAATGTTTTTTCCTTGACTTTCATTACAGAGTTCTTCAGGGAACATTTCACTGTACTGTTGCAACCTTTTTGATCTTCCCAGGTAGGACTAAATACCACCTCTGCACTTTTTTTTCTAAATTTCTTTTTTAATGTTTATTTACTTTTGAGAGACAGAAAGAGAAAGTGTGAGTGGGTGAGGGACAGAGAGAGAGAGAGGGAGACACAGAATGGGAAGCAGGCTCCAGGCTCTGAGCTGTCAGCACAGAGCACGTCACGGGGCTTGAACCCATGAGCTGTGAGATCATGACCTGAGCCGAAGTTGGATGCTCAACTGACTGAGCCCCCCAGGCCCCCAGAACCTCCGCACTTTTAGTAACTTGAGTGCTTGCCAGGCAGCGCTGGGTGGGGGAGCGTCTTTTCATTCCCCTTGTTTGCTTGCAGTCGCATTGATTTGAATCTCTGCACTGCAGTTCTTTTTACTACAGCCTACATTTCTGCACTTGATGTTTTTGTCCCTGGATAGCTTCCAGAACATGGAAAACATTCTTATGACTCTAGGCAGGTGGGGGGAGCAAGACAGTGTGTCCGCTTCACACCTGGTTCTGTAACAGAAAGGAATTTCGAAGTGCAGAAGGCGATGACAGCCCATCTCGGGAAAGTCCCAGATACTTGTTCCGGGGGCTAGGAGCAGGTCGTCACCCATAGTCCTCGCTGCCTCCTTCACGCTCCCATGTCAGAGTGGAAACCTGCTGATGGTGAATCGTTAGATCAAGGCAACACAGCCCGGAAGGGACGGTGCCACAAGCCTTGTCCCCAGGCCTGCATGGCCAAATCCTACCCTTTTCACACAAAGAGGGTTTTGGATGTAGGTCTTCTAATTCTGGACACAGTAGGCTATTTCAAAATTGTAAAAGTCTAATATTCTGGAGCTCAGAAAAAGTCCGGCTCCAGCCACCGGTCCCTAAGACTGAAAGGAGCCCCTGGAGGCTCTGAGAAAGCAGAGCTGAGATCCGATTCCTTAACAGCTGGTGAAATACCAGTATGCGCCACGGGGGGCGCTGTTCGTCTGGTTCAGGAATTGATTATTTTTTTTTTAATTTTTTTTAACATTTTAGTATTTATTTTTGAGAGAGAGAGACACAGAGTGTGAGCAGTGGAGGGGCAGAGAGAGAGAGGGAGACACAGAATCAGAAGCAGGCTCCAGGCTCCGAGCTGTCCGCACAGAGCCTGACGCGGGGCTCAAACCCATGAGGTGTGAGATCATGACCTGAGCTGAAGTCGGACGCTTAACCAACTGAGCCACCCAGGCGCCCCATGGAATTGATTTTTCATACGTAAAATTGTTGTATTCTTGTTTCTTTTTCTTCCTGACAGAGTGAACATTGGCAAATTCGACAGGATCTGGGATAGAGGAGCGTTAGTTGCTGTTAACCCAGGCGATCGTAAACGGTTAGTAATTTGCTTTCTTTAATTATGTTGGCTTTTCCTTTTTGGCCTTCTTAATGTAATACGCCAGACTTTTTCTGAGCTCCAGAATATTAGACTTTTACTATTTTGAAATAGCCTACTGTGTCCGGAATTAGAAGTCCTACATCCAAAACCCTCTTTGTGTGAAAAGGGTAGGATTTGGCCATGCAGGCCTGGGGACAAGGCTTGTGGCACCATCCCTTCCGGGCTGTGTTGCCTTGATCTAAGGATTCGCCATCAGCAGATTTCAATTTACTCTGCACACCACCCCGTCCGCCTCCACCACTGTTACCAGGTAGCTGACTCGCCGAGCCAGGCATTGCTTGAAACATTCTGTCACCACTCAGAATCCACCAAACACCGTGGGGCGTATGCTACCATGATTCCCATTTTACAGAAGAGAAGATTGTGGTCAAAGAGGTTAACTTGCTTGGGGCGCCTGGGTGGCTCAGTCGGTTAAGCGACCGACTTCGGCTCAGGTCGTGATCTCGCAGCTCATAGGTTCGAGCCCCACATCGGACCCTGTGGTGACAGCTCAGAGCTTGGAGCCTGCTTTGGATTCTGTGTCTCCCTCTCTTTCTCTGCCTCTCCCCCGCTTGCACTGTCTCTCTCTGTCTCTTAAAAATGAAAACAATAAACATTTAAAAAAATAAAAAAAAAAACAAGGAGATTAAGTTGCTTGAGCAAAGTTAGGCAGCTAGAACACGAATTGAGACTCAGACCGAGGGAGTTTGGTCAAAGCCCACGCTCATGATCCCTACGTGATTCTACCTGAGAGGGTGCTGTGGGGAGTAAAGGAAAGACACATGTGGGAAGTGCTGTGTTCTCCACAACTGCTGAATGTTAGCTGCTGCTATGTCAGAGCTTTCGTTACCATTCTTATGGAACCTTGTCTTGTTAGAAAATGAAATGTGAGACAGCACACTGTAAAATGTGGCCATCCTATTACTTTCCAATTCAAATATCATTCACACACTTACTTGGAGATACCATATAAATGCTGAATTATTTAGTTGTATAGAGGCAGACTTTATTTTTTTTAATGTATTTATCTATTTAGAGAGAGAGAGTGTGAACAGAGGAGAGGCAGAGAGAGAGGGAGAGAGAGAATCCCAAGCAGGCTCTGCACTGTCATGGGGAAGCCCCACGCCAGGGCTCGATCCCAGGAACCACGAGATCACAACCCTACTCGAAATCAAGAGTTGAACACTCTACCGACTGAGCCACCCAGGTGCCCATAGAGGCAGACTAGGATTGCATGCACCTCGGTGAAATACAATATTTGTTTTAAAGAAACTGTTTTAAAGAAACTCCTTCAGGAGTCCATTAGGAGTATGGCTTATTGCCAAACCTAATCTTCTCTAAGTAGACCATGCCACATTTTCTTTTCTTTTTTTTAAAGGTTTTATTTTCAAGTAAATTCTACACACAACGTGGGGTTCAAACTCACAATCCCGAGATCAAGAGTTGCACGCTACACTGACTGAGCCAGCCAGGACCGCCCCCTCCATGCCACATATTCTTAATATGTATTTTCCTTCAGTGATAATTAACGTTTATTTTTGAAAGAGAGAGAGACAGAGCATGAGCAGGGGACGGACAGAGAGGGAGGCACAGAATCCGAAGCAGGCTCCAGGCTCTGAGCTGTCATGTCAGCACAGAGCCCGACTCGGGGCTCGAACCCACGAACTGCGAAACCATGACCTGAGCCAAACTCGGATGCTCAACCGACTGAGCCACCCAGGCGCCCCACTGAGTGGTAATTCTCGCTTCTGTTCTCCTCTCTCTGTTGCCACTCCTCCTCCTTCACCTCTTTTCTGGAACCCTCCTCTTCCTCATGTGCCTAAAAGTTGTCATTCCCTAAGGGACCATGGTTAGTGTTTGCTTGTGGCTGCCTGTCTCTTACCCTTGCTCTTCGCTGAGGACATCTGTTACTGTTGTTCAGTTATTCAGCAAACGTGCAGAGTTCCTACCATGTTCTAAATATACACGGGGAGATAACGGAAAAAACTAATACATGGGATTCGCCCTCACCATTTTTATATTTCCAGCTCTGTTCTTTCTCTCAAACATCCACATCACATCCCAGTGTGAGGTGCTGTGCGTTTCTTGTGGGACATCAGTATGCTTTATCACCTTAAAGTACCACACGCAGCCTCTTTGGTTGTAATACACCGCATGTGTATACTGACCCCGATTCTGCTAAATGTCTGCCTTTGTAGGTGTTCCCTGTGCTCCGCGGATGTTCATCCCTCTGCGGCTAGTCCTTCTCGGGGCTTTGGGGTGTGTGGTTAAGATCCCCAGGGTGGTGGGGAATGAACGGGGGGTCACAGAGCTCACTTTGAGGGCACAGACGATGCAGTGTGTGACTTCCCCGCCGGCTGGCATAGTATATATTTAGCGTACAGTCGGAGCTTAATAAATACTTGTCAGATAAACGAATGAAAGCCAACGAGATTCATAGCAAAGAAAGTACACCGTTTCCTACCAGCCACTGCCACCTCCTCCGTGCTAGATATAAAGACCATCGAAGCGGCCTCCGGACTTATTTCATGGTTAACAAACAGTAGTGAGCCCCCTGTCTAGAAGTCTTGATTAGGGAATCTAGTCCTGGCCTGGACTCCCTGATTCACCCACTTTCTTTCCTCCAAGCCCAGCCGTGTCTGTGTGTGTGTCTGCGTGTATGTGTGTGTGTGTGTGTGTGTGTGTGTGATCACAGCCCCAAGCACACCTGAGAACATGTTCCCCTTTCTTACCAGAGTAACAACTTACTTCAAGCCAATAGAAAGATCTTTTTCTTTATCTTAGTCCTGGTACTTAGCATGTTACTACCTTATCTCATTCTTGTCGTTAATACTGGGCGTCTCTCTGCTTCCGCCGCGCCGCGTACAGGCAAGTCCTGAGATGTTGGCTGCTGGGACTCCCAGGTCTCCTGCCGACCACGAATCAGTGGGACATACCTCTCTCCATTTTCTGAATTTCTTGAAAGTGGATGTGAAAGTCCACATTCCAGAAGGAATAGAGTGTGTCAGTCCTAAGACCAGTCCGACTCATCCCCTTCCTGGGGACGGCAAGACACTTCTTCCTTCTTCTTAAGACCATGCATCAGAAAGTTAAGTAAAGATTCTGTCAGTGGGGCTCCTGGGTGGCTCGGTAGGTTAAGCGTCCAACTTCAGCTCAGGTCATGAACTCACCGTTTGTGGGTTTGAGCCCCGTGTTGGGCTCTGTGCTGACAGCTCAGAGCCTGGAGTCTGCTTCGGATTCTGTGTCTCCCTCTCTCTCTCTCTCTCTCTCTCTCTCAAAAATAAATAAAAACCTTTAAAAAAATTTTTTTAAAGTTTGCTTTGTTCCTATGCTTTCTCTTACAAGGTCATGCGACCCACTCAAGTCAGCCCTAACTGGGGGAGTCTGCTAAAGAGAATAACAAGCTAACGTGGGCACTTACCACATCCCAGGCAACATTCTAAGCATTTTGTGTGTGTTAAACCCATTGACTACTCAGAAAAACCCGAGTCAGTTACTAGTCTTATCCCCATTTTATAGATGAGAAAACTGAGGCACGGAGAGATTAAGAGCTTATCAAGGTTACATAGCCACTAAGCGGAGGAACTGGGCTTCTCACTCCTGCGTCTGGCAAAGTCCGTGCTCCTAGTCCCCACGCTGATCCCCTCCCCAGTTTCTCCCAGAGCTCCGCACAGGGATCACAGGACATCCACGCCCAGTAGAAGCCGCTGTACCGGAGTCAGGGGGCCTCCCTCAGAGCTGGGCAGTCCGTCTGTCTCTGTCTGCCTGTCCCTCACAGCGTCTCTACCTCTCTGTGCCTCTACCCCGACCTCGGCTTCCTCCGTTGCTGCTCCCACATGTCTGGCTTCTCACAGCCCCCAGTGACAGCCAGCGCACCCCACGAAAGCTCCAGCTTTCCGTACAACGACGACAGCTAACCAGCACCTCCTTTTTGGGTCTGTCGATTCCGGGTCCCAGTGCAGTCACTGATTGGCCCAACCCAGCATTCTGTACTGGGGTTGCTCTGCTGAGGGGCCCCGTCCAAGTCAGGCCCCCATTCTGAACCGGTCAGACACGGCTGGGAAGCAGCACCCCCTGCTCCCTGGGGGGGACACCTACGGCAAGGACCACGCCCGCGGCACCCATCAGGCATGCTGTACCTGCAGGGCCTTGACTTCTCACCCCCTCGAATTGTTGCCCGTTTGCCGCCTGGGTGGCTCAATCGGTTAAGCACCCGACTTCGGCTCAGGTCAGGATCTCAAAGTCTGTGGGTTCGAGCCCCGCCTCGGGCTCTGTGCTGACAGCTCGGAGCCTGGAGCCTGTTTCCGATTCTGTGTCTCCCTCTCTCTCTGCCCCTCGCCCGCTCACACTCTGCCTCTCTCTGTCTCAAAAATAAATAAACATTAAAAAAAAAAAAAAAAGAATTGTTGCCCGTTTGTCTCATCCCTCTCCAGCTCAGCAGAGGAAAGGGATTGTGTCTTGGACGCACTCTTACCCATGTGCCCCTGGAGAGGACCCAGTCGCCCGGGATATTGTTAAGCTACAGCGTCCCAGGCCCCACAGCACACCTGCCGAAACAGGCTCTGAGGATGCAGTGCGAGCGTCTTTGTATTTCAGCAGGTGCTCAGGTGACTGATACCCAGCTGGCCCCGGCGGCCCCGCCCCAGAGCTGACCGCGCTTCCTGAGTGTGTGTTCAAAGGCCACAGGCCTCCGAGTACCCCGTCAGGCTGGAAAGAGCCTCTGCTCGGCATGATGTGACAGCTTCCGGTCGGATGAGGCCTCCTTTTGATTCCTAGCTTTACTGTTTCCCAGCTTAGGCAGGTGACCTAATTTGCAGACCCGATTTCTGACATTTAGAATGCGAATCGACTGCAGATAGTCCTTAGAAGAATTAACCTCAGTCATGTAGGTGAAAGTGACCTGGTTTCCCTCCGTGCCTCTCACCCCCATGCAGACTTTGCCTTTGTAGAGAAATGTGGCTCAGTCGGTTGAGTGTCTGACTCTTGATTTGGGCTCAGGTCATGATCTCAGGGTTCATGGGATTGAGCCCCTGGTCGGGCTCTGTGCTGACGGTGCAGAGCCTGCTTGGGATTCTCTCTCCCTCTCTTTCTGCCCCTCCCCTGCTGGTTCTGTCTCTCTCAAAATCAATAAATAAACTTGAAAAAAATCAAGAGAAATGTTAATACCTTACCTCTGTTGTGTTCTTTTTAGCTACGCAGATGTGATGCTATCCCTAACGAGAAAAGGGTTTCACTACCTCTTGGCTGTTCTTTCTTATGATCCCACGAAACATCCAGGTAAAGTTTTTTGTTGTTTTTCTTTTTTTCGAAGATGTTGCCTCTTTTCCTGATTTAATTCTATGACCCGGGATAGCATTATTTGCTCCTGATGTAGATCACAGGAAGAACACTGCCTTTTATACGTGAAGAAAAGTCTACTTTGGGCTAATGGAAACTGTCCATGTTTTTTTCCACTTCCCACTCCGTACATGTTTTTCTCACTCATATTCCATTTTGTTTGCCATTCACAGCTCAGACTGTAGAGGAGAGGAAGGAATGGCTGTCCCTAATATAAAAGAAATCTCGTGAGCTCTGGAGTAGGAGGAAGAGAGATTGGTTGCCCTGCTTTGGATAGAGCATATGTGGGTCATCGCTGGTGGTGGGGATGGGTTAGGCACCCAGACACATCCTCACAGAAAAATGGGTGAGACATAGATATGGGAGCGGGGTCAGAGGTGTGCAGAAAAATCTCTAAACTGCATTTTTTTAATTTTGAAAATTTTATAATTTATTGCACTCTTTAATAATGATCTTTGTTTTAAACTTAGAAAAGTGATGTTTTCTTCTGGACTCCTTTTGATGTGCTTAAACATTGTAAGCTCTGTCTTTGGACTGAACCTTTATTTTCGGGAGGAAGTGAAAATCAAATATATAGACTTTTATTGTAAAAAATCTCCTTTTTGATTTTTAATGGATCAAAAAATCAAAAACTGTATTTTTTTAAGTGCAGCATTTTATAAATATTTATATATGCTAGTATTTTTTTCTGTTTGAGTAAATCATATCTTAAAACCTCATTAAGGGACACCTGGGTGGCTCAGTTGGTTAAGCGTCCAACTTCAGCTCAGGTCATGATCTCACAGTCCGTGGGTTCGAGCCCCACATCAGTCTCTGTGCTGACAGCTCAGAGCCTGGAGCCTGCTTCTGATTCTGTGTCTCCCTCTCTCTCTGCCCCTCCCCCTCTCACTCTCTGTCTCTGTCTCTCAAAATAAAATAAAGACATAAAAAAAAAAGCCTCATTAAAAAATGAGACCTAGTGTCCATAATTAAGTCTAGACCAATCGGATGGAAATAGACCTCAGCTCTGCTAACCTGGTTTAAATTCCATTCCTGAATAGGAGGCTTAAGGCAGGACCTGTGGGTAGAGAATACCACAGGCTCTATCTGGGGGTAGGACTCACAATACCTAATGAAAGGGGCAGCAGCTCAATTTCCTAAAAGGTAAATGGCCTGCAGCAAAGTGGGAGCGATGTATGGAATGTATGTGAGTGCTGGAGTCAAGGAAAATGAATACTCCAGAAGATAAAGGAAATGCCAAGGAATCTGTTCATGAACTTCATTCTGATTTGAAAGTTCCCAAATCCCGAAAACTGGACACCAACATGCAAAAGAATGAAACTGGACCACAGAGAAGGAAACAATCAACAAAACTAAAAGGCAGCTTACAGAATGGGAGAA
The DNA here is from genome assembly GCA_028646485.1 of Cryptoprocta ferox. Lineage (NCBI taxonomy): Eukaryota > Metazoa > Chordata > Mammalia > Carnivora > Eupleridae > Cryptoprocta > Cryptoprocta ferox. Next base: position 132,173,584 of record CM053577.1, on the reverse strand, counting down.
GATATTTGCAAATGATTGACGGGATAAAGGGTTCATATACAAAATATATAAAGAACTAATACGACTTAATACCCAAAAACCAGATAATCCAATTAAGAAATGGGCAGAAGACATGAATAAACACTTTTCCAAAGAAGACATCCAGATGGCCAACAGACACATAAACAGATGCTCAACATCACTTATCATCAGAGAAATGCAAATCAAAACCACGATGCAGTATCACCTTGCACCCGTCAGAAATGGCTAAAATTAACATGAGAAACAATAGGTGTAGGCAAGGAAACAGAGAAAGGGGAACCCTCTTGCACTGTTGATGGGAATGTAAACTGGTGCAGCCACTCTGGAAAGCAGTATGGAGGTTCCTCAAAAACCTAAAAATAGAATTACCCTGCAATCCAGCAATTGCACTACTAGTTTTTTACCCAAAGGATACAAAAATACAGTTTCGAAGGGATACATGCACAGTGTTGTTTATAGCTCATTATCAACAATAGCCAAATTATGGAAATAGCTCAAATGTCCATTGACTAATGAACAGATTAAGGTGTATATATATATATACATTATATATAATGTATATATACATATATATAATGTATGTATATAATGAAATATTATTCACCCTTGAAAAAGATTGAAATCTTGCCATTTGCAATGACATGGATGGAGCTAGAGTATTATGCTAAGTGAAATAAGTCAGTAAGAGAAAGATAAATACCATATGATTTCATTTATATGCGGAATTTAAGAAACAAAACAGATGAACATATGGGGGAAGAAAGAGAGGTGAGCCAGAAAACAGACTGTTAAATATAGAGAACAAACTGAGGGTTGCTGGACAGGAGGTAGGTGGGGAATGGGTTAAATAGGTGATAGGGATTAAGGAGTGCACTTGTAATGATGAGCTCTGGGTGTTAATATATAAGTGAAATTATGTTGTGTCTAGAATAAGTAAGTGTTCCTAGGTCACTGGAAATAGGCTGAGAAGTGGGCCCTGAGAATTTCTCTTTAGAATTAGATCTATGGAAATTATTCTTCACCATGTTTCTCTTTTACCTAGGCCCTCCATTTTATGTTCCAGATGCTGAAATTAAAAAATTGTTTGGTAAGTTATTTATATTTTAAATAAAATCAATTATCTGTTTTGGGCTGTTACCAGCTATTACTGTCTAGCATTTTTCTTAATTTTTTTATATTTATTTTTTATTTTGTGAGGGAGTGCAAGTGGGGAGAGGGACAGAGAGGGAGAGGGAGAGAGAGAATCCCAGACAGGCTCTGGGTTATCAGCGTGGAGCCCAACACAGGACTCAGTCTCATGATTATGAGATCACGACCTGAGCCAAAATTAAGAGTCAGACGCTTAACCCACTGAGCCACCCAGGCGCCCCATATTAGTAGTGCCTAGACGTATATAAAATCTAAAAGTCAGAAACCATTTTATTGAAGACTGTTTTATCCTAGAAAAGGGACAGATCTCTGTAATACGCCTTTTTTAGCTAAGTGGTACACTTATGTTAAAGGCATTTGAATTCTTTCAGAGAGATGGTATGTTTCATTTAGGTCTTGGGAGTCATAAATGGTGATAGTGATTCGGAGTTCAGAAAGTTTGCCCTTAGCATTTCCCTATTTTCATTCAAAGGCAAAGAAAAATCTTCAGTACTGCTTTTAAGTCATTCGATGTGTTTTTAGAAGAACCCCTCGTGCATTCTTCGTCAGCTTCAAACCTTGTTCCCCGTTCTTGTTTTCAGGTTCAACATGCAACATGCATTGCCTTGAGACGGTTGACGTTCTTGAAGAACGACATAAAAGTTGGGGAATTGACTACATTGTTGAAAAGCTATATCTACTTACGGAAAAGTAAACGAGCCCAGTAAAAACTAGCATCAACGTGTTTTTGAGCAATTGACAGTTATGCTAAGGCATGAAAATTTACTAAATGACTCTTGAAAAAACGTTCACAAATCACATTAACAAATCTTTGCTCAGAAATATGTGTAACTTTATAGAAAAAAAAACATGTAAATAAGCCGGTAGAGTAGCCATATAAAAGAGAGTGTGATCGGGGTGGTGAAAGAATATACCTGTTTTACTTAGAGATTGCAAGAACTTTTTACAATCAGCATGTCTTGTATAATTTTAAAAATTAAAAAGTTTAAAGGGGCATCTTCTTATTCAGTCGGTGGAGCACCCGACGCTTGACCTTGGGGTGGTAGATGTGAGCACCACGTTGGGTGCAGAGATTACTTAAAAATAAAATCTTTAAAAAATAAATTGATTAAAATTAAAAAATAACTTTAGAAAAGTAAAATTAAAAATAAGTAATTTTTTAAAGTAAAAGAAATGCAATGCATGTTAAATAGACTAGGGATAAATAGATTATTTTAGAGCAATTGAGTTGTTTCCAGAGTTTTCTAAAAATTGACACTCTATAAAATTTAGAACCATCGAGGCCATGTAACACTTTAATAGGGTTCAAAGTAAAAGATAGTGGTCCAAGAAATTATATAAAGTACTAGCTTTACTGCAAGCCCTCATATTGTCCTCAATCCTAGCAGCCCTTTTCACATTTTTTTCTCCTTCTATAATTTTATATATAACAGAATCAAGTAGCATCTTTTAAAATGTATTAAATAAATCAACTTACATGGAAAAGAATTTTTTCCCGAACTGTGAAAATAAATTTAAGATTTTTCTCTGCGTTTGGCAGTTTTTTGTTTCTCTTAATGTTATTTAAATGATAACGTCTTATGAAGTACAGTGTATTTAGGGCTGGATTCATGGCTGTTCATAATGATTCAAAGCTTCTCAGTTTTTCATTTGCAACCACACTTTGTTAAGTCAGACATTCCTCCCTGACCATACACCCTAATACCTAAATGATTTGTTGGAGTCTTCAGCTCGTACTAATCGGATAGCATATATTTTAAAAAATAAATTGCGTGATTCTGTGTGTGACAGTAGGTGTGTGTGTGTGTGTGTGTGTGTGTGTGCGCGCGTGCAGGATTAAAGGTTGTTAATGTGGAGGTTTATAAACCCCTTCAGTATTGATGAAATCTGTAGATATAATCCCCTGAAATATGTCATAAGCAGAACACTGTGAAAACTTGCTTGGATTTGAGAATTACCTCCCCCCCTCTTTTACTCCATGTAGAAACTGCTACCCTAGATGCTCTCGGGCCCTGGTCTTATTCTAGTACTTACCAGACTATTGATTTGGAGTCTCCTGACTCACAGTGGTCCTTGCTTCTCTGAGACCTTGCCCCAGTCCAGGGTGTGGGCTTCTAGAGGCCATGACTGCCTGACTCCACCCCAGTAGCCGGTTGAATGAACCAAGGATGGACAACTGACCTGAGCTGGGTCAATCCAGTTGTCTTCACGGATGTTTAGGATTGTGGCAAGAAAAGCAAGTTACATACTTAGACACAACGGAACTGCGACCCCAAGAACTGTGGAGCGGCCACATTCCACCATGCAGGTATGAGAACTAGAGAATGCTGATCTGCAGAGAGCAAAACAGAGATGGGAGCTGGAGAGAGGCCCCAGGTGTTCTGGGTTTCCGGAAGCCCAGCTGCACAGGGGGAGAACACCTGTGTCCCTGTGATACCTCTCTTCTCTGGCTACAGTTGGTTTCTGTAACTTGCACGCAAAGAATCTTAAACAGTAAAATTGAGATATCCTTATGTAGTTGATTTTTTACATATTATGTACTGACCTTTTGAAAAGTCTCAAGGGGCGCCTGGGTGGCTCAGTCGGTTGAGTGTCCAACTTCGGCTCAGGTCATGATCTTATGGTTCGTGGGTTCAAGCCCCGTGTGGAGCTCTGTGCTGACAGCTCGAAGCCTGGAGCTGCTTTGGGTTTGTGTCTCCTCCTCTCTCTGCCCCTCCCCTGCTCGCTGGCTCGCTCTCTCTCTCTCAATATTTTTAAAAATAAATAAAAAGTCTCAAGATGGGAGAATAAACTACATATAGATTATTTTAGAGCAACTGAATTGTTTTCAGAGTTTTTGAAAAACGCCTTTAATTTTGTATTTTTCAAAAAAATTTTTTTTAATGTTTATTTATTTTTGAGAGAAAGACAGAGTGCAAGCAGGGGAGGGGCAGAGAGAGAGGGAGACACAGAATCGGAAGCAGGCTCCAGGCTCCGAGCTCTCAGCACAGAGCCCCACGCAGGGCTTGAACTCCCCAACTGCAAGATCATGACCTGAGCCAAAGTCGGATACTTAACTGACCAAGCCACCCAGGCGCCCCATAATTTTGTATTTTAAATAATGGATTTCCTGAGCCTCTATAAAACTGATTTATGAAATGCCCTGCCCTGCCTAAGTACCAGGCATGAATGCACGAGTGTTCTCAGTGGCAGGCAGGCCGAAACAAGAAAAGTGCATAATAGTCCATTTGGGTGGATATGGAAAGAAAAACACAAAGGGATATAACCAAAGCTTTCACACCCCTGTGGCCGGCTGGAGATCTGGTTCTCTAAAGAGTTAATGACACGGAAACCACAGAAGGTTGCCTGAAAGATGTATGTTGTGAGAGATACTATCACATAAAGGGGATTTCTGAGCGAAAGAATGAAAGGACAAATAAAACAGTGACCCACAGAAAAAGTAATCCAAATAATTTTCCCCCTTCTCCATTGTAGTGCATCCCTGTCATTTATTTTAATAAGGAGGAGAATTTAAAACTATGTTTATGCAAACATGTATTATGTATATAGCATACACTCTTTAAAGGTCTTAAAAAAAAAAAAAAAAAGACTTCTGGGGAGCCTGAGTGGTTCAGTCGGTTAAGCGCCCGACTTCGGCTCAGGTCACGATCTCATGGTCCGTGAGTTCGAGCCCCGCGTCAGGCTCTGTGCTGACGGCTCAGAGCCTGGAGCCTGCTTCAGATTCTGTGTCTCCCTCTCTCTCTGCCCCTCCCCCACTCATGCTCTGTTTCTGTCTCAATAATAATCAAACATTAAAAAAAATTTTAATAATAAAAATAAAGACCTCTGACCTCTTTAACAAAATTTTTTTAATTGTCTTTCATCCTTACACCTCTGACTTTCCCTCACTTCTTAGCTGATGTGATTTATTACTTATCAAACATTACATTACAGATTCACCAGAGTGGCTAAGTTGACGGGGACAGGATAGAATGCCATATGTGCCGTAAAGCAGCCCTCTGCTGGTCTGCAGCAAATAATCACATCCCAGGTTTGTTTGTTGTGTGTAGTTTTAATGTGTGAACCTTAAAACCCACAATCCCTAACCACTGAGTATAAACAAATTTGTTTCAATATTGCTGTTGATTCTAGGAGATAGAAAAAAGATAATCAAGGGAAGTATTTAGAAATAAAATACACCAAAAAACATTAACACTTATTTATATTGAACAATAATAAAATAATACTTAATCACTGCAAACTCAGGAAGCATAAGAAAGTCTAAAGAGAAAAACAAGAACGGCCAAATCCTATCTCTAGAGAGAATTACTGCTGCAATGGAAATGTAGTTTTCTCTTTTGTCTGATCCTATTCACGTATGAAACATACACGTGTATGTGTCTGCAACATTGAGATCAATTAAGGAGATAGTCTTGTATCTTTACTACCTTGTCTGATATTTCATAAGCCGTTCCTCATGTCGCTATTCTTTAAAAACAAGGTTTTTTTAATAGCTGCATAAATGTTCTACCACATGGCGGTACCATGATTATGTAATCTTTTCCATAATTAGATTTATTCAGCAAATGTAAGTCCCCATGAAAACTCTTGAAAGTGCTAGGAGATGAAATCCACTGATGTTTGAAGGCGGTCCTGTTCTGAGGAGTCACAGACTCTTGAGAGAGTGCACGCTGAATGTTACTACAGAGCCTGCTAAGCCTCCATTTGGGCTGCAAGCAAGCAGCTATCAGTGAATGGCCACTCCCACCAAGAGCAGGATGACGTTCCTCAGAGAGAGCCGGTGGGAAGAGAAGAGAAGCACACTTTCACGCTGAGAAACCCATTTTCAAATTGAGAATTACAATCACCAGGTTTGCCTTTCCAACTGTACATCCCCCAGCTCATTTTTCTGCAGCCGCTCCAGATATCCAAGCCTGAATCCCTGTTTCCCTCTTCACCAAACCCCTCATCCCTAGGAGGCCACGCACATGGGACATGAGTCGCAAAATTAGATAGGTGGTCAGTGTGGATGCTGAAGACAAGAGGCCCTGGGGGAGGGCAAAGCCAGAGACCTCACCAGAGCCCAGGGCAGAGACCGAGGAATCACGGGCTGGCCTGAACTCCAACCTGACCAGCGCAGGAGAGGGAGCGTGTTTTTGCTCTTGTGGGCTCACAAGTCCTTGCTCAAAGCTCCCACTGTCTTTGCTCCTCTTTTAAAAGGTTGTGCATCTCCTCCCTGATTGAGATGCCTCTTTTCTTTCTTCTCTTATATTTATTTTGGGGAGAGCGCAAGTAGGGGAGGGGCAGAGAGAGGGGGACAGAGGATAGGGAGTGGGCTCTGCACTGACAGGCTGACAGCAGCAAGCCCGAGGTGGGGCTCAAACTCACAAACCACAAGATCGTGACCTGAGCTGAAGTCAGACATTCAATCGACTGAGCTGTTGGGGTGCCCAGAGATGCTTCTTTTCTATGGGCTTTCCTCTCTTCCTGTTTCTCGAATCACTGTCAGTACGGTCGGGGATGTAGCAGTGTCATTGGAAACATTCTGGGATTCCCTCAAAATTGCATATAAGTGTCCAGGAGCCCATATGCCTGTGATCTAACTCCCCTCCTCAGATCCCTCAGCCCCGCCTCTGCTGTAACCACCCTGGGCTGGGTCTCCCATTTCCCCTCCTCTGCCATGTGGCACTTTCCACGCAGGTCAGCCACTGACCACAAGTTCTTTTCTTCAAATCATTTGCCCCCACAGCCCTCAGGGCGTGTTCTAGGCGGAAGGAAGGCACCGGCAGGCTATTCCAGGACTCTCTAAGTGAGCAGTGTTGGAGGGAAGCACAGAGGAAATCCACAGAGACTCAGCCACAGGGGAGGACAGATCCATCATAGCAAACTCAAAATGTTAGAGCCAGACTCAGGGCACTTCTTTTATTAATCAATGTGTGTATGTATGTGTGAAGATTATACTCGATAAGGTATTTGAGAAACCTATCAGCACTGCTTCTAGAGATAAGGAAAATGCTCACCACGGGTCCTAGATAAATGCCACCGTTTAAACAACGCGTCCTATAATACTAGAGAATTATTAATGAATGTAACACCTGGGTTGAATCCCTATAAGTTGTATCCTTTTAAGTATTCATCCAATCATCCATCTGAAGAACATTTGTTGGGCTCCTCCTGTGTGTCAGGTGTGTACTAGGCACAGGGGATATGGTGTCTAGCCAAAAATAAAAATGAAAAAGGATGTGCTTCCTGCCCTCCTGGAACTTACAGTTTATCTTTTCCAGAGATAAGAGCAAAAGAAAGAGGATATGAAGATAAAGAGTAATTTTGAGGTTGTACAAAAAGCAAAATTGGACCTCATATATTTGGGGAAGCAGAAAAGGGACAGGTGGGGAGGGAGGGGTGACGGGGTTAGGCTGATAGGAACGCTGGAATAGTTTGTGTTTCTTTCCACAGAGAGGCAGCCAACAATGGAGAAAACGATGTCTAGGGATGCCCAGCTAGGATGGGGAGGTCCTCAACTGGGAAACAGACATGTTCTCCTTGTATCATTGAGAAAATCCTAACTTCCGATCAAACACCACAAACTTAGGTTTCCGTACTTTAAATTTACCATTAAAGACTTGACAGTATACGTCACTGGGATGGACGGTCTGTGTGTGCGCCACGATGTTTTCCAGAACCGCTGTGTGGTCTAACCACCAAGTGGAAGAGCGATTATTGTTCACATTCTTAAATTGAAGCTTTCTCTGGTTTACCTCACTGAACACCTCTGCCTCTTGGTGCAGTTTGACTGGTTTCCCTGCAGGGGCAGCAAAGGATAAAAAGATAAGAAAGTAAAATTATCAGGCAGCCTGAGAGTCCCACACAGGCTGACAGAATATCACTGAAGGGTCTGTCGAAGCTTCGAAACGAGTTAGGGTCTTTGGGTCCATCTTAAAACAATGTTAGAGCAGAGACAAGTTAGAAGAAAGTCACGGATCAATGAAATCAGTCTGAGAAGCATCTCAAGAATTCAACATATTACAGCATAGACTTCATCTACGTCGGTACTGTTCCATGAAGTAGCCATCAGCCACATGAGGATAGTGAGCATTTGACATGGGCTTTGTCTGTTTTTGTCTTTGCTCTTTTTTGTGTTTTTTGTTCTGTTTTGAGAGAGAGAGGGAGAAAGAGAGAGAGAGAGAGATCAGGGGAGGAGCAGAAAGAGAGAGAGAGACAGAGGATCCAAAGCAGGCTCTAACAGCAGAGAACCCAATGTGGGGCTCGAACTCACGAACTATGAGATCATGACCTGAGCCAAAGTCAGAGGCTTAACTGACCCAGCCACCCAGGTGCCCCAGCATGGGGTTAGTCAGAATTAGGATGTGCTGTGAATGTAAAATATACACTAGATTTATACAGTACTAAAAAAAAAAAGGCTGTAAAATATTTCATTAATTTTTATTGTGATTTCATGTCAAAATGGTATTTGGGGTTAAATAAAATATGCATTAAGTTAATTTCACTTGTTTCTTTTTTACTTTTTAAAATGTGGTTCCTAGAAATTTTAATAATTAATTTAATTAATTTTTATTATATATGTGGCCCTTGTATTTCTATTAGACAATACTAGTTCTAAACATATTCCATTTTTGGTATCCTGAATATATTTCTTCCTTTTTTGTTTGTATCTTCCTGCCCATTTTAGTAGGCTCCACACCCAACATGGGGCTCGAACTCACACCCTAAAATCTAGAGTCACATGCTCTACAGAGCCAGCCAGGAACCCCCTGAATGTAACTCTTGACTCAAAGATTGCTTCAGGAAAAACCTCCTATTTGATATGACTTCAGTTACACTCAAGCTCCCTTCAGGGGTTTTAACAGGGGATAAAAATGCCATCTTTGCAGACGTCTAGCCAATAAGAGGATGAATGACCATAATAATGATCTAAATGAAAAACAAATAATGATTTAAATGAAGGGAAGTGATCTGATATGTAGTCTTACAAAAACAGTGTCCATGTGAGACACTGTGGGGAGGGATGAGGACTCCTAAAAACGAGAAATTGTAGTATCACAATGGATTCCTGAGAGAGATCGTGTTATCTCCTGTTTGAAAAATTTCAAACATATGGTACATGGTCTTTGTTTCCAGTTTCCAGTGAAGTTGGAAAAACTGAACCTGGTGACGATTTGAAGGGATTGTAGTGCAGTGGTTTCCAAACTTGACTGCACGTTATAATCACCTGGGGAGCATTTAAAAAAAAAAAAATCCAGCTGCTCAGACCGCACTCTGAGTCAAATAAACCTCCAGATGAGACTCAGGTATTTACCATGTGCCAAATTTATCAAGTTCGAGAATTTCTGGGGTAGTTAAGAGTGTGGGCTTTGCAAACTGGCTTCAAATGCCAGCCCAGACATTACCTGGCTGTGTGACCCTACGCAAGATACTTAGCCTTTATGAACTCTATTGCAGAAAAGGGGTGATGAAAATAACATACCCTAATAGGACTGTCACGTGGCTTGAACAAGGTAATCTATGTGAACCACCTAAAAGAAGGTAGGCGTGGATCGGGTTCTCTAGCGATTATGATTAACAGCTTTTTTCTTTTTTTTTAAAATTTACTTATTTATTTTCAAAGCGAGAAAGAGCGGGCGCAGGCGCACAGGCAAGCAGAGAGGCGGAGAGTGAATCCCAAGCAGGGTGCGCTGTCCGTACAGACCCTACCCAGGGCTCGAACTCACCCACCCGAAAGATCATGACCTGGGCTAAAATCAAAGTCCCATGCTTAACCATCTGAGCCTCCCAGGCGCCCCTGATCAGCAGCTTTCTTATTTCATATTCCTCCGGAAGACATTCGCAGCCATTGTTCCCCGATCTCAAACTCACCGACTGGGTTTCTTGTATTGTCCTCTAACAGTCGTTTGTTCATACACGAATTCATTTTTACAGGCATTCACTAAGCATCGACTTCACTACGGATGTGATGGAAGAAACAGGCACACCTGCCTCACCCCCTTGAAACTGAACTGCCCTCATGGCTCTGTGTTTCCCAGTCAGATCTTAAGCCCCCTGAGCTGTGAGGCCAGGCTTCAGGCCCGGCCGGTCCCAGGACCCAGCGCGCCCAGCGCTGCGGATTGCAAACCGCAGCGTTCCCGGGATGGAAGACTGCGTTCCAGCTCTTGCTTTGTCACCTACAGCCTGGCTGATGGGGAGCAACCCGCTCGTGCCTCTTCGACAGGTGTGCTTCCCCGTGCGTAAAGTGGAGATGACCCACCCGCGACTGTTCGTGGAGGCGACAGGTCTGCCCCCGCGCGGTGGACACAGCCGGCTAAGCGTCCACGCTCGGGCCCTCCCGAGTCAGTGCCGCGCGCGCCCGCCAGGGGGAACAGCTGGCGGCGGCCTGGCGGCTGCGCGCTGCAGCGGCGACGTCAGGACGAGCGCCCCGCCCCGTGACCGCGACCGAGCGCAGCGCCAGGGCCGCGTCGCCCCCGCCGGCCGGCCGCGCAGCCCGAGCGCCATGGGGGCCGAGGCGTCCGGGAGCCGGCCGGCGCTGCAGGAGCTCGTGCGCGAGGCCGAGGTCAGCCTGCTCGAATGCAAGGTGTGCTTTGAGAGGTTCGGCCACCGCCAGCAGCGACGCCCGCGCAACCTGCCCTGCGGCCACGTGGTGTGCCTGGCCTGCGTGGCCGCGCTGGCGCATCCGCGGACGCTGGCCCTCGAGTGCCCCTTCTGCCGCCGAGCCTGCCGGGGCTGCGACACCAGCGACTGCCTGCCGGTGCTTCACCTCCTGGAGCTCCTGGGCTCGGCGCTCCGCGCAGGCGCCGCCGCCCACCGCGCCGCCACCGCCGCCCCCGGGACCTTCACCTGCCACAACGTCTTCGGAGGCTGGGGGACCCTGGTCAACCCCACGGGGCTGGCGCTGTGTCCCAAGACTGGGCGGGTCGTGGTGGCGCACGACGGCAGGAGGCGGGTCAAGATCTTTGATTCCGCTGGAGGATGTGCTCATCAGTTTGGAGAGAAGGGGGAAGCTGCTCAGGACATTAGGTACCCCCTGGATGTCACCGTGACCAACGACTGCCATGTGGTTGTCACCGACGCCGGCGACCGCTCCATCAAAGTGTTTGATTTTTTTGGCCAGGTCAAGCTTGTCATTGGAGGCCAGTTCTCCTTACCTTGGGGTGTGGAGACCACCCCTCAGAATGGGGTCGTGGTGACGGATGCGGAGGCAGGATCCCTGCATCTGCTGGAGGTCGACTTTCCAGAAGGGGTCCTCCGGAGGACCCAGAAGTTGCAAGTTAATCTGAGCAATCCCAGAGGGGTGGCCGTGTCGTGGCTCACTGGGGCCATTGCCGTCCTGGACCACCCTCTGGGGCCGGCGGTTGGAGGCACCATGGTGAAGGTGTTCAGCCCAAGCATGCAGCTCGTCGGCCAGGTGGATACCTTTGGGCTGAGCCTCTTTTTCCCTTCCAGAATAACTGCCTCCGCCGTGACCTTTGATCACCAGGGGAATGTGATCATTGCAGATACTTCTAGTCAGGCTGTCCTGTGCTTAGGAAAACCTGAGGAGTTTCCGGTCCTGAAGCCCATGATCACCCATGGTCTTTCCCATCCTGTGGCACTGACCTTCACCAAGGAGAACTCTCTTCTTGTGCTGGACAGTGTGGCCCATTCTATAAAAGTCTACAAGACTGACTGGGGGTAATAGGGTGTGGTGGGGGGCCTGGGGCCCTGAATCTGAAGCCCCGGAGCTTCCACTAATGCATTGTTGAACCCTGGATACATCAATCTCATCTATCCAGCAGGGATCATTCTAACTGCCTGGCAAACTTATAAAGGTTGAGGTAATTATTAAAGAATAAAAATTAAATCTAGTATTTATTGAGTTTGTACTCCCTGTGCTAAGATATTTGTAAATATTAGCTCATTTTATCCTTATAGCTCTACCCTGGGAGGTAATGTCTGTTATTAATCCCATTTTAGAGATGAGAAAACTGAGACCCAGAGAGTTTAATGACTTTCCCAAGGTCACATTTACTGTGACAGTCACAATGGGAACTCAGTTCTGACTCCCAAATCCCTTGCTCCTAAATAAGATAACAGATGTGGGGGGGGGGGGGAGAAAAACCAATATGTGAATGTATGCTGTTACTATGTGTACCCTATTTACAAGTAGCTATTTCTTTTGGTTGGATGTGCAGAGAAAGGAGACCTTTTTTTAGAGAGTTCAAGAGAAAAAGGATTGTGTGATGCACATGAGTGTCATTCGACATGAGCTGCTTTCATGGCATGTTTGATGGGGTAACTAGATCCTGAGTTACTTGAGTAAGAAAACCAGTCGAACTGTCTGTTCAAAAGGCAAACGTGGGGCGCCTGGGTGGCTCAGTTGGTTGAGCATCCGACTTTGGCTCAGGTCATGATCTCGTGGTTCGTGGGTTCGAGCCCCGCGTTGGACTCTGTGCTGACAGCTCAGAGCCTGGAGCCTGTCTTTGGATTCTGTGTCTTCCTCTCTCTCTGACCCTCCTCTGCTCATGCTGTCTCTCTCTTTCTCCCCAAAATAAATAAAACATTAAAAAAATTTACAAAAAAAGGCAAATGTGTCTGTTGGTATCTGTGTCTCCAGCACAGGCAGTCAGGAAATACCAGTTGGTTGGTGGAGAAAAGCCTATGTGGGCATAGGGGTTTTTTTTTAACTTTATTTTTGAGAGAGAGGGAGTTTAAGTGGGGGAAGGGCAGAGAGAGAGGGGGACAGAGGATCTGAAGTGCTAACAGCAAAGAGCCTGATGCAAGGCTCGAACTCTCGAACCCAGAGATCATACTGGAGCTGAAGTCAGATGCTTAACCGACTGAGCCACCCAGGCGTCCCTGGGCATAAGTTCTAAAGGACCGCAGAACACTCTACATTCATACCAGTGGTCGAAGGCTGGAGGGCAGTCCTGTTACCTGTTTGTGTTAATAAAGAGAAAAGTCACTATAGCCTGTTCGTGGCAGAAATCAATTTGCCTTCTTTTTCCTAATCAGTGGTAACCTGGTTGCTTTTGTGATGGAGACTTTCTCGGTGCCATTTAAATTCGTCCCATTGCACACACTCTGTACTCAGTCGCCAGCTCCCTTGAGGATCTGTCAGCTTTAGGTCACTGGTCAGCCCTTAAATACTTCTTGAATAAAGTAAAGCTTTGACCAAGATAACACCCGCTTTAATGGTGTAGTCAATTGAGCAAATGGGGAAATTTGAGGTGAAGTGGCTGGTTTATTATAAACTATGTGTTTTAAGCTACTGTAAACATTTCAGGGGTTAGGGCTGCTGGAATAGTACCAAATCAGTGGCATCTGAGACGCAGCAGCAAAATACATTTTTTCACAGGGAGAAAATATTGGTTCTGAAAGGTGAGAGTTGCTTTAGGTAATAGCTGATGTTTTATCAACAATAGGTTTCTATCATACAGACAGTTTTGGTTTTGTTTTGTTTTTGAGAGAGAGAGCACGCAGGGGAGGAACAGAAGGGAAGAGAGAGAGAGAGAGAAAGGGAATCCTAAGCAGGCTCCACACTCAGCACAGAGCCCAATGCAGGGCTCAATCTCAGGACCCTGAGATCATGACCTGACCCAAAATCAAGAGTCGACTGAGCCACCCAGTTGCCCTTATTTATACAGTTTTAATAGATACAATGTAGATACTGGAGATAGCCCCCAAATTATGAGTAAACTGTTCCAGAAGGTTAAGTTTGTCATTTGGAGCTAAAAGAGCGTGGTCCGTGCCAATCCTCAAAAGCTCATTGTGTTTTCATTACTTCTGTCGAGTCACGCTAAGATTTCAGGCACGCTGGCCCACCATTCGGAAATGGATTCCAAATAGGGATTCTCGGGACAGCCCCTTTTCCCCACCCTTGGAAGTCATCCTTAGGTCAGTGACCTCACTGTTATCCTCAGTTGTGTAGCAAAAAAAGCTGTCTCAGGCAGAGATAAAATTTCAGCCTTGGTCATCTGCAAGTGGGATAACTGTGGATTGACCTTTAAAAAGTTTTCCTCAGGAATGATGGCTTTTTGTTGATGCTTATTTATTTATTTTTGAAAGAGAGAGAGAAAGAAGGAGAGGGGCAGAGAGAGAGAGAGGGAGACCGAGAATTCCAAGCAGGCTCCGTGCTTGTCAGCACAGAGCCCAATGCGAGGCTCGAAGCCACGAACTGTGAGATCTGACCTGAGCTGAAATCAAAGAGTTGGACACTCAACCAACTGAGACATCCAGGTGCCACAGAAACAATGACATTTTAATGACCTCGAGGTCAGTGGAGCCAATTCTCCTATTTGGAGTTATCAGTGGCATCATCCTTGACTAGAGAGCTGTACTTGTGTCTGGTTTAGACAGCACTGGTGGGACAGATATAGGATATGCAGCAGGTGTGGAGGTATGTGGTCAAGGTGTTACTTGTTACCTTGTCATTACCCAACCAGAAGTACGGGGTGTGAGAACTTGAGATGGTGTGGGAGCAAGTCACACCACAAGGTGATAGTGAACGACCTGGTTAACTGTTTCTACTTGGTAGATTACCAGTCTTGGGAGTGGGTGGGACAGGATGTGCAACGTAAAGACAAAGGAGCTCTTCCCGGGGATGGCATCCCAAGGGAGCAGGGTTTCCCTGGGGGAAGACACAAAGCTTGCTGTTCTTGGGTGTCCAGGCTGCACCTGTGAAGGGAGCAGGCTCCGTGACCTGCAATGCAGAAACCATATTCATCTTCTGGACTGCATTCTTTAAAGCCCGCTGGTGCAAAGGCTTGCAATATGCCCCAGCCAACTCCAGGCTATTAAAGAGATTGGAGCATCTGAGACTGGCAGGAAGAAATGATTGCAGCAAAAAGCAAAGGGTTCAGAGGTGATGGGGGAGAAGTGACCCTCCAGAGACTGGAGACAAGAGAATGTGACCAGGAGTAAATGTAGGAGATAACAGTCTCTTTCTGAACGTCCGCCTCCACCTCGTGCCTTTAGGCCAGCACCACCCCCTCTGTGCCACCTGGTGAGTCCCTAAAAGCGAGCACAGGCACTTTGGCTCTGGTCTCAGAGGTTATGACATCACCTTCCGTCTGTTCTAGTTTTGCCCAATTCCTGATCCTTGAATTGTCTCCTGTCTTTGAACTTGCTCTTCCCTCTGGACTTGCCAAGTGGACTTGTTTTCTCAGTCTTTTTCCTTGGCATTTTCTAAGAATTTTAGTTCAGATGCATCAACCTCCTCCCTCGCAGGTCTCACTCTGGATCCCAGAACCCAAGCCATCACCATTTGCTAGTGCCTTACTTAGACCTTTACCAGTTTCTCACCAAGTTGGGGTCTGCACCCCGCTTAGTGAATGATGCATCTTTTGTGGAAGAAGCAGTACTCCCTATATCTCTGAAAAGTGAGGTGAACCACTGGTGAATGCAGATTGAGTCATCCTTACACCCGCCACAGGAGGAAGAAATGCACACTGGCTGCCAGTGCTCCACTAACAGACGCTGTGGTGGTGTGCCATGGTCAATAGGGACATGAACTCTTTTCTTGAAGAATATGTAGGGGAAAAAACGGGGGCACCTGGGTGGCTCAGACAGTTAAGTGTCCGACTCTTGGTTTTGGCTCAGGTCATCATTTCACGGTTCATGGGTTCTAGCCCCACGTCGGGCTCAACACTGACAGTGCAGAACTTGCTTGGGATTCGTTCTCTCCCTCTCTCTCTGCCCCTGCCCATCTTGTACTGTATCTGTCTCTCTCAAAATAAATAAATAAACTTAAAAAATAAAGAATATGTAGAAAATATGATAGGGAGGGGGCACCTGGGAGGCTCAGTTGGTTAAGAGTCTGACTTCGGCTCGGGTTGTGATCTTGCGGTTCGTGATTTCGAGCCCTGTGTCGAGCTCTGTGCTGACCGCTCAGAGCCTGGACCTGCTTCGGATGCTGTGTCTCCCTTGCTGTCTGCCCCTCCCCCATTTGTGCTCTGTCTCTCTCTCTCTCTCAAAAATAAATAAAACATTAAAAATTTTTAAATAATAAAAAAAAGAAAATACGATAGGGAGGCTGCCAAGACTCACCACAACTACCATACCCAACTGTCCTGGTGTCTGCTGTGGCCCCTCCCACTGCCCTGCTGATGAACCAACTCTTGCCACTGGGTTTTCACCGCATGACCCCCTCCCACATCAGCTGGTCGGATAGTCTGCACATTTAACAAAGCACAGCCCATCTGTCAGTGTCCCCCCAAATGGACTAACTGGACCAGGAAACTGGCTTGTCAACTGGCCTGGGATGAACAAGTTTTACCAAAATGGGGAAGGAGATCCGATTAGAAGTTTGTCCTTGAAGTTGTAAATTGAGAACTATGGACCAAATCAGGCAGGTGGCAGCCTAGGGGATGCTAAGCGCACGCTCCTTTGGAGGAGCACAGCGCGGCAGTGAGCAAGCCGGAATCCCGAGGGAGAGGCAGCTGGGGGTGCAGAGATAGACCATGTGTGAGGACTCCAGGTAGGAGTGAAGGGAGAAAGGGCGCCCAGAGAAGCTAACGTTTGTGGGTTCATTTTCTGCCAGAGAAAACACCTAACAAAAATTATACCGCGTGGTTGATTTGTTTGGAGAAAATTGAACTTGAACCTACTGATTTTGATGACAAGAGCAGGGAATGATTTGTGAGAGGGCCGCACTCTCATCAGCACCCCTACCTCTCCCACTAGTGGGTCCTGGGACCACAGTTCAAGTGGAGCCCCACGTGCCTCAGGTCTAAATATTTGAGTTACAAATCGAGCCCCGAAACTGTTGAATAAAATACATCCGATCCTCCTTTGACAAAGGTAAATATAAATGCTTAAAACACACGTTCAGGGGCACCTGGGGGGCTCAGTCAGTTAAGCATCCAACTTCAGCTCAGGTCACGATCCCACAATTTGTGAGTTTGAGCCCCATGGAGCCTGCTTCGGATTCTGTGTCTCCCTCTCTCTCTCCCCCTTCCCTGCTCACACTCTGTCTCTCTCACTCTCTCTCTCTCTCAAAAATGAATAAACATTAAAAAAAATTTTTTAAATGCACTTTCATTACAATCTAGAAAGCCAGTTCCATTTTAGAATACTTGAAGTTTACCCTCAATTGTACGGTGTCAATTTTAAAGAAAGATTATGATAAGCAGGAGTATGTCTAAAAGATCTTAAGGGGCACCTGGGAGGCTCTGTTGAAAGAGTATGTGACTCTTTTTTTGTTGTTGTTGTTTCTTTAAAAAAATTTTTAACACATTCATTAAAAAAAAATTTTTTTTAACATTTATTTTAGAGAGAGAGAGATCGTGCGAGTAGGGGAGGGGCAGAGAGAAAGAGGAAGACACAGAGTTGTCTCCTGTCCAAAGCAGGCTCCAGACTCTGAGCTGTCAGCACAGAGCCTGACGCGGAGCACTCCTTTTTATGCTTATTTTTGAGAGAGAGATAGATCACAAGCAGGGGAAGGACAGGGTGGGGAGGGACAGAGGGCTGACAGCACAAAGCCAGATGCGTGGCTCCAACTTGCAAATCTCGATATCATGACCTGAGCCAAAGCTGGACATTTATGCGACTGAGCCACCCAGGTGTTCCGAGCATGTGACTCTTGATCTCGAGGTCATGAGTTCAAGCCTCACGTTGGGTGTAGAGATTACAAAAGATAAATAAACTTCAAAAAAGAAATTAAAGTTCTGAAGAATCTAAACAGCATGTTTTTTGTCAGCCTCTAACAGCTAGGATATAAACTCCAGGAAGGAAAGATTTTATGTTGTTCACAGCTGTATCCCTCACGCTCAGAACGCTGCCTGACACCTTGTAAGCACTCAAAACTATTTGCCAAATTAATCTATGTTTTTCCCTTGGGATTTTTCTAGGTTCTGTGTCCCTTTCACCAATAAAAGGGAAGTGCTGTCAGTAGCTGGGTAGTTTGGGGAAGTTGGTCTAGAATTACAACAATTTGCGGTGAGTTTGCTGAGTAACTTGTAGAGAGTCTCAAAGCCTTATGGTGACATTGCGGTAGCCTTGGTTACGATTGGGTGAAAAACTTTATGTTCTCAGTCACCACATTGCCAATTTTGGCAAACGCACGGGACTTTGAGGTACGGGGTTGCCTGAGTCCCATCTCTTGTCAGATCATGAGCAGAGATGGGGCGCCTGGGTGGCTCAGTCAGTTAAGCGGCCTACTTTGGCTCAGGTCATGATCTCGCGGTTTGTGAGTTCGAGCCCCGCATCGGGCTCTGTGCTGACAACTCAGAGCCAGGAGCCTGCTTCAGATTCTGTGTATCCTTCTCTCTCTGCCCCTTCCCCTGCTCATGCTCTGTCTCTCTGTCTCTCAAAAATAAATAAACATTAAAAAAAAAAAAAAGATCATGAGCAGAGACACCACCAGTGTGCTGGTTCTCCGATACCCAGCAGTGGGATAAACAAACTCCTGGTGTGCAGGACCTAAAAGTGTTCCTCTTCGCCTCACCTGGTAGTGGGCATGGGATACGGCTGAAGTCATCTCGGGGTTAATGTAGCCAATAATAAATCCATAAAGAGGATTCAAGCTTCCAAGAACCACTCACACAGCATGGGCAGCCCAACCACTGACTTTTGTTGACTGACTGGCTACAAATTATAATATATGGTATCTCCATAACAGTCGTTGAAGAATGGCTCAGATTTTCCCGCAGAAATAATGATATAAGAGGGGACTGATTTCCTAAGAAAGGACTCTGGTCAGAGTCCTTTGACCTCCCCTGGTCAAAGAAGTCAAAGGCTGGGGCTGCATACACATGTGTAATATACGCATATATGTGCTCGCACTAGATCTTTGACTAGTAAAGTTCTTATGTTCTTTACAAATAGACCTTTTTACTCCAACTTTCCTGAAGTCAGATTGTATTTTTTAATTTAATTTTTATTGTTTTAATGTTTATTTTTGATAGAGAGACAGAGTGTGAGCAGGGGAGGGTCAGAGAGAGAGGGAGACACAGAATCGGAAGCAGGCTCCCAGCTCTGAGCTGTCAGCACAGAGCCCGACGAGGGGCTCGAACCCATGAACTACGAGATCATGACCTGAGCCAAAGTCGGACGCTCAACCGAGCTACCCAGGCACCCCAGATTGTATTTTTTTTTTAAGTCTGCTTGTATTTTATTGTTTCACTGTATCTACTGGGATTTCCAACTGTTTCTTTCTCAAAGAGCACCCAAGTTTGTGGGCATGCTGGCCCAAGAAAACACCACTGTAATTCCAACTTACCAATGAGAGCATAACCATGAGGCCAGTCTCTTTATCACTGCCTAAGTAGTCCCTAATAAGTCCACAGTCATGAGATTCTGCCCAAAGGGGCCAAATAGCTTCACTGTATTTCCTGGTCACCAAATATTTCATGGTCTTTGTTATTAAAAAAGAATCTTTGGTTGCAAGAGAGCATGATTAAAAACCCGAAACATAACTAACATCTTCCTAATACTTGAAAATTGCTTCACAAAACTGTTCATTTATATGACCCTCCCCGCATCTCTGAGGTAGACAGGGCGGGTATTGTTAGGGAGACCTTGCTAGTAAAGAAGCAAAGACTAACAGATGAAGTCACACCATGATTACATCACCAAAGCCTATTGTGTTTGGGGTTGGGCAAGAACAAGCGTTTTCTCTCAGTCTCCCTCAGGTGAGTCTCTGTGCGTCCAGGGCTGGGTCCCACCGCTCTAGAGTCCACCCCAGCCATCCCTTGGTGGCCTCACATCTACCGTTCACATCAACTTGTATCAGCACTAGGTCATGTTCCTTGGGAGGAAACGTTGCCACCCTCCTGAGTCTCAGACCTCCAGCCTCTAATGTGGACAGTCCTGTCGATGCCCAAGGGGCCCACGATGCACATCGTGGTGGCTTCTTTGAAGTGCTGTGGAAAGAGGCCTGTTTACACGGCCAGAGCAAGGCTCTGACTGGGTCCCAAGAGGGCTCTGAATGAAGGAAGTCCAGTTCTGGGGTTTCCCTTACACTTATTTGTTAAAGAAAAATGAAATGCACTCATTAGTTTTAGAAGTCAGAGGAAGTAATTCTTTAGCTGCCTGGCCCAGGAGCTCTCTGCTCTGACATGGAGAGTCGTGTGGACCTTCACTCTTAAGTGGGGGAGGAATTTCCAAAGCCAAGGGCTGAGTGGCCGAAGCATGGCCTATCAAAGACCACACCTTCCAAACACTGAGGCCCAAAGTTCTCTTTCATTTCTCCCTCCTGCCAGGTGCCTTTTTCATGGCTGTTGTCACTCCCCACTATGCCCACTGGTTGTAGAAGTAACATACGTTCATAGTAGAATTGAAAAACACAAATATGCATACAGATATCTCATCACTTTTGGGGTGCCTGGGGGGCTCAGACAGTTAAGCATCAGACTTTGGCTCAGGTCATGATCTCATGGTTCACAAGTTCGAACCCTACATCGGGCTCTCTGCTGTCAGCACAGAGCCGGCTTGGGATCCTCTGTCTCCCTCTCTCTCTGCCCCTCCCCTGCTGTGCTCTCTGTTTCAAAAAACGATAAACATTTTTTAAAAAGATATTCAATCACTTTTAATTAGAGAAAACCCTTACTACCATGTTTGAATTGAGTTGACTCAACACGACGGAATTGGTATTCCCAGAAATCACTTCAGAGATTCCCGTGTAAAAGAGAAAATGTATCACGTAAATTGCAAGCCCGTCTGCAAAGTAAAGTTTGGCAGCATCCAAGTGAAGTTCCATTTTGGAGATCCTAAAACATGAGAAGCAAAACTGCATGGTAGAGGGAAAAAAAGGGTACTCACCAAATACTCCATCGAGCCTCCACGTTTCCCAGCCTGTGCGGTTCAGTATGACCACGGGACCGACTAGCTCTCGCTGTGAGCAGAACCCAGGAGGAAGCAGTACGCTCTCTGTGAGCTGACAACAAAGGAAAAATAAAGATACAGGAACATGTCGAGGTAAAGCAGAGGTCTCAGGCTTCATAACGAAAGTATTATCATCTACAGAGATAGAAAACTGCACTTAGATTTTATAGAGTAAAACTTAGGTGGGCTCTGCTTCAGCACCTGGTGTTTTCAGTCATGACAAAGTTTGCATTCGCACCAGGAAAGTTCAGGTTAGCCTATGTTTTCAGGGTATGTTTTTCTGCCCATGAGGGCAGTTTTGTCCCGCTGTTAAACCAGCTAGAAGAGCTGCTGTAAATATGGGAAATCAACGTTAGCAGGGTTGTGAGCTGTGTGGGGACACATGGTAGAATCAGAGGGTCTTCTGGCTCCAATTTCTTTAGCCCTTTCTGCATTCTGATGAGAAAAGCCTTCCAAAATAGGGTTCAGCCAAATGACCTTTCTCCCCAGATATACAACTCCCTGCAGGTCATTTCCATTTTCAAATCACTGATTGATGTATCTAGACTAACTGTGAAACTGATGATACAAGGGGCCAACTCCATTACATTTTAGAGTTAATTTCTACAAGGTTGTATCACCCCTGGGGGACATTGAAATATAAATCTTAAAGTCAGCCACTTTTCTTTTCTGATTCATCAGTAGGAAATATTTTATATGGGGGTGCCTGGGTGGCTCAATTGGTTAAGCGTCTGACTCTTGATTTCAGCTCAGGTCACTGTCTTACTGCTCATGAGTTTGAGCCCTGCGTTGGACTCTGTGCTGACAGCTCAGAGCCTGGATCCTGCTTTGGATTCTGTGTCTCCCTCTCTGTCTGCCCCTCCCCTCACTCACGCTCCCTCTCTCTCTCTCAAAAATAAATAATTAAAAAAAAGCTGTTAAAAAAGAAAAAG
This sequence comes from Cryptoprocta ferox, assembly GCA_028646485.1. Classification (NCBI taxonomy): domain Eukaryota; kingdom Metazoa; phylum Chordata; class Mammalia; order Carnivora; family Eupleridae; genus Cryptoprocta; species Cryptoprocta ferox. The sequence continues at coordinate 132,151,691 of CM053577.1, read as the reverse complement.
GATTCCAGACTGATCAATGTCGTAAATACTGGTTGCTTTATCCAAACCAAATTAAAAGTAGGGGTGCCTGAGTGGCTCACTCGGTTAAGCCTCCAGATTCAGCTCAGGTCATGATCTCATGGTTAGTGAGTTCAAGCCCCAGTTGGGGCTCCGCACTGACGGTGAGGAACCTGCCTGGAATTCTCTCTCTCTCTCTTTCTCTCTCTGCCCCTTTCCCTAACCAAAATAAATACATAAACTCTAAAAAATATCAAAGTAAACAGTTGTGTTTAAGCCTGCACTGATTCTCTGTGTTTCCAACATTGGGATCTGCTCTCTATAGCCAGTCTGGTCTCTGGGACTTTATAAAAAAGACAAAATGACAGGTATTTCAGAGCCTCTGAGGGTATTTGCTGACATTTTCCCATTTAGCTAAATACCACAGTAGCAAATTTATTAATATCCATCTAGGTGAAAAGTTCCCTTAACTCTTAACTACAGAGAACAAACTGTATAACTAACAGATGGTTACCACAGGGTGGGGGGAAGGGTAAAAAAAAGAAAAAGTGCCCTTTTGAACAAAGCTGATTTACATTCCTATAAAGTACTTCCCACAGTGAAACATTTTATAAGCCTCTCCCACAGTTAGTCCTTTCCCATCACTATGGCAACCACAGATTTTGTGGGAGGAGGAGTCAAAGTGACACACATATTTCCCCAATTCAGAGATGCATGTTGGAGGTGTCATCCTATTCCCTCATGTGTCCTGGATGTCTCTTGATGCCTGGCACCTGCCAACGGGCACCGAGGAATCGCGACTTGATGCCTGGCACCTGCCAACAGGCACCGAGGAATCGTGACTTGATGCCTGGCACCTGCCAACAGGCACCGAGGAATCTCGACTTGATGCCTGGCACCTGCCAACAGGCACCGAGGAATCTCGACTTTGCTAGACAGCTTGGTGCCGAGGGCATTACTTGAATCCTCTCCTAACCGACTTCAGCAACTCAGGTGAGATATCTCCCGCACACTGACCGAGGGACCAAGTAGAGGCAAAATATTCATGACAAAGACATCTCAAGGTTACACCTGGTGCCTCTGCTTAACAGATAGAAAACTGTAGGTTGGAAGAGGTAAGGGGGCACCTGGGTGCCTCAGTTGGTTTAGCGTTCAACTCTTGATCTTGGCTCAGGTCATAATCTCACGGTCCCTGACATCGAGCCCACATCGGGCTCTGCACTGATAGCACGGAGCCTGCTTGGAATTCTCTCTCCCTTGATCGTTGCCCCTCCCTGACTCTCTCCTCTCAAAAATAAACTTTAAAAAAAAGAGGTCAGAATCATTTGTTTTGAAGAACAACATCAGAGAAACATGGAGCCGTACAGTAGTTTTGACTCCAGGCACCCATCACTTGTCAAGGAAATCCTGACCAGCTTCTTCTACCCAATGGAAACCACCCCAATAATGTGTTGAGGGGATATTTCACAACTAAGTTAAGAAAGTATCCTTTGTCAGGCTGTATGTGAAAGTGTCTATAAGATCCTATCTTTGTTGTGAAACTTGCCAAATAATTTATGAATAATATTTAGTCCCATCTCTTCATGTAATCACCATCGATGAAAGGCTTCCTGTCAGGATATGACCTTTGCTTGGGTTCCATACTCTCTCTTCCAGCCAAATTAACTCATTACCATCTCGGTCATGGGGAGGAGGGGCTCCTCCCTGCAGCTCTCCCGCTGTCACACTCTGAAGCTGGCTTCTGCCTCAGCAGAAGTGGTAGAAGAAGCTTCCAGTTAAAGGTTTTCCTGTCTGGTGCCCCAGCAGTCTGCCATCCAGGGCATAGGCCTCGTTATTGGCTCCCTCCTACGCTAGAATGGCAGGCTTGACTTTGTTCCTTCCTGCAGCTCCATCATCCCAACATGGATACAACATCCTGGCTCCAGCTTCGTCTAGCCCTGCAGCTTTGGGTTTCCTTCCCTAGGTCCATAGGTGTGATCCATCATGACACTTTCTACCTTATTGAATGCTGTTAGAGATCTTGGAATGCACAAAGTTGAATTTTTTGGGGACCATTACAGGGAAAGAGGAACACAACATCTATGTAACATTGATGGGTCCCACAATTTTCTGTTCCCACAGCTAGATGTGACCCTGGATGTCCTAGTTATCTAAGCTGATAAATTTCTCATTCTCTTTAAGTAAGATTGAGTGGGGTGTCTGTGACTTTCATCTAAAGGAGTCTTAAGAGAATCTAAGGCAGGTGTTTCTAGAAAACATCACACCTATGTCAAGGCAGCATGAAGCTGGTTTTTAGTCTGTGCTCAGAGTTCCATAACAGAAGAAAATAATTTGTTCCCCTTGAGTTTTGGATGGGACACCCAACCACTAATAAGTTGTTTGACTTTTTTGACAACAGGGAGGATAGTCCTCTGGTACCAGCTGAAAGGGTTTTTTGGATTATCAGAACTCCTTTGAGGCAGAAGGTCTTAAAGTCTGGTGGCATCATAGAGATCTTGATGTCCAGCTCTTTTACTTTCTAAATGAGTAAATTGACACCTGGAGAGGTCAAGTAATGTGGACAAGTGATTGATCTTCTTAGGAGAAAAGCCAGAATTCTGAATTTTGCTGCCATTTCAGTTCTCCCTGAATTTGGATTTTTAGCAATGTAAGCTGCATGCAGCATATTTTTTTCCTCCATAGATATGCAGAAACTGGAGACAGCCATCAGCTGATGTCAGCTCTCCTGACTCCTAACCTAATTTGGTTTTCCCAACATAGCATGCTCTTTCCTGAAAAATAAATGCTTTACATGAGGCTGCTACATTTACTGAATCTACTATAGCAGCATATAACAAAGACGTAGTAGGATTCTAGCCCTAGAGGATGTTATCAGCATGGGGTAGTGTGGAAAAAGAGGATCTGTGTTTAAATAAAAATGTATGAATTAAATGGGTGTCTTTTGGAGCCCTTCTCAGAACCATTAATAAGCTATATTGCATTATAAATAGCAAAATCTAGGGGGTGGTTATCTAGGATACAGTGTTTTCCAAACTCATCTGCTCACAGGTTTAAGTATTTTGGGAAACGCTGTATTAGAGACATGAATTTTCACATTTTTCCTCCCAAGGCTGAATAGCCACCCTTCTGTGTGATTCAATTCTGCCCTTTTCTTTGATGTTCTTTTTTTCTAGTTCCCAGTTTTTAATTCTCATGCTTCCTGCCATCCTTCCATTTCTGCAAGTTTAAAAAATATATATTTATTTAAGTAACCTCTACACTCAACATGGAGCTCGAACTCATGAGACCGAGATCAAGAGTCACACGCTTCCCCAACTGAGCCAGCTAGGTGTCCTGTTTTTCTGTAAACTTCTATGTTTGGTTGCTTCTCTGTGGCTAGCTCTCTTTCTCAGTCTCTTTGTGTGTGGCTTTATTTGGGGGATAAAGACATGGTAGGGTCATGTCTCTGACAGATTTAAGGAAGACTGACCAGTGTTGACTCACTCTCCTGATTTAGTTTTAGCTCAGTATTCCTGCACTCCAAAGTGGGCTTGTGGAAAAGAGTCGCCCGTACAGATGCCTTCAAGGGCTTGCCCAGAAGTACCACGAAAGCTTCTGCCCCACTTACTGAGCCTACTCATCTTCCCAGGCACAAGGATGGCAGTGAAACATCTCTGCACATTCCCCAGTCATCAGAAGCTTCTCTCCCAACTTTCAGAACCTCACAGTCAAGTCCATTCCAGCTCAGTGTTTAGACTTTTCTCTCCTGACAAGCTGACACTCTGTCCAAGATGGCATTTATATTTAGACCAAAAAGAATCTATCTCCTTCATTAAGATGTGCAGTTACTGTCACTGAGTATGATTCTTTCATCTTTCCAGAGTGTTCTGTGTTTTCTACATTTGCCCTGCTGTGTCCTCAAGATTGTAGCAGTAATTCGGAATACATTTGGCAAATGAGTAAGATTTAGCTTCATTTCTAGTTTTCACATTCAAAATCCCCTTATTTTCAAGGTTCTTCACTGCCCTAATGAGAGTCGGGAGCATCCCTGTGCCTCTGTAGGCAAAGCTGTGTTTGAAACAACATTAATGCTGATCCAATTAAATGAACTCCTCATGACTTTTCTACTCACATTTCCCCCCAACATTTTTCATGTTCTTTCTGAAACCGAGATGCATTTTATGAAAATCTCTCTTTTGAGGAGTTTTCAGGAATACTAATACAGGCTTCACTGGAAACCCCAGTGAAGACAAAGAAGCTATTTCAAAGGCCAGGTATGAATTCTTGACTGTTAGCAATCTGGACACACTTTATACTCATCGGTGTTGGGTTCAAATTTTGATGCTATCTACAAGATCAATCAGAAAGCAGATTCTGAAAAACTGAGGGTAAGTACGCTTTTAGTATTTTCCCCTTTGATGGCTTTCCTAGAGACATGCCTACTCTTTTCCCTACTTGATATTGAACCAAACCTTCCTGTGGCTGGCTCTTGTCACACAGTGCTGTTAGGTAGAAGCTGATCATTTGTCATTTTCAAACATTTTAGTGTGTCTTGGGTTTGTCAGTCATGAATCAAGCTCTAGCTGGCACATAGGCAGAGAACAGTGACCGGCCAACACAATACCCCGTGAACCCCCTTACTCAGCCTTGCCTCTTGGACTCACTGAATGGTGACATCCATTGCATACTCATAAGCCACTCCCACAGGCATAATTGCTGGAAACTGTAGTGGAAATGATGCCTGACCTGATAACACCTAGATTCAGGAAAGAAGAGTCTAAAAAAGGTTACTCCTGTTCTGAACCTGAGAATCTTGTAACCTGGTAAGTACTACCTGGCTGGCCACTAATTTAAATAAGTGACTTGTTTGGAGTCAGGTATCACACCAAGGTGTTAAATTTAATCTCTAAAGACTTATGTCGTTTGGACTCAGAAAGTTCTCATGAATACAGCTTCTTTCCCTTCTCGTGTTAACTGACCCAGATATAAGGACTTAGTCTGGACCACAAGGCAAGTTGAGGCAGAGACAGGATTTAAGCTGAGTGCCTCCAGTTCTGGGTATTGATTACACAGCTTGCCCAACCCACTGGGGATGTGAATGAAACCTAAAACCTTGGGCAGGAGAGCTTCAGACTCTCAGCATGAGAGTCCCAGGGGTTAAGTCTGTTCAAGACAATGTCTCTATCCCTTTTTTCTATGATAATGGCTACTCCGTAAAGATAACCATATGTCTTCCAGAAATTCCCAGCCCACAGTAAGTTTCTGTTGGGATATTTTCTGCTGCAAGTAATAGAAAATTCAACACAATACAGCCTAAGTAAGAAGGACATTGTCTTACATCAGAATTCCAGAAGTAGGCTGGCTCCAAGTTGAGTCAAGTCAGCAGCTCAACATCATCTGCTACCTATGTGAGTTCTATCTTCCTGCTCAGACACCCTCAGGTCAGTGTCTGCCACAAGTGTGGGCGGACCACCCTAATTCTAACAGGGAAAAAGGGAACTCAAGGGAGGAAGAGAAGCCATTCCATCCCACCTTCTACTATGTCTCGTGTCTCATTTTAGAAAAAGTAAGTCTTTCCTAGAAGCCATCATATCACATTGACTGTAACCAAGACATATGACCAATACTAACCTAATCACCGACAAGAGGAATGGGAACACCATGGCTGGTTTAGAACTCTGCCCCATACTCCTGGAAGCCTATTTGAATATCTGGGGCTAAACAGGAAACTTCTAAAGATAACAATACCCAGGGATACCTCCAGATATTCTGATTTAATTGGTCTGGGGAGGAGGTCCAGGCATGGGTATTTTTTAAAGCTGCCCCTGCTAACTCTAATGTGCAGACAGGATTGAGAACCACTAGCTTAGATTAATTAGGACTCATCCCTGAACCATATCAGGGGGAAATGAAATCAAAGGTGAACTAGGAGGAAATGGCTATTGATTGGATAGGCCAACCTACAGATGACCCAAAATGTTTATTGAATTTCTCCAAAAAAGATATACAAAAAGCACATGAAAAAATGTTCAACATCACCAATCATTAGGAAAATGCAAATCAAAACCACAATGAGATACTGGCTCACACCCATTAGTATGGCTACTATCAAAAACAAACAAACAGAAAATCACAAGTGTCAGAATAGGGAGAAATTGGAACCCATGGGCCTTGCTGGTGGGAATGCAAAATGGTGCAGCTACCTACTGAAAATAGTAGGGCAGTTCCTCAAAAAATTTAAAATAGAATTACCTTATGACCCAGCAGAGCCATTCCTGGGTAGAGGCCCTAAAGAATTGAAAACAAGGTCTTGTAGAGGTTTTTTCCACCCGTTATTATTCACAATAGCCAAAAGGTGGAAGCAACTCAAGGATCCACTGACAGATGAATGGATAAACAAAATGTGCTCTACACGGGCCACGACATAGGACTCTGCCTTAACATGGAAGGAAACTCTGACACCTACTACAACCTGGATGAAACCTGAGGACATCACGCTAGGGCAATAGGCCAGTCCCAAAAAACAAATACTGTTATGATACCGTGTGAGCATCAAGTCCCTGCAGCAGTCAAACGCACAGAGACAGAAAGCAGAGCAGGGGTGCCAGGGGCTGGAGGAAGGGGGGATTAGAGTCTTCTAATGAGCACAGTTTTAGTTTTGCAGGACAAAAGGAGTTCTGGTTGCACAATGAATACACTTAATGCTCCCAAACTGTACACTTAAAAATGGTTGAGATGGTAAATGTAGTATTATGTATATTTTACTACAGTTAAAAAAAAATGTTCGTTGAATGGATGCAGACCTGAGAAAGCCACTTGCTTGCTAGAGCAGTGACTGGGCAGTGGGCAGGACAGAGTAGGGAAGCTACATGGGGGAACCTTGAAGGTAACAGATTGCATTTCTTCCAGGGCTAGCCCAAATTCCAAATTCCAGTGGTGTTCAAAAAGAGGTGGAAGGGCTGAAAACAAGAATTGGGAGAGAATTCCAGGAAGAGCTCATACCCGGTGAGCGAACAGCCTTTTTGGGAGCCCCCAGCAGGTATTCTTTGGCAAAATTCCCTGCGGAGCGCCTGGGAAGCAGAGGCAGCCTTAATCCGCTGCTGCAGGCCTCAGTGGGGATTTTGCAAGAGGCGGGCTGAGCAGATGTCTACTCCTCTCTCTCTCTCTCTCTCTCTCTCTCTCTCTCTCCCCCTCTCTCCCCCCACCCCCTCTCTCTTCCATTTTATCGAAGCCGCAGGGATGGGCAGCCCCAAGCCACTGGTGATAGCAAAGTCTCTACCTGGTTTGGGAATATGCATGAATACTGATGCTTACAGATGAATGGGTCTGATGTAGAGGGAATTTATAGCCCTTAATGGAAGATAACTCCCAAGTGCTGACTTTTGTTATTAACTGCACACAGCAACCCCATCGATTCCCCGCACTGTATCCCCACTTCCAGTATAGACCGACTGCTGTTTCTCTCCTCCCCCAGAGACTGGACAGCACACTCTGTAGGCTGATGAAGCTTTCCCCATCGTCCACCCTCACCTCCACTGCCTCCCCAGCTTACTGTTTGTCTTTCTCACGACTTCCCAGGACAGAGTATATAATTAAATATTTGGCTTGGGGCACCTGGGTGGCTCAGGTTAAGCGTTCCGACTTAGGCTCAGGTCATGATCTTGTGGGTTCGGAAGTTCGAGCCTCGCATCAGGTGCTGTGCTGTCAGTGAGCCTGCTTCAGATCCTCTGTCCCCTTCTCTCTCTCTGCCTCTTCCCTTATTCCCCAAAAATAAATAAATAAACTTAAAAAATTAAATACATACATACATAAAGAAATATTTGGCTTATAGGGGCTTTTCTTCAGACTGTTACTAATGGAAGGAAAGTAGTAATAGTCTCAGTATTGAGATTAAAAAAAAAAAAACGGCTGTTTTCAAATCATGTTTCTAGAGGTATGGATCACAGTCCAGTTGATTCAAAATTACCTAGAGAGAAATGAAACTTCTTGGAACCCAGACCCACCGCACCAGAACCTCTGGGGAGGGGGCCGGGATGCTGCCTTTGAACAAGGGTCTTGAGCGATTCTTCAACCACCAAGGACTGAAAAAATAATGTTGAAAGGAAGGTTGCCAGATAGAAGCTGCGGAATGAAGGATCTGAAGCTAACCAAGATCTTTTGGAGGCAAAGGAGCAAACATATTCATTAATGATCTCCTTTTTGGTAACTTGTGTGTCATTTAAACTTCATAACAATATTATAAGGTCAGGTATATCATAATCTCGACTTTGAAGTTGATCAGTGGGAGACTGAGGGAGGCTAGGTGACTTGTCCAAGAACACCAAGAAACTGTAAACTTCAATCCAGTTCTGAACAAACCCATCCATGTGTCCAATCCCAGAATCTGTCCTCTTTTTCTTATCAGTGGAGCCTAGAGGATGATAAAATGATGGAAGTCAGGTAGCAGTCTCATCGTTACCTCCAGGCCTTGTATTCATTTGAGTCCATTATATCAAGATACCAGTATATCTGTCATCAAAGTCCTTCACTCAATGTGAGGCTCAAAGGCCCTCAGGGATACCTGTATCTTCTTACACTTAAAATAGAAGCAAATTGGGGCGCCTGGATGGCTCAGTTGGTTAAATATCCAACTCTTAATCTCAGCTCAGGTCTTGATCTCAGGGTTGTGAGTTCAAGTCCCATGTTGGGCTCTGTGCCAGGCATGGAGCCTACTTAAAAAAAAAAGCGAGTGACTCCTTCTTATGGGGTGTGACATGTGACAAAAGGGAGTGACACACCCTCAAATAAGAAAGAATGGAGCCAAGTCCAAGGGTGTGGCCTGATAGCAAATGTTCTCTTTCAGATCACACTTGGGCTTTGACCAGCTGCTGTTTTCATTCACCAGAAAGAGTTCTACTTTCTGAGCTCGGTGCAGCCCATGCATCCTCCTTCACGTCCTCTATCTCGGAGAGGCTCAGGTGGTCATGGTTCCCGGGAAGGAGATCCTGTGTTTGATCAGGCAGTGAGTCAATCAGATAGTCATACCACAAGGGTTTAGAAAGAAGCCGCAACTATGTACAGGAGTTAAAGATGCATAAGGCATCACACGTGCCCGCAAGGAGTTTACAGTCCAGTGGGGAAAGCAGATGACTAGCCAGTAGACAGTCCGTGTTAGTAGTCATAGATACATGGACAGGGAGTTTGGGGAACACTGCGGAGCGATGATGGATCATAGTGGTGGGGGTGGGGAAGGCTTTCCGGGAGGAAGCCACAGAGGCTTAGAGGGGACGGAGTAGGAGTGACCAGATGCAGGGGACTGGTGGAGCAGACAGCATGGGCAGAAACAAAATAGTGCTCAGACAAACAGAATAAAGCTGCACCTACCATGAACACTCCACCAACCACTTCCATATGGCTGTATCAGCACGCTGTTTTTCAGAGGGTTTTTCCAGGCATTACTTCCCCAGAGGTCTTTTGGCTGTTGCTCTTGGTGCTTTTCCTGACTCCTGTATTAACTCTAAATTTAGCTGAAAAGTCCACCTTTCCCTCCCATGCAGAAATTGCCTTGTTTTTTTTCCCCAGTTCAAGTTTAAAGAGTTCAAAGCCTACTTTTTCTCTGCATTTGATAATGCATAATAACATTTAGACATAATAATATTTAGACATTCTGCTGGGGTGATATTTTCAGTTGAAATGAGTGAAACTATCTTATTTAATTAATGTGGGGGGAGAGGAAAGGAGTAAATCTATATGCTGATGTTCTATCTGGAGACTGGAAAGGTTTCTTGAATAGGTGTTTTGACTCTCTGAGGGCAGGATTCCCTGTCAGTTCAAAACACAGTCCATAGTTTCTCATCCATTAAGTTCTTTCCGCGTAACCCTTCACTCAGGCAAAGGACCCTGCAGCAAAGCATCCAGTGATGGGAACTGATACTACCCCTCAGGCAAGGAGGACTGCTCTGAGGTCAGCAAGACCCTGCCCGTGACAATGACTGACCTGACCTTTCCTGCCCACTTGCATGTACCCACCTACCTTTGCCCCATTTTTCCCTTATTTAAGCCCAGAGTATATGTCGTACTTGGGAGACAGTCTTTGAGATGTAAATTGCTTTCTTGTTCCACCACCGCCCCTCTCTCTGCTTTTGGGTCTTGTCAATGGTGAGCGGCTGAACCCAGTCTGTTTCAGACCCCAGGAAACAGGTGCTCTTGCACCCCTGCCCTCCCCCCACAAGCCTCCCTACAGGGGTGAAATTCTCTTTGGCTTGGACAACCACCAACACGAGAAGGATTCTCTCTTTTTGCTTAAGTCTGAATTTTCAAATACACATTTTGTCTTTCCGAGTGGGCCCAGCTCCACAGACACACTGTCCCACATTTCTTTAGATCACTTCCGCATGAGAACAGATGTTTATGGATTGAGCATCTATATTAACACAAATATGATGGGAAACAGAAGCATCTGAACCAACTGACTATTCCCACATGCAAGGCCTCCACACCAAGTTTAGGAATTGATTGGAAAAGCTGAGAAAAGGGATAAGAAGCCATGGAAATTTTTCTGCAGGGAAATAAAAGTCTGTGGAATTACAGTAATGAACACGGGCCTAGTGAAACACTAATGATAACACGTTACGATATTATAAGCTTTCTTTTGATCTGCAAGGAATAATCACAATCCAAGCTTTGTGATAATAAATGGAAATCACCTAACACAAAATCAGGTGTAATATTTTACCAAACAGTTAACACTCAGTTGCTCTCCAAATTCTCAATTGTGCATTTATAAGAGAATTATGAACTATAATCCCAAAGACCACCAATAATACAGGAAGTATTAAGTACTCCAATGCTAGGTGGAAGTACTGGACCACTGTCTTAGGTTGGGTTCAGGAATGACTACAAAATTTGTGGGGCCCAGCCAAAAATGGAAATGTGGAGCCCTCTGTTAAAAAATTATTAATAATTTCAAGACGGAAGCAGCAGAAGATTAAACCATATACAAGGTCCTTCACAGCTGGCCCCTGTTGGGTTCTTCCTGTTATAGACCCTGAGGCTATAGTTTATTTGGGAGTTCATTCCAGGAAGTGTCAGTAGGACTAGGGAAGTGACACAGAGAAGGGTGGGAAGTCACTTTAGGGTATATTAATAAGCAGGTTCCCACTGTGCTCAGCTACTGGAGACCTCTGAGAGACAGTGTAGAATATGACTCAGTGACGTCCTATGCAAGGAAGGGATAATATAATCACGAACTCCTATTTGTCATTAGCTAGAGGGTACTAACTTCCAGGCAGGCTGGCCTTGTCCATGCCCAGGCTGATCATGTTCCCTAGGCAGAGAGTCACAGGCACTGATAGTAGGACCATGGAGGGGGGGGGGTCAACCGTGAGGGCCAAGGGCAGGACCCTGAAAGTGTCTGCTACAACCACACCTACAGGTTAGGTGGAAAGACTCAGAAACTGGAATTAGTTCACCCCAGGTTATAAAAGAGTCATGGTAGAAGACTGTGGAAGAAAGTGGGATATTTGGGAGAAATTTTGTGTACAATAAATGTCCAATACCCCCTCCAAAGGAGAAGATCAATGGGTTCTCTTCTTTACCTTAAACTGAGAATAGGAGCTCAAGAAGAGCACTCAAAGAACTTGATATCTTTACCTGGAACTGGAGATTCAGGACCTGGTCTTTAAAACACACCTGAGAAGACTAAAGGCAAGAGTCTGGCTGATGCAGACAGAACCAGGAGCAGGTGCACTGGGAGTGAGTTGCACTTACAACCACCACACGATAGAGATGTGTATTTCCTAGGGATGACATGGGGACGTACAGAAGGGAGCCAGCCTGAGCTTGCAGTGATGAATCTCACCAAGAGGTCACCCGGAAGGGCAGAGAGCCTCCAATAGAAGGCTGGTGAGGGGGCTTCCAGAAGCCCAGGAGCTGAGCCAGGAGACAGAGGAGGGCATGTAGAGGACAGGGTTTGCCTATGTACAGGAGCCAGCCTCCAGGACAGCCCCAGTGACCCCTGCCTCCTGGTGTTCACACTCTCATACAGTCCCCTCCCATATAGCAGGTTGGTCTGTATGATTGCTACAGACTGAGCTGTGTTTCCCCAAAATTCACATTTTGAAGCCCTAACCCCCAATGTGATGGTATTTGAAGATGGGGTCTATGAGAGGTAATTAGGCTTAAAGGTTTTTTGTTAATGTGTTTTTATCTGTTTTGAAGGAAAGAGCGGGGGGAGGGGCAAAGGGAGAGGGAGAGAGAGAATCCCAGGCAGGCTCCCATTGAGCTCATGGTCTGAGCTGAAATCAAGAGTCTCAGCCACCCAGGTGCCCCAAGAAGTAATTAGGATTAGATGAGGTCGTGAGGATGGGGACCTTATAATGGGATTAGAACCCTTTGTAAGAAGAGATACAAGAGAGCTTGCCATCTCTCTCTCTCCACCATGTGAGGACACAGAGAGAATGCCATCTGTGAGTCAGGAAGAGAGGCCTCACCAGAAACTGGCTATGCTGTCCCTCTGATCTTGGACTTCCCAGCCTCCAGAACTGTGAGAAATAAATTTGTCATTCTAGCCACCCATTCTAGGTATTTTGTTATAGCAGCCTGAGCTGACAAAGGCAGTGACCACCAGAAGTGATGGTGTGACTTCAGAGACCAGGGCTGTGTGGCTTCCTCCTTGCTCTCTCTCTTGAATCACTCACTCTGGGTAAGTAACTGTGTAGACAGGTCCATGTATTGAAGAACTAGGGCCTCCCACCAAAAATCAGAACTAACTTGCCAGGCAGGTGACAGAACCACCTGAGAAGTGGATCTTCCAGCCCCAGTGTAGCCTTGTGATAATGGCGGCCCCAACCAACATTTGACTGTAGCCTCATAAGAGACTCTGAGTCAGAACCGCTTTGTTAAGCAGCAACTGAATCCCTGACTCACAGAATCTGTGAAATAATAAACATTTATGGTTTATCTTTTAGTTTTTAATTTTTATGTTTTAGAGAGAAAGAATGAGTGTGAGCAAGGGAGAAGAGCATGGGGGAGGGAAAATGAGAGAATCTCAAGCAGGCTCCCCATTCAATGCAGAGCCTGACACAGGGCTTGATCCCATGATCCTGGGATCATGACCTGAGCCCAAATCAAGAGTCAGACGCTTGGGGCACCTGGGCAGCTAAGTCAGTTAAGCCTCTGACTCTTGATTTTGGCTCAGGTCATGATCTCACAGTTTGTAAGTTCGAGCCCTGCATCAGGCTCTGTGCTGACGGTATGGAGCCTGCTTGGGAAATCTCTCTCCCAAAATAAATAAATAAACTTTAAAAAAAAAAAGAGTCAGACACTCAACCAACTGAGCCACCCAGGTACCCCTAAACAGGTGTGGTTTTAAGCCACTAAGGTTTGGAGGAATTCGTTATGTAGCAATGGATCACTCCTACACAATGGTAGAGGTCACCAGTAGGGGAATCTCAAAGGAGCCTGGAGAAGTGGCCCACAACTGCAGCCAGAGGCATGTACATGTCTGGAAGGGCACCCATGCCAGGCACACTGAAGACCATGGCCTTTTCCACTAATCTCCCCTCTCCTGGCTCTGGGCCTGTGCTTGGGGGGCAGGAGAAAGGCGAAGACAAAGGCGGAAGTTGGTGTAGAAATACCATCTCTTTAGTAAGGGAGAAGGTTGAGGAGAGCCCAGTGGAAGACGGGAGAAGTTTAAACATGAGATAATTTTACAGTTTTGATATGAGACTACACTAGACTTGTGTGATCAGACTCGTTTGGATTCTAGGCCAGTAACCTGAGGACTTTTTTTTTTTTTATTCCAACAAGCATAAAAGTTCTATCGTTTGCTAAATATTTCATTTAGGGATGGGGAAGGATTGTTCTTCAGGCAACTTTTCATGGAGTGGAATTAAAAAAAGACAGTAAAGGGGGAGCTCAACAGTTGATTGAGCATCTGACTCCTGATTTCAGCTCAGGTCAAGATCCCAGGGTGGTGGGATCGAGGGCCGCATGGGGCTCTGGACTAAGCTTGGGGCTGGCTTGAGATTCTCTCTCTCTCTCTTCCTCTGCCCGTCTCCCCCACTCACATATACTCTCTCTCTGAAAATTTTTTTTAATGTTTATTCATTTTTGAGAGACTGAGAGGAAGAGAGCATGAATGGAGGAGGGGCAGAGAGAGAGGGAGACACAGAATTGGAAGTAGGCTCCAAGCTCTGAGCTGTCAGCACAGAGCCGAAGGTGAGGTTCAAACTCATAGACCACGAATTCATAACCCGAGTTAAAGTCGGACGCTTAACTGACAGAGCCACCCAGGCACCCCAACACGCTCTCTCTTAGAAAAATAAGTAAAATAAAAATAAAATAAAGAATAAAGTTGCTTTCTGCTTACATCCATCCAATAAAATGGCTACCCATTTGTTTATTTACTGTACACCTACAACAGGCCAGACCCAATGCGGCAGTGATTACGATGTAATTCCTGCCTTCAAGCAGTTTATAGTAGAAAAATATAGACCAGAGAGCAGGTGATCGTCGTTCACAGGGATAAGAGTTACTGGGGTAACCATGGGGAGGTCTCTAATTTGGTCAGGTGGGACAGGGTGAGACAGGGAGAATAGATAGGGATCCCCAAATAAAGAGGAGGAGGGAAGAGCCTTTCCCTAAACTGGTAGATGCACCAATGCCCCAGGTGTGTGAGTGAGACTGAGAGGGAGAAACGGAGGGAAAGGAAGAGGAAGGGCAAGTGCTTGCAAAGGGCTGAAATAGAGACATATGGCTAGAGCTCAGGCAACAGTGCTGGAGGGGACCAAAAATGAGGCTCACGAGGTCATCAGGGCCAGACATGTGATAGGGTATGGGGGGGGGAACAAGGGGGGGGACATGGCGATGTTTAAGCAGGGATTTAACGTACAATCTTAGATTATCCCCTAGAGCTTGAATTTCCAGCAATATGTCTTGTGTAAACATATGATGTTTGGGGAGATGAAATTCCTCTTTAATTCAAAGCTTTGCAAGCCCCAGCAAGCGGGAGTAGATGTCCAGGACACAGGGCTTTCTTTTATCAGAGAACAATCCATCAATCTTGGGTAGGTAGAAGCATAAGGGACAAAATCAGAGGTAATTCATGGAGCCAGAGAGGGAGGCGGGCAGGACAGCGTCAGAGGCTGGGTGGGAAAAGCAGATGCCCCAAGGGGGCCAGGACAAGAAGCAAGGAAGGTGCCAGGTCCCCTAGGACTGTAATCTACACTTTCCAGCTTTGGGTATGTCCTCTCATTACTGCCCTTCCTGGGTACAACTCTCTAGATCAGTGTTTCCTAAGGTGTGTTCCTTGGCATGAAGAAGAGTGTTCTGCAGTAAAAGAGGCTGCAGGCAATGTTGTACAATGGGGTCTCTTTTTAGAGAAACACGACCAGCGCACCTTAACATATTAAAGGCTCTGAGAAGTCCTGTTTAGCTTTAACTTAGCATTTTTCAAGCTTTTGGACCATGGAACCCTCTTTTCCTTCACAATGCCTATTCATATCCTGTGGATATCATGCTTTGTGGAAAACACAGATGTAGGCTTTGTACTCGGGGAGGAGAGGCCTAGCCCTCCTGGAAATTGGAATTCTTCTCATTACTCGGCAAGATAAATTCCCTTAGCAGCTGTTGGAAATGCCGTTCTGTGTGTCCTCTGCAGGACCTGAATAGTAGGGGTAGGAGTCATTCCTACTCAGGAGGAGGGTATCTAGGACCTTCACTGGGAAGCCCTTATCTTTGGTGATCCGTACATCCTCTGCGGCCGGAGGCAGGTTCCTGACAGCACGACCCTCCCTTCCTTCTTTTCATACACACTTATGATCATTTTGCTAAAAGAGCTGGACTTGGCCGAGCAAAAGCATGAAATAACTTTATTCTTTCTTCCACTGTCCTTTCAAACCACTCCGTGGTCTAATTTTTCCTTGCCCGAGGACAGAATCATGAGCAACCCCCATGGCTTTCCCAGTCAAATCAATGAAAAGCCCCTTGTTTTTGGCATAAAAAGCAAACCTGTTTAATAATCACATAATCCTCATCAAGTCCAGGATAAAAATCAGAACTCCATATTTTACCCAATTAGGACTTCTTTCTTTCTCTAGTTTGGGCCTGGCCCAAGCCAGGAGGCAGGATCGAGGGTAGAATCAAATTTTCAAGCTTTCTCCCTCCCCCGCTTCCCCGATACAAGCTGCCATTTGTAACCAGGCTGCGGCCTGGGGAGAGGGTTTCGGGGCGAGGACACAGCAGTGCTCGGGTGGCCTGCTGTGACCCCACTGCCGGTCCCTCCGGATGGCAGATGCTTTCTCTCACAGTGAGCTTTTGCAGACTACAGATCTGCCTAACAACTCCTTGATGGAGACAATGTGCCTCCCCCTGGTTGCTCATGACCCCTGGGCCCCCAGTGTCCAGCCCCTCTGTCTGGGTCGCATTGCCCCTCCAGGCAGACCTCTTGGGAAGAATGATGTTTAAGCAAACCCCGGGCCAGCTACCTTCAAATCTGGTTTCTACAAAAAGGCAGTGGAAATACAGCTGACCCACAAGGCACCCTGGCTTCACACCACTGCAAGGCGGGAACAATTCCAGCTGTGTTCCCTCACCTCTAGATGTCCCTTGGCAAGAGTCAGACACTAGTCCCCAGGACCCCAAACCACAAGCTTTGCATGTGGATCTCTTCAAACTCTCCTTCTTTGACTCAAAGTCCAGTTTTTCCCTGTCTGTGGGATTAAGATGCCCAGCATACTGAAAACTCTTATGACAAAACTCCTTCTACTATAGATCGTTCAAATTCAGCCTTGAAAAAGGAAGTTTTTTTTCAACATCCTGTTGTTTACAATTTTCTTCCTCCGGAAGTTTTCATCTAAAGGTTGAAAGTTTGCAGTAACATGATGTATTGACGATACGCAGGATGCTATATATAAAACAGCACCCCTAGCTTGAATGAAAACTCCTAAGGTTTAACCTTTAGAGAACTAGTTCCTTATTTAAAATGTTAATTTCTCCCTACTCCTTATTAATGATTATATGATTTGGGGTTTTTTAAAGATTGCAGTTATTTTTGTTTTTTAAGTTGTTTTTATTATGTCTTATTTTATTATTTTTGAGAGAGAGACAAACAGAGCATGGGGGGGGGGGAGGGTGGGACAGAGAGAGAGGGAGACACAGAATCCGAAGCAGGCTCCAGGCTCAGAGCTGTCAGCACAGAGCCCAATGTGGAGCTTGAACTACAAACCATGAGATCATGACCTGAGCCGAAGTTGGATGCTTAACTGACTGAGCCACCCAAGTGGCCCTAAATTTTTTTAATGTAATCTCTACACCCAACATGGGGCTCAAACTTACAACCCTGAGATCAAGAGTTGCATGCTCCACCGACTAAGCCATCCAGGCGCCCCATATTACTTGTTTTTAAATCTATTTCTTTTAGGTGTGCCTGGGTGGGTTAGTCAGTTGAGCGTCTGACTTTGGCTCAGGTCATGATCTCACGGTTTGTGGGTTCGAGCCCTGTGTCAGGCTCTGTGGTGACAGCTCAGAACCTGGAGCCTGCTTCGGATTCTGTGTCTCCCTCTCTCTCTGCCCCTTCCCCAGCTCACACTCTGTCTCTCTCTCTCTCAAAAATAAACATTAAAAAAATTAAACATATTTCTTTTGATTTTGATGGATGGAACATAAGAAGGCTGTGTAATTCTGAAGCCATTGCTTACCCACACATCTCTTCTTATATATGTATATAACTAAAAGACAAGATAGGGTTTGGTAAATACTAGGGTCATAGTATTACAAAATTATTGGGAGAAGGGGTACCTGGGTGGCTCAGCTGGTTGAGCCTCCGACTCTTGATTTTGGCCCAGGTCATGATTTCATGGTTCGTGGGATCGAGCCCCAGGTCGGGCTCTGTGCTAACATTGCAGAGCCTGCTTGGGATTATCTCTCTCTCTCCCTTTCTCTGTTCCTCCCCAACTCATGCTGTATCTCTCTCTGTCTTGCTCTCTCTCAAAATCAATAAACATTAAAAAAAAAAAAAACAGTATTGGGAGGAAAAGATTGAACTTGACCTAAAAAGTTTTCTTGGAAAAAGTGAGACTTACCCAAACTCTGTGACTTTGAGCAATTTTCTGAATCTCTTTAAACTCGGGAATTTGATAAGTGGCTAAAGAGGACAAGGACATTCCAGGAAAAGAACCAGCTTGAGCAAAGAATGTAGATGGCAATGCCAAGTGCCAGGATGATGTAGGTAAAAATATATGGGCCAGGGGGCAATGTAACAGGAGACGGTTTTGCAAAGGTATTTTGGGGTTGTGTCTCAGAAGATTTTAATTACCAGTCTAACTATCTGATATGAGATTCCACAGGAAATAGGAAGCCACTGAATACTTTTGGCAAGGAGGGGATATGCTAGGATTGTGGTCCTCTGCAACATGTGAAATCTTCATCGTCTCTGGGTTCTGTGAATATGTGCCAGAGTTAGAATATTTGCCTTCACATGGTTCCTCTTGCCTGTAATGATTCTGCTCTCTTCTGGGCTGAAGGAGCAGTGTGAAATGATGGAGGGGGAGGCATTTGGGACCATCCAAAGGACAGTGGATTGCTAAATGCGACATTAAATGAGAATCAAGAATCTGGAAAACAATAAAAAAAAAAAAGAGCTGGAGGGCCACCTGGGTGGCTCAGTCGGTTAAGTGTTCGACTTGAGCACTCAGGTCATGATCTCAGGGTTGTGAGTTCAAGCCCCATGTTGGGCTCTGTGCTGACAGCTCAGAGCCTGGAGCCTGCTTTGGATTCTGTGTCTCTGTCTCTCTCTCTGCCCATTCCCTGCTCATCTCTCTGTCTCTCTATCAAAACTAAATTAATATTAAAAAGATTAAAATAAAAAGAGAGAAAAGCTGGGATAGTAGGTTACAGAGATGACAGGAGGGCTGGAGTGAATGTCCAGCTCTGAGGTATAGTCTCTCCATAGTCAGTGGGCACCCCCTGCAGAGTGCCTAGTGAGGCAATGGCAACCTAAGTGAGTTGTCAGTAGAGAGATTAGATGCAGCCATCTTAAATTAGTTTCTGTTTGTGCCTGCCCACAGCCACCTCATC
Source organism: Cryptoprocta ferox (assembly GCA_028646485.1). Classification (NCBI taxonomy): domain Eukaryota; kingdom Metazoa; phylum Chordata; class Mammalia; order Carnivora; family Eupleridae; genus Cryptoprocta; species Cryptoprocta ferox. Next base: position 132,132,659 of record CM053577.1, on the reverse strand, counting down.
ACTTACAGAATTGGGGTTTTTTGTGTTTGTTTTTAAATTTCTGGAGAGCTGACAAGGACACAACAGTAACTTAAATGAATTCTGTCTCCATAGTTCCCCAATTAATTTCATACCTATCAAACTTCTAGGCACTTTGCCCTTCATCCCAACCAAAAATACTACCCCATCTCCACCCTTTGAACAATTTCTAAATCTCAGGATAAGAGGTTTTGGTGTATTCTAAGAAGCCTGGTCTTATTATTCTTTTGAAGAGCAAAGTGTTCAGGGACTCATAGTAACATCTGAGCCTTGGGTTCCCTCTGTGGTTGACAGGGAGAAGTAGATTAACATGACTGAGCTTTTTATCTGAGCTCATGCAAGCACTTTGAGTCATTGTTAGCCAGGGATTGGCCCTCCTTAGAATTATTGAGCAAAAACACAAATAAGGCATCTTGGACATTCAAAGGGGAGGTCAACACAGGCTACCGGTGGAAAGTGCAGTGTGGAAAGCTGTGTGTCTTTTCTGGTGTCTGGGCCATCGTCTATAAAGTTTAGGTTTACACTGTGGAACTGTATGTCAATCCAGTATTGGCAATGGGTCGTTGGTTCCCATCATCCACCCAGCCCCTATTTTCATTTCATTCATCTTGCAATAGTGCAACCTCACATTTCACACAATCTGTTTTTGAACCTTAGTCATGGCATGACTAATGAGCTAACCACATATACCAGTTTCAAATGGATTCTAAACAAAGGCTGAACAATGCCTCTGATTTTGGATATTCAACAATGTAAAAAGAGCCCATAACAGCCCTCAGTCCTACTGAGTCTCACTCTGTAATGGGTCTGTCCAACAAAGACTCAGTACACACTCAGAAGCCTCAAACATCTGGAGGACTAGACAGAGATGTTGGTCTTTTCTCAAGAACTAGCCCACTCAGAGCTTTCTCTGGTTAGCCTGGCTCTCGAGGTCTTCTTCTGACATAGGATGAGCCAAAATTTTCACACTTGGTAACTAGTCAATGCTATAAGAGGTGAGGTCATCTGGGAAGGCCAGGATTTAGACAAACTGAGATGTTTATTTTTGTGTCTTAAGTAAAAAAGAGAGAGAGGGGAAAAAAAGGAAAAACAGAGAGGAGTGTGTTGTTTATAAATTCATTTTACATACATGTAAGCAGTCACTTATAGGATAAGGAAAAACTACAGAGAGATAGAACAGATCAGAGGCTGCCTGGGACTGGGAAGTATGGGCAGGAATTGACTGCAAATAGACACAAGGGAATTTTTGGGGTGATGCAGGAGTTCTAAGACTGGATTGTGGTGAGGTTTGCACAACAGTATGAATTTGCTAAAACACATCATACTGTACGCACAAAGAGGTGAATTTTTTAAAATTCCATTTATGATAGCATCGTAAAGGATGAAATGCTTGGGAATAAATTTAACCAAGGAGGTGTGTAAGACTTGTATCTTGAACACTAGAAAACGTTGCTCAAAGAAATGAAAGAATGCGTTAAAAAAATGGAAGACAACCTATGTTCATGGATCAGAGGACTTAATATTGTTAAGAGGTCAATTTGCAGAAATTGAAAGACCAATCCTTAAATTCATACATAACTGTAGGGGGTCTCAACCAAAACATTGCAAAAGAACAAAGTTAGACGACTCACACTTCTTGGTTTCAAAACTCACTACAAAGCTATAGTAGTCAAAGCAGTGTGATAGTAGCATAGGGATAGGCACATAGACCAGTGAAATCAAACTGAGAGTCTAGAAATAAATCCATGCATCTACGGCCAATTGATTTTTGACAAGGATGCCAAGACCATTCAATAGAATAGTCTCTTTAAGAAATGGTACTGAAACAACTAGAGATCCATGTACAAAAAAAATAGAACTGGATTCCTCCTATCTACTACCATCTACAAAACATTAAGTCAAAATGTATGAATGACCTGAATATATAAGAGTTAAAACTAGAAAACTCTTCAAGTAAAATACAGGCATAATTCTCCTTGACCTCAGATTTGGCAGTGGATTTTCAGATAAGACACCAAAAACTTAAGCAGCAAAAGAAAAAAAAAGAGATAAATTGGACTTCACCAAAATTAAAAACTTTTTTTTTTGCATGAAAGGACATTAACAACAAAACACTCCATTAAAAAATGGCCAAAGGACTTGGATAGGCATTTCTCCAAAGAAGATATGTAAAGTGGCTAATAAACACATGAAAATACAGATTCAACATTACTAGTCATTAAGGAAATGCAAGTTGAAGTTACAATGAGATACTACTTCATACCCACTAGGATGGTAGTGGTGGTAGTGAGGATGATGATGATGATGTTGAGAAAATAATGAGCATTGGTGAGGATGTGGAGAAATTGGGTCTTCCATACATTTCTGGTGAGAATGTAAAATAGTGCAGCTGCTATGGAAAACAGTTTGGTAGTTCTTCAAAAAGCTAAACCCAGAATTAGTATAAGACCCAGCAATTTTCTCCTAGTATATACGAAAAGAATTGAAAGCAGGGACTCAAACATACTTCTATGCCAATGTTTGTTGTAGCATTATTCACAATAGCCAAAAGATGTAAACAATCCAATGTCCAACAGATGAACAGATAAGCAAAATGTGGTATATACTTACAAGGAAATATTATTTAACCATAAAAGAAATGAATTTCTGCTATAGGATATAAAATGAATGAACCTTGAAAACATCATGCTAAGTGAAATAAGGTGGACACAAACAGACAAATATTGTAAGATTCCATTTACCTGAAAGATTTAGATTAGGCAAATTCATGGAGGCAGAAAGTAAAATGGTAGCTGTCGGGGACTGGGGGGAGGCTGAAAAGGGAAGTCATTGTTTAATGGGTACAGAGTTTCTGTATGAAAGAGATTTGGAATAGATGGTGGTGATGGTTGTACAACATTGTGAATGTGATTAATGCTACAGAATTGTACACTTAATGGTTAAAATGGCAAATTTTGTGTTATATGTATTTTACCATAATAAAAGAAGTAAAAATAACCAGGTCACCATGGTGCAGTTAACAAATTTTGATTTCAAGAAAAATAATTTACACCTGCTGTGTACAAAGACTCTACCACCCTTGAGCAACCCCAATCCTGTTTCATATAAAATTTGCCCTACAGGAACACTTATTAAATGTTGACTAAGCTTAAAAAATGAGGTGATAGAAAAAAATCAATTATGAGGGGGGGTAGCCTTAAACTGTAAGAATCACATTAAGATTTACCAGGTAGTATTGGGGCAACTGGGTGGCTCAGTCAGTTAAGGATCTGACTCTTGATTTTGGCGCAGTTCATAATCATGCAGTTTGTCAGTTCAAGCCCTGCATTAGGCTCTGCGCTATGAAGATTAGACTCTGCCCTTGAGATTCTCTCTCTCTCTCTCTCTCTCTCTCTGCCCTTCCTCACTTGCACGCTCTCTCTCTCTCCTCCTTCTCAAAATAAATAAACACTTTTTAAAAAGTAAAAAAAAAAAAATTTACCAGGTAATATTAATGGAGAGCAATCTTCTAAGCAATAAAATATGTTTGTTGAGTGAGAGGAAGGATTTCTCTCTATTGAAACAGTTGCCAGTCTGATATGCTGCCAAACCCCCAGAAATTATGAACATGGAAGGCGGAATTTTCCACGGACATGAATGATGAAAAGTGTAAATAAAGGGAACCAATTAAAGCATTTTCTCTACTTGTTACAGCAAAATATGCCCTAAAACACGGCCAATAATTTTCAGATGCCAGCCAACAAATGACACAGTCACCAAGTTTCTGCTAGAGTTTATTTTTCACTCACAATCTTGCCAACCCAAGCTTTTTAGACTTTGTGTCTGCCATGTTGGCTGGAGCAAACTCTTCCCCTGCTGGTGATGGATTTCAGTGTGAGACTCAGAAGGACGAGCCTGTGGCTTTTATCTTGTCAGCTACACTTGACATACTAGTGACCTGAGGGTCATGTGCTCTTAGATGGGCCACTGATAAGAAGAATCTTACTTTTTTCTTGGTGCTTACTCCTTTCTATGTTATAATATCCCCTTTATAGATTTCTAAAGGATTAGGGATGTCCCATGAAATTGGAGATGTATTTCATAATTAAAACATACTTTTCGTGTTTTTGTATATTTATTATTCTTTTGTAATTAGATTTATGGGGTCAGGCTGGAGGAGGAGAATCGCTGGTCATTCTGAGCACCTCACCTGGTTATATCTTCTATTAGAGTAACCTGGCATCTGAGAAGCCAATGTGAAGACAGAATTGAATGACTATTTTGAGCTGAATTATCCCCTTCCATTCATATATTAAAGTTCTAATTGCCAGGACTTGTTTCATAAATATGTCAAAACTTCTGATGTACAGCTAAGACCATGATTAGAGGGAAGTTTATAGTCTTAAATATATGCTTTAGAAAAAGATGAAAGCCTAAAGGCAAATAATCAAACAAAAGAAACCCTAGAGAAATGGAGAGCAAATTAAATCCAGAGAGAACTGAAGGAAAGAAATAACATGGATGAAAGCAGAAGTTAAGGACACAGAAAACAAATACACCAGAGAGGGAGGAAAAAAGTTAAAATGTGGTTCTTTGAAAAATTGGTAACTTCTAGCAGAACTGATCAAGAAAAAAAGAGCACAAGTTACCAATATCAGGAATAAAAAGTGTTGCTGCAGATTCTAAGCATATTAAGATAATAAGGAGATATTATGAATAATTTCTTGCTAATAAAAGGAACATCATGATAAAATAGTTACTTTTGTTGAATACCATAACTTACCAAGAGGGAAATAAGAAATCAAAAGCCTTATTTTTTTTAACTTTATTTATTCTGAGAGAGAGAGAGAGAGAGAGAGAGAGATGGTGGGGAGGAGTAGAGAGTGAGGGAGAGAGAGAGAATCCTAAGCAGGCTCCACAATGTCAGCTCAGAGCCCGATGTGGGTCCCGAACTCACCAACCCATGAGATCATGACATGAGCCGAAATCAAGAGTTAGATGCTTAACCAACTGAGCCACCCAGGTGCCCTTTGAAAGCTTTGATAAATAAAAACTTCTCTATAAAGTAAACTCTAGTACTAGAGGACTTCAGGAGGAATTTTTTCAAATATTTAATAAAGAAATAATACTAATCTACCATAGATTTACCCAGGTGACATGGCCTTACAACTTATTTTTTGAGGCCAGAATAACTTTTTATAACAATAGTTGACAAGGACATTACAAGAAAAGAAAATTACAGGTCAATCCCTTTCATGAACATAGATGCAAAAAAATGTAAACACACACACACACAGAAAAATGCATCATAACCAAGTTATATTATTTTGAGGATGTAAAGTTGGTCTAGCAATTAAAAATTAATCATTACAGTTCACTGCAATAACAGAACAAAGGAGAAAAATTGTTTGATGATCCCAAAGACCTTTTTTCCCCCCAAAGACCTTTTGATGGAATTCATTCATTTACAACAGAAACTTCTCCCCAAATAGAAATTAAAGAGAATTCCTTCATCTTTCAGTGTCTGTAAAAGGGCTGTAACAAGTGTCGTACTTAATGTGAAATATTGAAAGCTCCCCAGCTACGGTTAGGAACAGGGCAGGGATGTCCCCTATCATCACTCCTATTCAACAGTTTATTGGAGACCCTCGTTAGTGCAAAAAGGCAAGACAAGATATAAAAGGCATAAAAATTGGAAGGGAAGAAGTAATGCTGTCATAATCACAGAAGACATAATTGTATACATAAAATTTCAAAAGAATTTTCAAATAATCCATTAGAATTAATAAGTGAACTTAGCAAAATTGCTTGATACAGAACTTACATATAAATAAAAGACAAAATTAGTGGGGCGCCTGGGTGGCTCAGTTGGTTCAGCGTCCGACTCTTGATTTCAGCCCAGGTATGACCTCATGGTTCACGGCATTGGCCCACATCAGGCCTGTATTGGCAGGAGCCTGCTTGGGATTCTCTCTCTTCCTCTCTTTGCCCCTCCCCTGCTCATGTTCTCTCTCTCTCTCTCTCAAAAATAAATAAAACCTTAAAAAATTTTTGTAATAAATAAACTTTAAAAATTAGTATGTTTCTATATACTAGAAACTAAAAATTAGAAAATGCTTTTAAACAATATAAAGTAGGCTGAAAATATCAGATAGCTAAAAGAAATATAATGAAAGATGTATAAGAACTCTACACAGAAAATCACAAAACATTACCAAGGGAAATTGAAAATCTCAATTAATGGGAGAAACTACCATGTTTATGGATTGGAAGACTTAATATTATAAATGTTTATCCCTAAATTAATCTGTGGATTTTATCTAACCTCAATAAAAATTTCCTTAAGATTTTTTCATAGAAATGGAAAAGCTGATTCTAAAATTTCTATGAAAATACAAAAGCCAAAAATTGTCAAACTATGTTGAAGAACAAGTTGCAAGACTAATGCTCCCTGATATAAAGATGATTATAAAGCTACATGTGCATTCAGACAAGGTGTTAATGAATCATTGTTAGACAAATAGACTAGTAGAACAGAATAGTAAGTTCAAGAACAGACCCACACATATATCATCCCCAAATTTAATGGGGAAAAAGATTTTTTCAACTAAGTGATGCTGGATAACTGAATATCCATATAATAAAACTAAACCATAACTGTACCTCACGCCATGTCCAAAAATTAAGTCCAGAGGAATTTTAGATCTTTGATAGAGAATATAACATTGAAAAGTAATACAGTGCAGCTCCAGGAGAATAATAAAAGAGAAGATCTTCATGAATTTAAAGTAGGCAAAAATATCTTACACCAGACATAAAAGCACTAGCCATAAGATAAAAGATTGATAAACTTCACTTTATTGAAATTTTAATGCCTCTTTTCATGAAAAGATTTCAATTATAAAGTATTATAAAGTATAATGGCAAGCCAAAGAGAAAAGATATATGCCATATATATGTATATATAAACACAAATATATAATATATATTCCGAAAAATGATTCATATACATAATATATGAAGAACTTCTATAAATCAACAAGACAATAAGAATCCAATTAAAAAAACAAAAAGGAGTGAGTATACTTACAATAAAAGGGTATCCAAATGAACTATCAGCATACGAAAAGGTACATAATCTCATTAATTATGGAAATTTAAACCACAATAAGATTTTATTACATTCTCACCTGAGTGGCTAAAATTTAAACTTTGACAATACCAAGTTTAGAAAGAGAATGTAGCAGCTGAACACTCAGATGTTGCTTCTGGGAGTGTAAACTAGCAGAGGCACTTTGGAAAACATTGGGCAGCATCTACTAATTCTGCTGTAATTCTGCTTGTAGACACAGAGCCAAGAGGAGTGCATGCGTATATTCATAGCAGCATTCTGTATAATATCCGAGAAACTAAAAATAACCCAAATATCTATCCACTGCAGATGCTTAGCTAAATTATGGATTATTCATAAAATGAAATTTTGTGTATCAATGGAATTCAATACATCTATGGCTTCTATCTACCTACTGCTACAAACAGCAATACAAATGGATCTCACAAAAATAAAGTTAGGTAAAAGAAGCCAGACACAAAGAAGTGCATACTATAGGATGCCTTTTTTTTTTTTTTTTAAATATTCAGAGGAAAAAGTAGTATTTTGTAGAGGATGATTTGCGACCCTTCCGGGAAACCGTAGCTCTGCATGGGCTTAGTGTTGCATGGACTAGTGTAAGCGTGCGTTCGAGAACCCTGGGCTCTCCCACTCGTGTAAGCAGTGGATCTAATGCCAGCCCAAGGAGAAGTGGACTCCACAATGTCGATTTGAACACTTCCATATCAGAAGAAATGGCACTCCACGGGGACGGTGGTGAGCTAGAAAGTGTACCTCAGCCCAGTGTGGTGGTGTCGTTACAGACTCACCGACCCATGAACACAGACGAATGACCTAAACTACACAGTTTCACGCCCACCATGCTGCTTGAAAGCCACTTGATCCTCCACACATACTAATATTGCAAAGGAAATATGAATAAATACATAAAAAATTCAGAAACGGGTAAAATGGCATACAAATCAGTGCAGCCCTTATGTTTGCAGGGAGTTGTCACATCTGGGAGGCAGCACAGGGGAAGCTTTGGGACGCTGAAAATTTCACCAAAATGTACACCTATAATTTGTGTACACTTATAATTATGTACTTTTCTATATGTAAATTCTACTTCAATTAAAAGTTTACCAAAAACAGCTAGCACAGGTGGTTTAAAATCAAGGAAATATAACATCTCTTCTTACCTGTCCTTGCTCACCCATTGTACTTCTTCAAATTTTTTTAATGTTTGTATCTTATTTTTGAGAGGGAGAGACAGAGAGCAGGGGAGGGGAAGAGAGAGGGAGACACAGAATCGGAAGCAGGCTCCTGACAGCACAAAGCCCAATGCAGGGCTCGAACCCACAAACTGTGAGATCATGACCTGAGCCAAAGTCAGACGCTTAACCGAATGAACCACCCAGGTGCCCCTCACCTACTCTGCTTCTAATCATGCACTCATGTTTTCATTTTCAGCAGTTCTGGGTCTTGGCTCTGCAAATTCTGAGACAATCAAGATTGGTAAAGTAGGGCTTACATGTTGATTTAAAAACCCATTTACCTAGACAAAGGCTCACTCAACACCATTGTAACTTCCAAGGCACATGGGCCCCTGTAGCCTAACAGCCCAGATGTGTGAGCTCTCAGAGTACACATTACTGACATGGTCCCATCCATTTGCCAAAGAGAGCCAGAAATATTCTTTTTTATTTACTTATTTTTAATGTTTAAAGTTTATTTATTTATTTCGAGGGGGTGGGTCAGGGAGGAGCAGAGAGAGAGGGATAGATAGAGAAATCCAAGCAGGCTCCACACTGTCAGTGCAGAGCCCCATGTGAGGCTTGAATTCAGGAACTGTGAGATCAAGACCTGAGCCTAAAGCGAGTCAGACGCTCAACTGAATGGGCCACCCAAGTGCTCCTCTTTTTTTTTTTTTTTTTTTGTAAGTGTAATCTCTATACTCAACGTGAGGCTCAAACTCACACTGAGATCAAGAGTCATGTGCTCTGACTGAGCAAGTCAGGCTCCCCAGCAATATTCTCTTTAAGTTTATGTTTTACGTGTCCAAACAGATTTTAGTCCTTAAAACATCCCCTTTGTATTCCTACAACCTAGCAAACATATTTCATAGATACTTGATGTTGATAGTGAGAGAGGTGGGGAGCACTGGAAGAAGAGAGAAAGGAGAGAAGGGGAGGAGGAAAGAGGTATGCATAACTTGACTGTAACCACATTCAGAAGTAGGCACCTGAAATAGTTTGTTCAGGGGGCAGCGCAGGGGATGGATAGGAAGCAGGAATGGTTCCCCACTGCAGGGAGAAGTAAATCCACACTCCCCATGATGCAAGCTGGTTCTGCATTGGCTCCTGTCCACTTCCTCCCACTGTCCTGCACCCACACTTCTGGCCTTGCGTTTTTTCTTACCTTCTCAGAGAGACCTTTCCAATCCAAGAAGCAGACTCTTAACTCGAGAGAACAAACACAAAGATGGTTACTGGGGGGAGGGAGGGACAAGTTAAATAGGTGATGGGGATTAAGGCATGTCCTTGTAATGAGCACCAGGTGTTGAATAGAAGTGTTGAATCACTATATGGTCCCCCTGAAACTAATCACTATATGTTAACTCATTGGCATTTATACAAAAACTTAAAAAAAAAGAAAGTAAGCCTCCTCCATCCCAGTCACACTGTCTCAATATTCTATTTTATATTCTCTTTAGCATTTATCACTCCCTGAAATTCTTTATTTCGTGTGTGTGTCTGTGGTCAGTCTCTCCCAGGGTAATGGAGGCTTCAGGAGAACTGGGGCTGTATCTTGTCTCCCCCCCACCCCGACGTGTCCCCAGCACCTGGAACAGGATCTACGGTGCCTGGGGACCCAGGAGAGGTTCAATGGCAATGTGTTGTGAGGTGTGTATTCTGATCTATCCATTATATAGACCAGAAAACAAGGCTAACGGAGGAAAAGTAACTTGGCTGAGGTCATATAATTTGCATTTGGGGGAACTGGAATTCTACCCCAATCTGTGTGGTTCCCAAGCCTGAACTTACCCACTCCGCTAAAACTCTACAGCACCAGTTTATGCTGGCACAAACTGGAGTGTGTGTGTGGTAGGGGAAGGCTCCTGTAGGCAGCTGTATCGTTATGTCTGTTTCTTTGGTAAAGCACCTGAGAAGACTTCCTACTTCAACAGCGTCAGTAGAGTTCTGTGGAAATTGATTAAATCATATTGGTTTATTTAAAATAGTGCTCCTCAAATTTTGGTGAGGTTGAAATATCTGGAAGATTTGCTGAAAAACCAGGTTGTGATCCCTCCCCCATCTTCCAAGCCCTTTCCCAATTTTGGATTTATTAAGTCTAGGGTAATATTCAATAATTTGTATTTCTAACTCAGAACCATGCTTTGAGGAAAGAAAAAGGACTTAATTAGGGAGGGATAAATAGATAGTTGAAAAGAAGAGTGGCCAAGGTCATCCGCTACAACTTGGACATCATGGAGAGACTCATGACCACAGTCCATGCCATCACTGGCACCCAGAGTCCTGAGGACGGCCCCTCTGGGAAGCTGAGGAGTGAGGGCTACAAGGCTGCCGGGAACATGATTGCTCCTTCTATTGGCACTGCCAAGGCTGTGGGCAAGGTCATCCCTGAGCTGAATGGGAAGCTCACTGCTATGGCTTTCCATGACTCTAGATGATACCAAGAAGGTGACAGAGGACCCCCTAAAGGACATCTGCTCTTCAACCTGCAAAGCTGGGGTTGGCATTGCCCTCAACCACAACTTCATCCAGCTCATTTCCTGGCATGCCAATGAATTGTCTACAGCAGCAGAGTAATGAATCTGATGGTGTGCATGGCCTCCCAGAAGTAAGAGTCTCTTGGGCCATCAGCCCCAGCAAGAAAGAACAAGAGAGGCCATCAGCTGCTGGGGAGTCCTTGCCCCAACTCAATCCCCCAGCACAGAGAATCTCCTGTCCTCAACACAGCTCTCATCCTAGACCCCGAGAAGAAGGGGAAGGGCTTAGGGAGCCCTGCCTTTTCATCATGTACCACCAATACAGCACACTGTACCCAGCACCACCCCCCAAAAAAGATATAATTAGGGATAAATGGATAGTTAAATGTTGAAACAAATATGCTAAGATGTTAATCATAGACTCTAGGGGACATGTATATAGAGATTCACTGTCAAATCTTTCAGTTTGCCTATACTTTTGAACTTTTTCACAAAAAAATGTTGGGAGGGAAGGCTTACCAAAAGGTTGGGACTCATAATGGAATATAGATAACGAGTTATCAAGAATCCTGCGACCACGGTGTTAAGGCAACCTATGCACTGATGTGAGAACTAATCACATGTATGGACTAATAAGTCTGTTTACACATCCCCATCATCTAAAGACTTAACTGAGTGCTTTTCCAACAGGACCTTTAATTCTTGACAGGAAATGATTAAAGAGTCTGCCAACAGAAAAACATCAATCAATTGCTACTTAGTACAGATTAAATCCTATGCAGTAAAGATAGAGAAGGGATAGTATTGCAAATTTCACCTCCCCCAAGACAAGGATGAGTACTCAGAGACAAAAAGATTCAGACTGCAAACAATTAGAAAGTATTCAATAACTTTCTGTGATCATTCAATCATTGTTTGTATTTTTAAAAAAATATTTATTTATTTTAGAGAGAGAGAGAGAGAGAGACTGAGTGGGAGTGGAGGAGGGGCAGAGAGAGGGAGACTCAGAATCCCAAGCAGGCTCCAGGCTCTGAGCTGTCAGCACCCCTAAACCATTTTTTAAAATGGTCAGTTCATTAGTGTTAAGTGTACTCACATCATTATACAACAAATTTCTACAGCTTTTCCATCCGGGAAAATCAGAACTCGGTCCCCACTAAACAATAACCCCCCATAACGTCTTCCTACCAGCTCCTGGCAACCACCTTTCTACTTTCGGACTCTGTGAATTTGAATACTGTGGGTATCCCTTACAAAATGGAATCATACAGTATTTGTCTTTTCTGTGACTTAGTTCACTTAGCATGCCCTCAAGGTTCACCCATGAGGTAGCACGCATCAGAATTTCCCTCCTTTTTCAGGGCTGAATGCTATTCCATTGTATGCATACATCATATATTTTGTTTATATCCAGTCACACACAGATGGACGCTTGTGTGGCTTCTGGCTCTTGGCTGTTGTGAATCATGCTGTTATGAACATAGCTGTGCAAATAGCTCTTTGAGATCCAGATCCTGTTTTCAGTTCTTTTGAATCTATGCCCAGAAGCGACAGTGCTGGATCCTATGGAAATTCTCCAATTATTTTAGGAACTACTGCACTGTTCTCCCAACAGCCACACATTATACATTCTCACCAAAAATGCACAAGGCTTCCAGTTTGGAATTTCCACTTTTTGGCTTTTTGATAGTAACCATTCTAACCAGTATGAGATTTTCTTCATTTTTTAAAAATGTTAATTTATTTTTGAGAGAGAGAGAGAGAGAGAAAGAGAGAGACAGAATGTGAGCACAGGGAGGGGTAGAGAGGGAGACAGAATCTGAAGCAGGCTCCAGGCTCCAAGCTGTCAGCACAGAACCCGATGTGGGGCTCGAACCCAGGAACCTTGAGACCATGACCTGAGCCAATGTCTGACACTTGACACCTAACCAATTGACCCACCCACATGCCCCTTCTTAGTTTTTAATTGAAGTAGTTACTATTCTCCAATTCCTTTCACCCCTTCTCATTTCAAATGTCCCAGTCTCTCACACCAAGCCAACTTCCACTAACTGCTCCTGTTTCCACTTTTCTTTTAAAAATTTTTTTTATTTATTAACTTTGAGAGACAGAGCTTGAGTGGGGGAGGAGCAGAGAGAGAGGGAGACAACAGAATCTGAAGCAGGCTCCAGGCTCCAAGCTGTCAGCACAGAGCCTGATGTGGGGCTCAAACCCACGGACTGTGAGATCATGACTTCAGCCAAAGTCAGTCACTTAACTGACTGAGCCATCCAGGCGCCCCTCCACTTTTCTAGAGCACACGGGAGACCAAACTGGGAAAGTTAGGAGTGGCAGAGGTCCTTCCTCCCCACCTACCCTCTGCCCACCCCCCACCTCCCCCACCCCCCCTTCACCGTATCCCTTTTCCTTGCCCATTCATATCAGGGGAATGGAGCATAAACTTGCTTATTTGCTAGTTCTGTGAATGTAACAAAATTTTCAGCACTGTCTTTTCACCAGGTTGAAACACAAAATACTTCAGAAATTCAGGAGAAAAAAGGCATTTTATTTGTAGTTCCCTTAAAAGTGAAAGCAGAGCCTAGTGCCCTCTGGGCACACTGTCAGCAGGCTGGCAGGATGATTTCTGGGAGCCTCTGTAATGATTCACACTTAAACTGCATCCCATTTTTATTGTTTGACTGTTAAGATGTGTGTCTCCAGTTGATTAGATAAGAATTCTAAGCAAGGGTGGAGGAGGAAGATGATAGTTTTAACGATTTTTCTCTTTCAGTTCCTGCTTCTGAGGCTCCTGCCTTCATCCTCAGAACTTCCCACAAGGAGATCCTCTTAGTAACCATGTCCTTGGCAAGGACTGACTCTTGTTTTGAAAGTTCTCTGCTTTGAATAAAAAGTCTGATTTTTTTCCTTCTGCCCTTTAAAAAAAATTTGCTGTGCTTAAGTGCCCTGGGCCAAATTCTGCCCTTAGTTACTATTTCTATGGTGTTTGTATTGTACACATAAGCAAACCCAGGGGTTGATTCCATTACAAATTTTTAATAACAATTTACATCTGTATATCATTTTATATTATAAAAAATTATCGCATTCATTTGCATATTTGATATACACACACACAAACTGAGCAATAGATAAGGCAGAAATATTTCATCCTATTTTTACAAGCAAAATAACAGACTCAGAGAGGTTGGGTGGCTGGTCCAAGGCCACACAGGCATGGATGGGACTCAAATTCAGATTTTCTCTTTTTTTTTTTAAGTTTATTCATATAATTTTGAGAGAGAGAGAGAGAGGGCATGAGCAGGGGAGGGGTGGAGAGAGAGAATCCTAAGCAGGCCCCGCGCTGACCGACTCTGACTCGGACCTCTGGATCCCACGAACTGGGAGATCATGACCTGAGCCAAAATCAAGAGTTGGAAGCTTACCCAACTGAGCCACCCAAGCGCCCTCCCAGATTTTCCAGTTCTCAAATCTGTGTGAAGGAGGGTTTTATTTTGCTTTGTTGATGATTCTGGAATTATACATGCAAAGATAGATTATTGTATTATTACCATATCATGTGAGGCGCTTCCAAAAGATATGAAAAGTGAGGAGACCATAATTACATGAAAGTCATCAAATTTGGGAAGTGCAGGACAGAGGTAAGAACCTTGCAGGAACTATTTGAGGGAAGATGATAGATTGTTAAAGTACTAGAGGGTACCGTCTCAGGTTTATTTATTTTTGCCTTTTGGATAATCCTCAACACAGCCCTCTCTCACACAGCAAACAAGAAACGGACAAATGAATGAGTGAATACAATTTCCCAAAGTCGTAGAGGAAGCTTGCCAAGGGTTTGATGTGGCTGGCAGAACTTAGTGAACATTAAATGGAAAAGAAAGAGTTTAATAAAAAGTTTAATGAAACTTTCATGACGTTCTCCCAGGAAAAAAGTCTGAACTGGCTAGCCAGGGCCTCTGCTGTTGTGTGGCCAGAGAACAGGAAGGGTGGACGAAAGAGGTAGAGCCCTAGCCTTGATTCGCTGTGACTCTCATGCCGCCTACCCTTGAGAATCATATGGTTGATAATAGATACGCTTAGGCAAAAAACCTGGGCTAAGAATGCTCATTTTTTCCATTTTTAAAAAAAGTTTTGTTATTTATTTTGAGAGAGGGAGAGAGAGAGAATGATGAGGGGAGAGGCAGAGAGAGAGGGAGAGAATCCCAAGAAGCCTCCGCACTGTCAGTGTGGAACCTGATGCAGGGCTCGAACTCACGAACCGTGAGATTATAACCTGAGCCAAAATCAAGAGTTGACCCAGGCACCCCATAAATGTTCATCTTTTTTCCTAATCTGTCATCATTGTTTTGATATATATAATGGTGTGAATGACCCACCAACTGATCTGAATTTTATGTCAATAGTCATTGGGGGCAGTGCCTGGACTACAGCAGGTGCTAAGTAAATGCTACTGAAAGAATGGATGAATGTCTGTAGTTAACCAGGAGCAGTCTGGCAAACAGGGAAGGCCTGGAGAAGGAGCCAGCCTACTTCCTACATGCTCTCTCCCCTAAGTGCCACGAAAAAGTGGGACCTTTGGTTTGGAGAAGCAGTACTTCTCTGTCACTGTTTTTCAGACTTAGGAAGGAAAACCCCCACAAATTACAAGATAAGCCTTTTGGTGAGAGCTTCTTATATATGAGTGTTGCATGCTCATCGCATCCCCAGTGACACCCACTGGCGCTTCTGAGTTCACTTTTCCAAATACATAAAGGGGTTTATGATGATTTAGTTCCCAATTTGATTTCTGGTAAGGTAAACTGGAAACTTCCAAGTGGATTCATAATTTAAATGCTTAAATGAAATCTGTAAAAATTACCAAGTAGAATAAAGAATAGATATATTTTAGTAATTAAAAAAAATTCTTTTGTATATTGAATAATCACACACAAACTTGTTGATTTCCTAAGTATGTATTTTTCTCATTTCCAGTGTCGTTCGTGGCAGTTGGTTCAACTATGTTGTTACTGATTTTCTGCCTATGGGGTCTGTTTATTACTAATAGAGGACTGTTGAAGTCTCCAACTATAATAATGGGTTCATCTATTTCTCATGCAGTTCTCTGGTTTTGCCTTATGAATTTTGACTCTCTGTTGTTAAGCACATACACATTAAGGATTCCTATGCCTTCATTAAAAAAGTGACCCCCTTATCATTATGTAATGCTTTTATTTATACTTCTTACCAAAAAACATTCTTTAGTGGATACCCTAGTATTTGCAATGCATATTTGCACCTAACCCAAATTCATTTTCAAATAATACTATACAGCTTTTCACAGAGTATTCCTGATTCCTTCCTCCCATCCTTTACAACATTGCTGTCATTGATTTCACTTACCTATATGCTATACTCATCCAATACACTATTACTATTATTGCTTTGAACAAATAGTTATCTATTGGATAAATTAAAAATCAGAAAAATATAAGATCTTATTATAATTTCATTTATTCCTTTTCCACCTTCTTTTTTCTTTAGGTAGATCTGAGTTTCTGACCTTCTGACCATCTTCCTTCTCTCTGAAGAACTACCTTTAACATCTGTTACAGGCAGGTCTTCTGTGAGGAATTCGTTCATTTTTTGTTTGCCTGCATAAGTCTTTCTCCTTCACTTTTGAAGGATAATTTCACCAGATATAGAATTATAGGTTTCACCAGATATGGAATAATAGGAATTATTCTTTCAACATTTTAAATATATCACTCCACTCTCTTCTTGCTTGCATGGTTTCTGAGGAAAAGTCAGATATTATTCCTATTTTTTCTCTGGTATAGGTAAAGTGTTTTCCCTTCTCTGGCTTTTCTCAAGATTTTCTTTGTCTTTGTTTTCCCACAGTCTGAATATCATATATGTAGGTATAGATTTTTCCCTATTCAACCTAAGCTTCCTGAGTCTATGGTTTCATGTCTGTCATTAATTTGGGCGAATTCTCAGCCACCGTAACTTCAAATACTTCTGCCCCTTCCTCTCTCTCTTCTCCTTCTGGTATTCCAGTTACACCCATGTTATACCTTTTTGCAATTTTCCCACAATTCTTGCATACTCCGTTCTGTTTTTGTTGTCATTGTTGTTGTTCTATTTTTTTCTTTACATTTCAGTTTGGGAAGTTTTTATTGACATATCTTCAAGATCTTCAAGTTCTTTGATTCTATCCTTGGCTGGCCGTGTCCAGTTTACTAATGAGCCCATCAAAGACTTTATTTCATTAGTGCTTTTGATTTCTAGCATTTCCTTCCTATTCTTTCTAAAGGTTTCCATCTCTGTGCTTCCATTACCCATCTATTCTTGCATGCTGTCTAATCTTTTCACTAAAGCCATTAAGACATTAATTGGAGTTGTTTCCTCAATGATAATTCCAACATCTGTGTCACATCTGAGTCTGATTCTGATAGTTTGTTTCCTCAGACTGTGTTTTTCTTTGTCTTTTGCATGGTTTCTTTTCTCTTCTTTCTTTCTTTTTTTTTTTTTTTTTTTTTTTTTTTTTGGCTGAAAGTGGGACATGCTGTTTGGACAATAGAAACTGCAGTAAACAAGCCTTGTGATGAGTTTTTATGTTAATCTGGCTAGGAACTAGACTATTTTCTATAGATGTAGGTACCAGAGTTTTCTGTTTCCTCTGGTGTTCTTGTGTTTTTTTTTTTTTTCTTTCTATGTTCTTTGGGCTTTCCTAAGAACCTAAAGAACCTGTCTTGCCTTTCCTTTAGTTCTAACCTATTGGTATTTTGCTGGAGCCCTGTTGACTTGATGGTAAAGGATGGGGGAGGGGAAGCGCTCTACAATTTTATAATTAAATCTCAGTCTTTTACTAGACTTGTGTCCCTGAGCTGTGATCTTCAGAAGTGTTTCTTATCCTTTTATTCTTCCCCTTAGAGAAAACAGAGGGCTACAGGGGCTGAAGTTGGCTAATTGCCCTTCCCTCAGGTAGATAAGCATCTTAATAAAGTTGATAAAGTTGTTACCCATAGAGAACACTCTAGGTGAATTTCAAAATGGCTACTTTTCCTTCCCCTGCCAGAAATATGAGGGCATTTTTCTCAGATCTCATCTTGAGAACTTGTTAGGGTTCCTGGAGGAAAAACTTATGAAAGAGTGAGGGATCCCCTTAGACGGGGTTCCCTTGAGTTTCTTACTCTTAAATGAATCCATACTCAGCGTTAGCAATTCATTACAACTACTATTTAAATATTCCTGCCAGTTTAGTGGCACCTGGGTGGCTCAGTTGGTTAAGCATCCAACCCTAAATTTCAGCTCAGATCATGATCTCATGGTTTGTGGGTTCAAGCCCCACATCAGGCTCTACACTGAGAGTATGGCGCCTGCTTGGGATTCTTTCTCTCTCCCTCTCT
This sequence comes from Cryptoprocta ferox, assembly GCA_028646485.1. Taxonomy (NCBI): domain Eukaryota; kingdom Metazoa; phylum Chordata; class Mammalia; order Carnivora; family Eupleridae; genus Cryptoprocta; species Cryptoprocta ferox. The sequence continues at coordinate 132,114,454 of CM053577.1, read as the reverse complement.
CTGCCTCACCCCACCCCCCTCAAGTAAATAAATAAATTATTTTTAAAAAATGTTTAAATATTCCTGCCAGTTTATGTTTCTAAAATCTGCTGCAGCAGGTGAGCTGATCCGTAATTCTCTGCACGCACCTGCTTCTCTCCGTTTCAGGATGTGATTTGCTCTGTGACCTCGTTTCTCTGATAGGTCTAACGAAAGTCATTGGTTTTCAATATATCCAGCTTTTTCCTTTGTAAGGACAGGAGTGATGACTTCCAGGCATTTTACATGTCAGAGCTAAAATCAAACACTCTGTGTTCTGAAAGACCCCGACCAAGCTATTCTCCTGTCCTGCTAGTACAGTGCTGAGGACACCAAGAAAGAAAGCTACTGAGGAAGGTAGGCAAGGAAAGGGATCCAAGCTAGCTTGTTCTTAGTTCCTAGCTCTTTATGCTGTAAACTGTGTGCACGTCAGAAACATTCCTCCCTCCCCATGCCTGGGTTAAGATAGAAGAAAATATTACCAGAAACAGAGATTTGAGCAAGCTTTTCTGCTCTGCCAAAGGTTTTGTTTAAGCATGAACAAACATGTGGCATAAATCAAGGGCTTCAAAGTCTGTGGGAGGGAGGTGTAGTTACCTTGTTGAAAGAGAGCCATTCATGGAATATACGTGAGTGAAGACAAGGGAGGAGTGGTCACTTGGCTAGATCTCAAGATCTGACTAAGCCCGTTTCAGATGACGAGGTTCCTGTGTTTTCAGACAGAAAAGGTTGCACTTGACTCAATTGTCCTTGTGGCCAAGTCAGCCCAGAGCCCAGGGGCACAGGGTTTGAAGGAGGCCAAATGGGAGAAGCTGGAGGGGTTTATCTCTGGGACCCTCACACTCTTCTGTTATTCAGGCTGCCTTCCTGGACTCCTTACGGCACGATCCTGTCTTCTGTCTCCCCAAAATATTCAGTACCCAATTTCAGTAAGTCTAGCTCTCAGCTGGTGGTCAGCCACAATGATCTTGATTTCCATCCCTGAGATATCTCAGAACATGCAGTGATATGACCTTTCCAAGGAGTATTTAAATTTTGACAAGAGGTACTTACTTTAAAATGGAGAAACTTCCCAGAGAGTAACCTAGGATATAGAGAGTATATTTTTCAGGTGAATCATCCTACCTTAGGGGTACCTGTACCCCTAAGTGGTTGCCAATTCTCTCTTTCATAAGAATGATTTACCTTTAACCCCTTTTATTAGAGGGCAGGGAGAATGATCAATATTAATCTCCTTAGAAGAGAAAAGCAATTTGGGGAACACAGGTAGAGTGCCAGAGGAGAAAAGACTGGAATACAGTCGATGGCTATCATACTTCTCCTTGAAAAGACTGCCAGATATAATCACTCAGAGCATAAAATTTTTCAGTTTTAAACTGGTGGAGAAATTTCTTAGAGCAAAGGGAAACTTGTAAGAGAACTATTTAAAAGCCAATGCAGACTAACTTTTTGGTGTTTGCCTTTTTTTTTCTTCCTATTTCAGTTTTCAAAGCAATGTTCTTCTACATTTGGGGGAAAAATTAGAATCCAGCTTACTTTTGTCTATCATGACTTTATTCTTATTCACTTCCAACATGACTTTGAAGTGGAGCTTCTGAATGTCAATGCTAGACAAAAGCTCATATTGTAAAGGAGAAAAAGAAATCTTTATTTTTCACTAGAGAATGAATTCCAAGAATTCTTCATCGTTGAGTGGGGAAGACATTGAGATGCCTGTCACTCATATACCTAGGAGCCAAAACCTATAATGCTGTATTTAATCTCAGGCATTTTTTCCCCTAGAGAGATAGCTAGAAAACAAAGGGTAATTCAAAGAAGAATGATCAATCTAATAAGGTTTTCAAGATAGAGCTAAAAGGAAAATATTAAAAGACATTTTGGATACCAAGGACTTATTTTTATTTGTTTAGTTGCATTGTTCAGATGTATGTAGTTATAATGGTATTGTGGTTAAATTTTTAAATGCCCACACATTCTGAGATGGATACTGAAGTATATAGGGTTGAAATGATAAGATATTAGGAATTTGCTTTATAGGACTTTGGAAGAGAGAGAGAAAGAGATTAAGCAAAGACAAAATTGTGATTTTGAAGCTGTAAGATGGGCATTATGGAATATATTCATTTCCTGTAGCTGCCATGGGTTGTGAGTAACTGGTTCTGTGTGTGTTCCTCAAGACAAGCAAACATTTCTGTGTCTTCTCTTCTTCTGTCTCTTATAAGAACATTCGTCATTTGATTGAGAACCCACTAGATAATCCAGGATGATCTTATCTCAAGATCCTTAACTTAATTACATCGACAACTCTGTGTTATGTTACATAAAGCTGGTGGCTTGAAATCAGTCATGGTGGTGGGGGTATTTACACCACAGAAATTAGCAAACACTATGGATGCAAACACTATGGATCAGGGATTTCTCCCAAGCTGCTTTGGAACAAGTGAGAGACGTGTAAAGGCTCACTCTCAGGAGTCTATATGATTTTAACTTATCACAGTTACTCTTACTCCTGCTAACATCTCTAAGGCTTAGATATATATAAGAATGGGATTGGCTGCCATTCCTTTACTTTTATTAGGCTATCAGTAGCCAACACTGAAAACAGTTAGTTAAGTGTTAAAAAAGAAAAAACCAAAAGACGTACTTCTATTTGAAGAAAAATATTTTCACATTAGTTTCAGAAACTGCTCACTTCCTCCTTTAAAAATATTAAATTATGGGGCGCCTGGGTGACTCAGACAGTTGAGCATTCAACTTTGGCTCAGCTTATGATCTCACAGTTTGTGAGTTTGAGCCCTGCTTTGGGCTTGCTGCCATCAGCATGGAACTTGCTTCAGATCCTCTATCCATCCCCCTCTCTCTCAGCCCCTCCCCCACTCTTAAAAATAAGTAAACATTTAAAAATAAAAATAAAAATATTAAATTATAAGCACGGTGTTCTTTATTTGGTTTTATTTGTATTCAGGGTTAAAGATAGTAAAACACACCTGATTTTCAAAAAATAAGTAAATAAGTAAGCAAGTAAATGAAAGTTCAAGAGAAAGGTTTTTTTAACATATATTTTTAGATAATAAAGTCATTTGATAACATGGTGGTGAAAAATGATAGGAATTGAAAAACTAAGTATCTTCTTTTAATAAAGAATTTTAATAAAATACTGGAAGTCAAGTGTCATTTCCATGGTTTGGTGTTGATTGTTATTGGCAGTCTGACTGTGAGAAAGTTCTCCTGTTAAAATCAAATTCCCCAAACGTAAGAATGAGCTCACATTATTTCAACTGTGATACTGTTTAGAGATGCTTATTTAGTAGTAGTTTTTCAAATAACATTTTGCATTTGATGTAAATTTAGAATCATACTTTAGGGGGAGGGATAATTGTGGAGACTGTTGTGTCTAGAGAACACGTGTAGATTTCAGCCCTTGGGAATCCCCTTGTTTGTCGTGGCTGCCTGGAGTCCCACCCTGCTCAACAGGGAAAAGGACTCTGTCCAGTCCCTTTGTATACAGGAGGGGAAAGGGACATCATGAGTTCAATCGAGTCCTGATCTGATCTGATCTCTTCATTTTACAGGTTAGAAATGGAAGCCCTGAGAGATTAAGAGACTTGGCTGTAAGTCACACAATGAGTCAGGGGCATAGGTGGGGTTATTAGGAGCATAGTAAATCCAGTAGGAAGCTGTTCTTAAATAAAGTTCTCCCCGTCACCCCCAGCACCCAGTTTTTCTAGGGCTTTGTCCCCAAATACCTCCCCAAAACATTTCCTTCACCCAACTCTACTAATCCTGCCTATTTGTCAAGAGTCCCCTAATTTGTCTACTACCCTTAATATCTGTCTTCATTTCCACGTCAAATCCAGCCTCCTGGCCCTAGAATATTGCAAGAGAAGAATTCTAAAACACAAATATGACAGCTTCATTTTGATGCTTAAACACCTCCATGATCCCAGCACATAAGGATATTGTACCTTTATGTCTTTGCTCATTAACTGCAGTGCGCTTCCTGCTCAGCAAAGTTCTACTTATTCTGCCGGTCAGTTAAATGACTTCCCATGACTTCTTCTGGGAAGGTTTCCTGAAGTCTTCCCTACTCCCTGAACCACCAGTTCACACGAGCAGAGACCGTGCCATCTTCTTTCAGTCTGTCTTCCATGTTTCCCAATTTTGGCACAGAGGAGAATCTTCTGTGAATATCAATAACATTTAGTGATGCACTAATTACTCCGAGTCAGCCTGGAGCTGCATTCGACCCTGTGGCAGGACACCAGGGTGCTGCACGGCTGGGTAGATGTTCAAGACATAGGTTTTTACTATTACCTCTTCGCTTTTATTTTTTTATTTTATTTTTTAAGTTTATTTATTTTGAGAGAGAGAGAGAGCACATGAACAGGGGAGGGGCAGAGAGAGAGGGAAAGAGAGAATCCTAAGCAGCCTCCACACTGTCAGCACAGAGCCTGATGTGGGGCTTGGAGTCACAAACCATGAGATGATGACCTGAGCTAAAACCAAGAATCAGATGCTTAACTGACTGAGCCACCCAGGCACCCCACCCTTTCTACTCTTTTAAAAAATTATAGCTGCTACCTGTTTGGGAGTGTTACCTAAGTAAACAATCTGAAATGCAGGAAATGAAACTTGAGGTACACAGTTAAAAAAAATTTAAGCATTATTTATAGCAGTGAAAAGCAAAACCAAAAAATCCAACCTATTAAGGGATGGTTGAGAAATTCACTGTATATGATGGAAAATGATACAGCCATTTAAATTCATATTCATGAGAAGTTTTTAATATCATGAGGAAGTACTTAAAATGTGATAATGAGGGGAGAAAGCAAAAGAAAATATGAACCTGCCATATTTCATCTACAGAAAATATGCATTGAAACAATACTGGGGGGAAGTGTTAGCAGCGATTTCCTTTGGGTGATTGGATTCTGGACAATTGTTTTCTGCTCTTTTTATACTTTCAATTTTTATGTTAAGATCATGGGTCTTTTACTAGGACTTTATTGAGACATAACTTACATACAGTAAAATGTTTAAGTTTTAAGATGAATTTTTCTTTTCTTTTTTTTAAGATTTTATTTTTAAGTAATCTCTACATCCAACATGGGGCTCCAACTCACAACCCTGAGATCAAGAGTCTCATGCTCTATGAACCAAGCCAGCCAGGCACCCCTAAGATGAATTGAAAAATATATATATTTAGGTATCTGCACTCCTGTGTGAATACCTTCTCTATCAAGATCAACCATATTTCCATCACCCCAGAAAGTTCCCTCCTGTCTCCAATTAACACTCACCTATCTACATTCTGACTTTTATCACCATAAATTAGTTCTTGAAAGTCATTCATTTTGTTGCCTAAATCAGTGGTTTGTTATTTTTCATTGCTGAGTAGTATTCCATTGTATTCTTTATTTTTTAATTAATTTATTTTGAGAGAGAGAGGGAGAGCACAAGTGGGAGAGGGGCAAAGATAGGGAGAGAGAAGTCAAACATGGGACTTGAACCCACAAACCATGAGGTGAAATCAAGAGTCAGATGCTCATCCAACTGAGTCACTTGGGCGCCCCTCCATAGTATTCTTATACTATAATTTGTTTATCCATTCTCCTACCAATGGACATTTTCATTATTTTCAATTTGGGGCAATCACAAATAAGACTGCTATGAACATTCACATGCAAATCTTTTTGCACTCACTTATGAGTATATATCTAGAAGGGGAATTGCTGAGTTGTAAGGTAGATGTATGTTGAATGTTGTTGGAAACTGCAACAGCTTTCCATTCTGGCTGCACCATTTTCTATTTACCCCGGTAATGTATGACAGTACATCCTTGCCATCCATGTTACTGTCTGACTTTCTACTTTTATTCATTTGCCCAGGTCTGTGGTGATATGTCATTGTGGCTTTAGGGTCTTTTGGTTATTTTTTTTGGTGAAGAACCAGTTCAAGTGTACTGCCTATTTTGTAATGGAATTGTCTTTTTATTAATGGGATATAGGAGGTTTTAAAAAATTATTATAATAATATGAAATATTCATATTAATATAAAATATATTCACCTGGGTGGCTCAGTCAGTTGAACGTCTGACTCTTGATTTTGGCTCAGGTCATGGCTCATGGTTCATGGGATTGAGCCCCACATCGGGCTCTGTGCTGATGTTTGGGATTCTCTCTCTCTCCCTCTCTCTGCCACTTCCTTGCTCTCTCTCTCTCTCTCAAAATAAATAAACATTTAAAAAATTATTGTATTTTGAATACAAGTCCTTTGTCAAATACATATGCTACAAATATTTTCTCCAAGCCTACATCTTTTCCCTTTCTTCATTTCCTCTGATAGACAGAGGTGTTTAACATTAATAAAGTCTAATTACCAGCTTTGTGTTCTCTGCTGTTTGTGCCTTGTCTAAAAAATCTTTTCCACCCAAAAGTATGAAGACATTTCTTGATGGTTTCTCCTGGAAGCTTTAGAGTTTTAGATTTCATGTTCAGGTCTATTGTTATTTGTTTATTTTTTTTAACATAAGGGAGAAAAGAACTTAATCTTTATCAAAAAAGTATAAATGGTAGGCTGTTAGTGAGTTTATCCCTTATTTACATTGGGGAATGTCGAAATTCTGGCAGTAACACAGTCTGACTCCACCTGAGTGGAAGAAAAAGCACCATGAGTTTATGGAACATTCTAATTCTTTGGCCTCATAAACAAGCTATACCTGGAGTTTCTTACACTTACCGTTCTGGAGAAGATTTATGGGATTTGGGGGGATTTGGAATAAATAGAATTTTAAGAAATTTAAGGCTTGAAATGACTCCCTCTCCAAGGCTCAGACCCATCTCATCTCCGGGCTTCTTCTGTAGTCAGCAGAGACTCTGGCAAAAGCCCAGCTGGAGCCCTGGCATCCTCTGACCTGGACACCTCCAGAACCAGGAGGCATGGAGGAGAGCCGGGGTGGGGTAAGCAGGAGAGAACCATATCATTAGTTATGATGAGCTGGCATGAAATAGACGTGAGTCATGCTCCAGTGTGGAAAGATATTGAGAAAGGCAACCAGAGTTCAGGGCCTCAAATTCCTAAATCCTCTCCTGTTGCTAATAACAGCTGCCACCCCATGTGAGTTTCCCAGGGAAAGTATATGCACAGCAGACAAGACCAGGTGCAGGGACACTTTATGACCGATGACTCTGGGTCCCAAACCTCAAAGACTGGACCTTATGGGTTGCATGATCTTACCTTGCTTCTCTGGTCTGGAGGGTACACTTTGAGCACCCGGGTAACTTCTTTGGCCTTCTTCCCTAAGCCAGAATGACAAATCTCTCACATACGCATGGCCACTCCACTTCTGTGGCTATAGTGGATGTCATGGTATGCCACTTAAATCCCCCCTTTCAGGACCCGTGTGTGCATTCCCTCAGCTGCCTTGAGTGTTGGCCACCAGTGGCTCATAATTGCATCTTCTCTGAGAATGGCTTTGGTCAAAGGGGGCTGCTCTCCCCAAGGTCACAGCCCTCTGGGGTCAATGTTGAGGAGATTGGGGAAGAGGAATAATGCTAAGGTCTGGCACTTTGTCTTATTTGGGACAACTCGGCCCCAGAGATTGCCCATGAAATTGGTTAAGGCCTTCACTGCAACGGCGATGTCTTGTACTGCTTCCCTCATTTCCTAACAAGTGTGGTTCTTGAGTGTACTCCCTTATAAACCCCCTGCAAGCAATTCTCTGAGTCTCAGAGTCTGTTTCTGTGGCAATGTCAGAATGCATGACTAATTAATTGTATCACTTGCTTTTTCTTGCTGAGCCTGGATAAATCTTAAAAAAATTTTTTTAATGTTTATTTATTTTTGAGAGAGAGAGAGAGAGACAGCATGAGTGGGGGAGGAGCAGAGAGAAAGAGACACAGAATCTGAAGCAGGCTCCAGGCTCTGAGCTGTCAGCACAGAGCCCGACATGGGGCTCAAACCCACGAACCATGAGATCATGAGGCAAAGTTGGGACGCTTAACTGACTGAACCACCCAGGTGGCCCTGAGCCCGGATAAATCCTAGGGGTCCTTCTCAAAACAGCCCTCTAAGTATCTGCAAGAAATTAACTAGAGTGACGAACAAGCTGAAATCCATTTATCATCCTTGCTTCACATCCTCATTCTGTTATCAGTCCCCTAGATCACAGTGTTCTGGCATCAAGAAGAGACAAGAAGAGACATGCCTGAGGGAAGTGCCCTGAGGAAAGAAGAGAGCTTCCAGCAACTAAAGCCTTGAGCAAAACCCATCTAGAATGGTTTCCCCAGCTATCCCAGGGGTCCCTTGGGTGGGAGACAGCCCTGGCATGGTCAGCTATGTAGGAGAAACCAATCCAAAAGGGTCAATCCAAGAAGAGGACCCACCACTTATTCTCAACAGCTTTACTATCTGATTGTCACACCAGATGTCCACTCCCTCATACCAAAGTCACAAAATATCCTTGGCCTTGACCATTCATATAAAGATCCTCCAACTTTCCCTGAGGCCAACATGGACAGAACATTCTGGTGATCTGTAATCTATTCACTCTTCCATGAAATGCTGCCTATCTTTTGGATAAGACACCAGGTACTAGCTTGCTCATTTCTAAAATGAAGGAAAGGTACTCATAAGATTTCTAAGACTCAGTCAGGGGCACCTGGGTGGCTCATTGGGTTAAGCGTCCAACTTCGCCTCAGGTCATGATCTCACAGCGTCTGAGTTTGAGCCCTGCATCAGGCTCTCTGCTGTCAGCATGGAGTCTGCTTGGGATATTCTGTCCCCCTCTCTCTCTGCATCTCCCCTGCTCGCTCTCTATCTCTCTGTCTCTCATAAACATCTAAAATAAAGGGCAAATTAAAAACAATACATATAAGACTCACTCTTGGTTAGTGTGTGATTCTGTGCATAGGAATCATTCTGAGTGCAGACAAATTTGCTATTGATGGCAGTGACATTGTTGTAATATAGCACAGTTGGCCTTGTCTCTGTGACCTAATAAGATGCAGAACAATAACAACAACAATGACAAAACCAAAAACCAAAGCAAACAAACAAAAAAACATAACAGAAAGAAGATGAGAAGGGAAAATGGTGACACAATTATAGCCAAGTGACAGATGCAAAGATAGTGGGCAGGATAGGCAAGCCATCTCACAGTTTTCATGTGCCAAACATTTCTGGCTCTTGGCTAGACAATAGGAACCTAACTACTAACCTCATGATAGAATTTTGGTCAAATCCTTCAGTATCCCTGAATATTGTTTCTGAATCTATCAGATGGAATGTATTTGTCAGATTCTTTGGTTGTGATGTCAGAGGTTGTGATGTCAGTAACACAACCAAAAATACCTTACACAGCCACCCCAGGCTCATGATTTTCTAGTCTAACTACTCCAGAGGGAAACAAGCTTCAGTCTCTGGGAGAGTCTCTGAGTAGTGAAGCTGGGATCACATACCCATTCCTAAGATGACCACTGTGGCTGGTTGGAGTCCATATACCCTGAGAGGCAAGGATGGGGGGATACCCCATTGGCACAACCGACCTCCACATTGGCACTACATAGAATGGAAAGGTGGTTTTCTTCAGGAAACATATTGGTAAATAAAAACATGTTTACTGTATAAGTATAATCTATTTCCTGTATCTCTGAAACCCCACTATATTAATTGTCTACTTTGACATAACATATTGTCTACTTCTACTTCTACATAACAAATTCCCACAAACTTAATGGCCTAAACAAAGACAAATTTATTACTTCACAATTTCTGTGTGTCTAGGCACAGGCCAAGTTCTCTGCTCAGAGTGTTATCAGGCTAAAATCAAAGTGTTAGCAAGGACTGTGATATTACCTGAAGTTTAGGGTTCTCTTCTAAACTCATGTGAGTTGTTGGCAGAACTCAGTTCCTTGCAGTAGTAAGGTTGAGGTCCTTGTTTTCTTGTTGGTCACTAACTGGGAACCACTCTCAGCATTAGAGTCACCTACAGATCCTAACCATGCGGACCCTTCCATATGCAGTTCACAACATGTCAGTTTGCTTTTTCTTCCAGACCAACAGGAGTGTCTCTCCGATGCCTCACCTTTTGTTAAAAGGTTCACCTGATTAGGTCAGGTTCACCCAGGATAATCTCCCTTTTAGTTAGTTGTTTAACTAAAAGTCAACTAGTTAGTAGCCTAATCATGGCAATGATATCCAAGCATTTTCACTGGCCCCACCCACATTCAGGAGAAGGGAATTATACAAAGTATGTACATAAGAGAGTGGGAATCTTGAGTGTCATGTTAGAATTCTGTCATCTACAACCACTCAATGAAAACTACAAAAAAACCCCAAAAGACAGATCTTCAAACAGAAAGGCAATAGAAACAATTGTAGATGAGTTATTTCAACAAATATGCATTTCTGCAAAGGATGAGCATTAAGGTCACCCACTCTATGGAACCCCAGAAATCTCAGGGTTTAGATGTGACGTCAGCAAGATGGCCAAAAAGAATATTCTTCACTAGTATTCCTCCCTCAACAACAGTAACCTGGCATCCATCCATGGACAAAAGTGCTTTCCTGGGAGCTTTGGGATCCAGGTAGGAGACTGTGAAACTCCAGTGCAGGCCAAGAGCAAGGAGAGCTATTTCAAGAAAGCAGGCTCACACCAAGGCAGCTGACTCACCGACCATGGCCCTGGTTATGGACCCAGAAACAGCTGCATAGCCCTAAGGAACCCAACAACAGCTCCATTTGACTCTGAGTCTGTCAGACAAAGAAGGACAAATACTATATCGCCTTACTTACATATGAAATCTAAAAAAGCCGAAGTCATAGAAATGGAGTCCAGAACCGTGGCTGCCAAGCACTGGGGTGTTGGGGTCATGGGGAGATGGTCAAAGGGTACAAAGTGCTGCTTATAAGATAAATAAATTCTAGGATCTAATATTCAGCATGATGGCTACAGGAGTACTGTGTCATACACCTGGTGGATTTAAATGTTCTCACGACACAAAAGGTAATTATGTGAGGTGATGGATATGTTAACGACCTTTATTGTGGTCATCATTTTGCAATAAATATACATGTATCAAATCAGCACAGTGTACACCTTAAACTTGCACAATGATGTATGTCATTTATATCTCATAAAACCTGGGTGGGGGGGATTGCAAAAGAAAAAGAAACCTTCAGGTTTTAGCAGTGCAAGATATTGTAGAAGGCAGGATGGATATAAGAGCTAAGAATCTGTGTACTTCTTGAAAGTCTGTATGAGAAGCAGTGAGACCTCCAGATCCACCCCCCCCCCAACTCCTGGCAGATAGGCAAGTTTTGCTTTCCCCACTGACCTTAGAAACTTATTCTCTGGACAGACTGAACCAGAACATCTCTAGACAAGGCTATCAGGCACAAGGGAGGGGTCAGAAGAATAGAAAGTGAATATCTTACTGCTGCATAGTGGGGTTCTGTGCAAATCTCTTTGTTTGCCTTGTTTCTAGAAATCTTGCATTCAGGCTCATATTCCTTAGGAAGAAGAGAGGAGGAGGAATCTTCTCTATAGAAAACAGTCCCATGGGCACCTGACTAGTTCAATTGGTAGAGCATGTGACTGTTGATCTCGGCGTTGTGAGTTCAAGCTCCACATTGAGTGTAGAGACTACTTAAAGGTAGAGGTGCCTGGGTGGCTCAGTCAGTTGGGCATCTGCCTTTGGCTCAGGTCATGATCTCACAGCCTCGTGTTGGGCTCTGTGCTGACAAGTGCAGAGCCTGGAGCCTGCTTCGGATTCTGTGTCTCCCTGTCTCTCTGCCCCTCCCCTGCTCACTCTCTTTCTCTCTCTCTCAAAAATAAACAAACATTAAAAAATATATAAAATCTAAAAGAATCTTTTAAAATCTAAAAAAAAGATAAAATCTAAGAAAAGAAAAGAAAAGAGAAGAAAAAGGAAAGGAAAGGAAAAGAAAGAAAAGAAAAGAAAAGAAAAGAAAAGAAAAGAAAAAAAGAAAAACAGTCGCAGAAAAAGACTTCCAGAAACTGGCAATCTCAATGCTCAATGTTGTAATCGTTTTCAATGTCCCAGTGAAAAAGCTAGTTTGGCATATGACCACTCTGTTCTGAGGCCCGCTAAGTTGATAATCACCTCATACGCACACACTCACACACAGACACACTCACACCACTTCCAATCAGCCTTTTACTGCTTTATCTACTATCAAATGGGAATGGTGTAGACAAGACTGGCCTTGAGCAGCTCATAACGCATGACGTCCATCGCACCTACTCCTGCTGTGTTGCTCCCTTTCCTTCCTCCACACCTATGGCCTCACCAGAGTTCCCATTAAAATTCAAGAACGGCATATCGGCTGTTTGACACCGTGTGCTGTCCCCCGCTGGGCGGGAGAGACCACGGAGGGGAGAGCGGGGAAGGGAAAGGGTGTCTCAGGATCTCCAGGTGTTCGTTTTGTCTGGAAAGAGAAATTTCCAGAGGGAGAAATCTGTATCTCGCCATGGGTAATGGCTAATGATGTGGTTGTGAGGAAGTCCAAAACAGACAGACAAAATAATCCAAAAGAAACAAACACAATGCCAAGGACAGAGGAAAAACTTTATGTAGTATGTATTTATTTATTTAGAAAGCACAAGTAGGGGAGAGGGGCAGAGGGAGAGAGAGAATCTCAACTAGGCTCCACCCTCAGCACAGAGCCCAACTCGGGGCCTGATCCCATGACCCTGGGATCATGACCTGAGATGATATCAAGAGTGGCATGCCCAACTGACTGAGCCACCCAGGCGCCCCAGAAGAAAAACTTCAAAAACAATGCTAGAATTAATATCTTCAGGAAAATAATTAAAAAAAAGAACAGAATGCTAAAACATAAGAGAATAATAACAGTATCAAGAACAGGATTCTAAGAAAAAAGAACAAAATTCAAGAAAGCACTTGGAAATAAAAAGTAAATAGGTTAACAAAAGGAAAAAAATCCATAGAAATGATGGATAGTGATGTTGACAGAAATCTCTCAAGATGTAGAACAAGATGGAAAATAGAAGCAAGAAAAAAATATAAGAAAATTTGGAAATCATTCCAAGAGCCCCAAACCCAGCTAAACCCAGAAAGAGAAAATGGAGAAAATTATCAATGAAATAATAAAGAAATGTTTCCGAACTGCAAGATAGAGATTTCCAGACTCAAAGGGGCCAAAAAAACCCAACAGAATAATGAAGATGATTAAGATGGTGATGATAATGATGAAGGACTAAGGCACATCACCATAAATATTCTGAAAACTGTCAATTAAGGAGGGTTGAGTTAATTTTAGACAGTCATCTTCAAAGATGTTCCTTGCTGAGGATTGAGATGTCGGTGTGCATGTTTTATGCAAATATTCCCTTCTCTTATCTAAAGCCGTTATTTTCTTTCCTTTTGACCTTTGAATTCTGCTCCCCATAAAATAATAAGCCTTTTTTTTTTTTTTTTTTTTTTTTTTTTGGTGGCAAGTAATTGCTAAAGATTCAAAGGATTCATTCACAGAGCAGAATTCTCAAACAAAGCTTCGGAGCCCTGCTGCATTTTAGGGTTGACTAAGGCAGAAATGAACCTTAGCTCAGTGATGCTTTTAAATGCAGAACTCACTTAGAACATGAAGGTGCCTTTCTTTTGAAAGGCTATTTTTTCAAAGCCTCTAATGAAAAGGCGAAGGAATATTGCTATCAATTCTTTCTTTCCTCCCCAAGCAAATAGCATCCCTCTCTGCCTCGAGCAGATGGGGCTCTGTGTGATAAATAGCCCAGTGTTTCAGTACAGCAGGGGATGGCACTGACATCTTGTCCCCAATGTTTATAAGCTGAGCTGTCCCTCCACTTTCATTTCCTTTGACTAGACTGGAGCAGTGTTTAAGACTCCGGCAACGAAACAGCGAGGGTTAGTTCCAGCCATCCTCACGTTCCAGCCATTCTTCATGATAATGGTGAGAAGGGTGAACACCTTCTAGAAGGATTCTGGAGAAGGGGGGAGGGCTGGAGGAGAAAGGGAGAGCAGAGCCCCTCCTGCCTAGTGCTCTCAATATTAATAGCTCAGGCACTGACTGCTCCGGTTAATTACTGTTCCCAGAGGGTTCAGCTGGGTTTCCATTTACAGAGGCAGCTATAACAAAAGTGCACACACAGACACACACACACAAGCACATAGACACACACATGCACATAGACACACACACGCACCGCCATTCCTACTCCTCCAGCTGCCTTGTGATTGGCTTCCTTGGAACCCCTCTCCCTCCCCATCATGACTATAAAGAATGTCGATCATCACTGAATGAGAAAATCACCCATCTCTTAAGGAACATCAGACACAGTGTTTGCCGTTCTAATGACTTCATCTGCACTGTATGGAGCTTAGAATATGATTAACTCTGTATCAAAGTCCCCTTTGTCACGCTTCCACAGATTAGGGTGGACTGCCACAGCTGCCTTCCAGACCAGGAGGGATAGATTATACGACAGCAAATGTTTGGAAAGAGCACATTCATTTTGGAGCAAAGGGACGAGTTTACATTCCTAAATCTGCAGTTTGTTCCTGTGATATTGAATATTCTTCAAGGGCATTATGGGTTAGTGCAAAAATCAATGACATTTGCATATTTCTGCATTGAAACACCTTTGGGTGCACTTTCCCTTTCTGCTTCTGACTACTCATTCATTAAAAACTCCATGTACGGGGCGGGGCGCCTGGGTGGCTCAGTTGGTTGAGCGTCCGACTTCGGCTCAGGTCATGATCTCGCAGTTTGTGGGTTTTAGCCCCGCGTCGGGCTCTGTGCTGACAGCTAGCTCAGAGCCTGGAGTCTGTCTTCAGATTCTGTGTCTCCCTCTCTCTCTGACCCTCCCCTGCTCACGCTGTCTCTCTCTCTCTCAAAAATAAATTAAAAAAAAACATTAAAAAAATAAATAAATAATAAATAAAAACTCCGTGTAATGCCAACTAGTTGCCAAGTGATTAATATACATGATCTGGGGCGCCTGGGGTGGCTCAGTTGGTTAAGCGTCTGACTTCAGCTCAGGTCATGATCTCGCGGCTCATGGGTTCAAGCCCTGCATCAGGCTCTGAGCTGACAGTGTGGCACCTGGAACCTGCTTCAGATTCTGTGTCTCCCTCTCTCTCTCTGTCCCTCCCCACCTGTGCTCACTCTTTCTCTCCTAAATTAAAAACATCAAAAAATTAAAAATACATATATGGTGATTTCTACAAGGTCAATCCTTAAGAAATCTTTGAGCCCCTACTAACCATCGGATAGGCTTTGAATGCTGGGTGCAGGAGACAGTTGGCTTCTGGGGGCTTTCCGTCCAGTCACATAACAGGCTTCATAACTGTGGGATCTGAGTTGCATGGGGTGTGACGTGCATACGATTAGTGGGATAGGGCTCGTTAAGAAAAATAAGATATATTTACTAGGCCAATTTTTTATTTTATTATTTTTAAATTTTTTAAAGTTTATTTTCACAGAGAGAGAGAGAGAGAGAGAGAGAGAGAATCCCAAGCAGGCTCTGCACTGACAGTGCAGATGCAGGGCTCGAACTCCCAAACCATGAGATCAGGACCTGAGCTGAAACCAACTGGGCCACCCAGAGGCTCCTAAATATTTATTTTAAATGAATATAGAAATTGCAAAAAATGGCATAATTGTCCTCCAAGAAGGAAATATATGATGCAGCTTTTCCCAAGCTTAGTCCACATATTTAACAATTATTCCTTGAGTGCCTATGTACCAGGCACAGTTCTAGATACTTGGGAACACAGCAGTGAGTGAATAACTTGCCCAGTGTTTCATAACTCAACCCTGGGAAAGACCCAGCTGAATATTTTCAAGTCCCTTCCATTTCTAACATTCTGAGAACACACAGCCATTTTGGTCATCGTAACCTTGGACAGTGTCTTCACCTACAGTCTCCGCCCTGCCCAGTTCTTGAGCCTTCATGTATGAAGTGTCTATTTCTACAAAGTAAAGTCTCCTTGTCCCGCTAGTTTTTGGCTTCCACCCACATTCCTTGTCCCACCTCCCGCTGCTCCCTGGTGTGTTCCAGCCACGCTAAAGTATCGCATGTTTCCAAATGACCCATGCTTGTGCCCCTGGGCCTTGGTATAGGATTCGAACTCCATAGAACATCCTCCTTCATCTTGTGCTCCGTGACTCTCTATTCATTTTCTATGGAAGTGAAATTCACATAATATAAGGGGCGCCTGGGTGGCTTAGTCGGTTGGGTGGCTTCATTTCAGCTCAAGTCATCATCTCACAGTTCTTGGGATTGAGCCCTGCAGTGAGCTCTGTGCTGACAGTGTGGAGCTTGCTTGGGATTCTCTTTCTCCTTCTCTCTGCCTCTCCCCTGCTCACACACACAATCTCTCTCTCTCTCACTCTCAAAATAAATAAATAAACATGTAAAACTTCACATAACATAGGATTAACTGTTTAAAATTATACAATTTGGTGGCATTTAATACATTCACAATGTTGTGCAACCATTACCATCCACTCGGGACAGTGAGCCCAACGCGCACACTTCCAGTCACTGCCTGGGATCTACACCAAACCACCTGGGCCGCCAGGCGAGTGGACCTGTCCCTTATAATAAAACCCCCTCCACAGTGGTCACACTGGCTCAAACTTATTCTCCCATCATCAGATCTAGACCTGCCGCTGCACTGAACTGAAACCATCCAGAACTTTGAGAATACCTCCTGCAGGGCCACTAGCACAGGGTCCCTTTTCCCAAGGAGCAAACCTTAGAAACTACTTAGCTGCCTTGTCTTCCATCCCATCCCATGTCATCATCCTTCTTTCTTCCTTCTCTTCTACCTGCTCTCCCTCTACTCCTTCTCTCTTCCTCTTTTTCCATCTCTTCCCTCTCCTCTCCCTGTGCGCCTCCTCACCCTCCACAACACTTTGTATACTTTATACTCTTGTTACCAAAGTTGTAGCACTCTCTAGATTGTGTCATCTTCTGCCACTAATAAGGTCAAGTCTTGATGTTGATGAGAGCGATCGTCCATTTTCTTCTTGCACGTACCATCTCTAATCCCTCAACGAGGCTGAGAAAGGATGTGTAACTTGCCAAAGGCCATGTGGTTAAGACAGTGGATCTGGGATTTCGACCCATGTCTGTCTGGATCCAAAATCCATCCTTTTTGCACTCAACTGCCCTGATTCCCCCGTAGGGGTTCTTTGGCTATTAAAACCATAACTTTCCCCCAGTCCCAAAGTAAAGCTAGTCTGTCTCAAAGAGAACCTGCCAAGACTAATACCTCCTACATAACATTCTCACCCTCAGAGCCTCCTGAGTTAAGACAGAACAGTCCTCCTTAAGCTCTTTGCCTGTCTGGTGTGTTGCTCCTTCTTAAGTCTTGCTAGCATGAACTGAAGTCTTGCTAATTTGATCATCAGCACTTTATTATAATCTTCTTTATATGTGATAGCAGCACATAATGAATTACTTTCTAAATGTATGCCTTCTGTGTTATTTACACTAGTGTTCTTGTAAATCCGTATTGTGTCTTGGGGTGGATTATTTGGCTACCTAGCAAAAATCATGAAAGTATTTATCTTCCTTTCTTCACTTTAACCATTCCTGGGAATTGATCACAAGAGAAAAAGCAACAGTTCATGATGTTTATATTAGCATTAACAGCACATTTAAAAGTCAAAGACCCAAGGAAACCTAGGTGTTTAACAGTTGGGGATGGTCAAGTAAATGATATATGAATGATGGGAGATTATGTAGCTATTAAAAATAATAAATATGAAGGGCACCTGGGTGGCTCAGTGGGTTAAGTGTTTGACTCTTGATTTTGGCTCAGGTCATGATCTTATGGTTTGTGAGACTGGGCCTCTGTCAGCACAGAGCCTGCCTGCTTGGTATTCTCTCTCTCTCTCAAAATAAATAAATACACATTTTAAAAAGTAATAAATAGGAATAAATATGTCATACCACTGAAACACGTGAAGAAAGTAGAACACAATTCTATATCCAACTATGCGAAAGCTACATGCACATATCAACACATATTGGAATGGATTTTGCGATGTGAGGATGGGTGGAGATTCTGTATTTTTTTAAATTAGAATTTCTTTGCAACATTTAAAAAATGATGAAATGGTGGATTGTTGAAGTTCTGAGGCCATTCTAAGAGGACTGGTCTTTTCATTAATACTCAAGTTCATCTATAGGTGGCAATGGCTCTTCACCATCCACTCCAGTGAGGAGTGCCGGCTTTGGGCGTCGGGCCTCAAGCGTTGGCTTGCTCTACAAACCTTATATCGAGAGTAACCTGATAGACAATTTAGTTTGGGATAAGTACTTCCCATTGATATTGGAGCATGAGGGGCCAAGGGAAAAAGGAAATGGGGTTGAGTTGCACATCATTTCAGCTGGAGTACCAACCTGGGATGGTCTCTTGAAACAGAGAGGAGCCTTTGAGCCAAGCCTGGTAAAAATAAGTGAGCAGCCTGGTAAAAATTCAGTCTCTCCCTAAACAAATTGGGGATTGTATCATTTTCTCCTCCCTACGTTCTTTCTAAGATCAACTCCACCCACATGTTGCTCATATACACCTTCCTTTGCACAGTGAATGAGGTACGAACTTTTAATGATGAGAGATTTAATGTCTATAACTGACACATTGGGATCCAAATATTAAACGTTAATCAGAGCTGTGAAGTAGACCATTTGAAAACTCTTTTTCGCACAAACACCTCGTCAGCAAGGAAATGGACATGACCAATCTAGCCCCAGGGACACTCCAAGTGAGACTCCCTTGCAGAAGTCATCTCAGAGACATTCCACAAGGATTATGTATCCTACACGCCATGACATGAAAAGAGTTGGTCAGGCTGGAAGTCCACAGCTGTCTTGTGAAGCACTTCATGCTTGAAAATGAATACCGTTATCCTGGAACTCTGGAACATTAATCATTGAGCTTTAACCTTCAGATAACACTTGGTTTCTCCAGAATATCAGAATCTCTAAAGATAGAAAGAGGAAGACGGTTTGCAGTTACATAATAGCCTTAGAAATCCTGAATTTTCAAGAAGGCAGGAGGGATTCATATTTGACTAACTTGAAGGGTGTGTCTATTTGTCATTGGGTGGATCAAGGTGATACATTAGTACTACTTCACCTACAAACAAAAGGGTGACCTCAGCACCCAGGAGCAGCCCTGTAACTTGGGTACACTCCTCATGAAGCTCAGGTTGAAAATATGTGTTTGTTATATTAGTTAGGCACCAACTATTCTTAAATGAATATTCCATTCATCTTTGCCATGTGAGCTCTAAAGGCTGAAAGACCCAATATACTGATATACAGATTAATGATCTTGAATTGCATCTCTGGGGTTAAGAGGCAGCATGCTGTGCTCAACTGAGAGAAAGGGCTCTTCCTAATGCACGGAGAATGAAGCAGGTGGCCAAGAGCCAAGAACCCAACATACAAGTGCAGTTACATTGTGTATGTAGGGAAAACACCAATACATATATTTCATGAGTGTGAGAACAAGAAGCTTATATATCCACGCAGCTTCTTCTAACAATAAGATGTCAAATTTGGATTCAATGTGTAAGGATTGTAGTAGGGACAATGCCTGTGTGAGAGGAAATCAGGAGGAGTCCGGGTGAGGCTGGGAGAACCATCAGACCACCAAGCACATGGAAGGCAAGTAGATATGTCCTTCACTGTGGTGCAGTCAAAGGAAGACTCAACAAGGCCACTGGGGAGTCTGGAAGCTGCAGTCCAGCTCTAGAGAGTCTTCCCTGTGTGCCAGGACAGCCCGCCTTCCCTCAGGCACCGGCTGGGAGCAATCCTTGGGGAGAATCACCTCAGCACACGTACTTCAATGGATTTCAGAGCACATAGCGGGGGTCCTTGGTCAGTTACACTCCCCAAAGTTGGAGGTCTATAACGCACAGAATCAGGGCTGTCTCAAAGCTGCCTACAAACCCCACTAGAACTGAGAAAAAAGCATGATCTGTGGCAGGGATATAAATTAATGGTCTATAGGCCACTGAGGAGACAAAATAAAATAAAAACCAGACCCATGCTTTGGGAGACAGATGACGAGCAGAGAAATGGTAGGACCAATATCTTACCTAACTATGAGCACAGTCCACTAACATGCTAACTGGACCCACAAAAGCAAACAAAATGGACACTCTTTTGCTATAGAAAAGTCAAGATTCATTAACTAATACTGACAATAGTTATGGTTTGGATTTTAGCTGATGTAGAGTTGTAGAATATATTCCCCAAAGAGCAATTCATTTGTTGAATATATGCTCTGGGTGCAGGTTGAATAAATTTATGCTGGAGCCTTGGATATCTGCCTATTTATTTTTTATAATACCAGACTAATATAATACGGGCCAACACATCTATGTCAGATTAGTAGAATCAAATGAAACACAGAAAAAGATCAAAGTGCACTTAGAGGCTTAATATTTGATAAAGGTGGCATTTCTAATTAGCAGAAAAAGATTGTTTGATAAATTCAGTTGGAATGACTGGAAGTCATCCATAAAAAAATAAATTCAAATTCTTATTTCATATGCTATCCCATAACAAATTCAGGAAGGGTTAATGTGGTTTTTGTTTGGATTTTTTTTAGGAAGGATTAATGTTTTAAATGTTAAAAATAAAATAAATGTAGGGGCGCCTGGCTGGCTCAGTGGTGGAGCATGCGACTCTTAGGTTGGGAGTTTGAGCCCCACGTTGGGCATAGAGATTACTTAAAAATGAGATCTTAATAAAATAAAATAAAAGTACTGGTAAGAGAATTTTTAAATCCTCTCTCAGTGACAAACAACTTTCAAGATGTGGAAAAAAACACCCCAGATCTCATGAATGAAAACTATCAATGAGATGAGTGGGTGGATTAGATATGTTCATGGTTTCAAAAAACTTTACCTTCCAAACACCTTTTCTATGGGAGCTACTAAAGAACATGCTGGGGCTCCTGGGGGACTCAGCCGGTTAAGCGCCCATTTCATCTCAAGTCATGATCTCCTCGTTCTTGAGTTCGAACCCCACGTCCGGCTCTGTGCTGACAGCTTGGAGCCTGGAGCCTGCTTCGGATTCCGTGTCTCCCTCTCTCTCTGCCCCTCCCCCACTCATATTCTGTCTCTCCTCTCTCAAAAAATAAATTAAAAATTTTTTAAAAAAGGGGGCAAAGGAGATGAAGAGATATCTCATGAAAAAATGAATAAATGGTTCTTAAATATATAAACATGACCACCTTCCCTCATAATCAGAAAAATGTAAGTCAAAATTGTACTAAAAAGTGAAAAAAATGGAATCTTCTGAGTTGCTAGTTTGTTTGTGTTTATTTTACGCATTGTGCCATTAAAGATGGAACCCCATGCCATATTAACTCGGGGTCCCTGAGTTAATGAGGCACTCAGAGGTGCCTGAGAAGCAGGCACCAAGGGGAGATTAAAGATGCAACAGATTAATTGGGGGACAGTCCTAAGGGGAAAAAAGGGGAAGGAAGCCAGAGGAGGTGAAGAGAGCCTTAGACCAGGCTGCAGACTTGACCCCTATGAAGGGGAGAGGGAAGACAGGAGGGAGGGCTGGAGAGGGTGAGTCTCAGGCTGCAGCACGGTTGTAAGGGGGTTTGGCCCGGGGAAGAGAGTCTCTGAGTTGAGGAATCCCACATCCTGCAGGAACAGGTCATCTTCTGCGTCTGAGCTGGACCTGCACTCGGCCCCTGGCTGGGGGCAGCCTGCCGGAAGTCTGGTCCCCGTGCTTTCGCAGCGTGGATACTGAGCACAGCACTAATGACAGTTTGTGCAGCAAGGAGTCTGAGTGGCGAATTTTCCAGGTCATTGTGCATGCTTTGTCAGCAAAGGTAGCCAGAAACAGGCATCCTCCTACACTGCTGATGGCAATAAACTTGGAATAACCTCAATGGAAGGTAGCACCTCTCAAAATTTTTCATGTTCAAGCCCGTTGAGCCAGCGGCCCCACTCCTACAAATTTTTTCATATAGACATATGTATATTCAAGAGCTGTCACTGCGGCATTATTTGTCATAGCCAAAGATTGGTGACAACCTAAATGCACATTTGATAAGGCGCTAGATAAAGAAATTCTAAGATATTATACAGCAGTAAACAAAGAAGGAAGAAGGCCTTTGTGTACAGACACGGAATGATCTTTA
The DNA here is from genome assembly GCA_028646485.1 of Cryptoprocta ferox. Taxonomy (NCBI): domain Eukaryota; kingdom Metazoa; phylum Chordata; class Mammalia; order Carnivora; family Eupleridae; genus Cryptoprocta; species Cryptoprocta ferox. Next base: position 132,092,248 of record CM053577.1, on the reverse strand, counting down.
AGATGCCTTATGAAGTGACAATGGCAAGGTGAAGGGCAGAGCAAGTGATGCACTACAATTGAGGTTGACTTTTTTATTTCAGTAGGCTCCACGCTCTGCCCAATGTTGGGCTTGAACTGAGGACCCTGAGATCAAGACCTGAGCTGAAATCAAGAGTTGGACGCTTAACCAACTGAGCCACCCAGGCGGCCTGAGGTTAAAAATTTTAAAGGGGGATCATACATGTACACATTTATTTGTATATGGAGAGCATGTCTCTGGAAGAGAGCATAAGAAACAGGGAACATTTCTTGTCCTGAAGATAGGAACTTGGATCTTGGGAGACAAAACGGAGGGGGGGCACTTTTTGCTGAATATGCTTTTTTCCCTTTTGAGTTTTGAGTCATGTGAATTCAAAAAATAAAGCAAATTTCAATTAAAATTTTTTTAATGTTTTATTTTTTTATTTTTGAGAGAGAGAGGGAGCAGGGAAAGGGCAGAGAGACAAGGGGACAGAGGATTTGAAGCAGGCTCTGTGCTGACAGGGGGCTCAAACTCATGAACCTTGAGATCATGACCTCAGATGAAGTCAGACACTCAACTGACTGAGCCACGCAGGCATGCCTCAAAAAATAAATAAAATTGGGGTCCCCGGGTGGCTCATTGGTTGAGCATCCGACTTCAGCTCAGGTCATGATCTCAAGGTTTGTGAGTTCGAGCCCCGCGCTGGGCTCTGTAATGACAGCTTGAAGCCTGGAGCCTGGAGCCTGCTTCAGATTTTATGTCTCCCTGTTTGTCTGCTCCTCCCCTGCTCATGCTCAGTCTCTCTCTCTCTTTTTAAAAGTAAACATTAAAAAAAGCGTTTATTCTTAAAAAATAAAATAAAATTTCAAAAGAATTCGAGTCTTTCTGACTTGATACATGCTATTGCTCTCCTAAATAAGTGAAAAGTGGATACTGTGCTTGTAAGGGATATTCACTCAACATTAATTACCTTGGGTTAGCCTCCCAGCTACTGACACGATTACGCTCCCCTCACAAAACGTTTAAATACTTAAAATGTATAAATCAATGTAAAAAACAAACAAAAGCATGTTTGATCCATCAACCTTGACAAATATGCCTTCACAAAGGTCTGCCATGTTCAAATTTAGAATTCTTGGTTTCTTTAGGATTTCAGTCAGGAATGTAATAATGCGGGAAGGTTGGCCTATGGCCTTCCCTTTTCTCTTGCCACCTCCCATCCTGCCCTGAATCATGAGTGGCCTCCACACACATGCGAGGACCAGCCTGCATGTTCAAACTCAATTTATACCTCCAAGAATGCCCTTGGTCATGCCTCAGGGCAGCATGGATGGCCCAAAGATAGGTGGAACTAGGAAAGAGGTCCCTGTAGACATGAGGTAACACTGAGGCCACTTGAGAATTTCAAGGTATAAGATGCTCTAGAGTAGTCAAAAACAGGGATGATGGAATTTTTTTTAATGCTTATTTATTTATTTTTGAGAGAGAGAGAGAGAGAGAGAGAGAGAGAAAGCAGGGGAGAGGCAAAAAGAGAGGGAGACAGAGAATCCCAAGCTGTCAGCCCAGAGCCTGATGCGGGGCTAGAACTCGCAAGTTGTGAGATCGTGACCTAAGCTGAAACCAAGAGTCCAATCCTCAATCGACTGAGCCAGCCAGGCGCCCCAGGGGATGATAAATTTTTCGATATGTCAGGTTGACCAGACTGAATTCTATTTCCCAGAATCTCTTTCCTGTGGTTTTTGAGGGAGATTTGGTGCAGGGAAGGATGCAGCAGCCACGTTGTGAGTCCTTCCTACGCTTGCTAATCTTCTAGTTCACCTCATGCCCAAGAGGCAGCAGCCTGAGACTGCTCCCCCTGCCCCCCTACTCCTCTGTAAGATTCTGAATTTTAGGCCAGGTGAGTGTGTTTTAGCTCTGTGACAAGGGACCCTGGCTCTGCAGGACATCCGCACCCGTGAGGTCAGAGCCTACGCTGTTTCCGTGTGTCCTCGTGGGTTCCAGCTCATGCTGCAGGTCTGGCTGCCTCTTGCGTGCCCCACTTTACATCCTTCCTCCCTTCCCAACTGACTGTCCTGTGGACTCCAAGCTGCAACACCAGACAGAAGTGCTTAGTCATTCCCACAATGGTGCAGAGTCCAATCTCTCCCTCCATTGCTCCCCACCCCTATATATGTACGTGTGTTCGCGTGTATGTAGGCACATACATCCCCTAGTGATTCTGCTTCCCAGATTAAACCCTGATTCAAAGGTATGGGCTCTTGGTAGGTACATCGCCTTGGCCTTGTGGACCCCTTGCCCTATGGGAAGGGCGTGGCTGGAGCAAGGCAATCCTTGAACTCCTGGTGCCCAGGTCGGGGCCTCAGATGCCCAGCTGTAAGGGGAGCATTGAGCCCAGGGCAAGAGGAGAGAAGGTACCTGGAAGAAGGTAGGGTGGTCAGGGAAGTCCTTTGAGCTGTGACATGAACGATACAAAGAATCTTCCAGAAGGAGGCTAGGAGAAAAATCTCTGCATCTGGAAGCCTGGTGTGTCCTGGAACAGCAGGAAGGCCAGTGGGCTGAGTTGAGGTGCTCAGAGGTGAGGCTGGAGGCAGGCAGCGTCCAGACAGTGATGGCCCCGTGGGCTCCGCTAAGGAGTTTAGACTAATTCCAGGTGTGATGGGAAGCTGCTGGGAGGGCTTGAATATAGGGGTGATTTTAAAAACACTGCTCTAACTGCTCTGTGGATATTGGACAGAAGAGTAAAGCGTATGCCAGGCCTCTCACATATGCCCCCCACACCCGCCCTCCAGGGGCCCCCGTCCTGCTCTGCCTCAGCCAGGCTCTCTTCCCTTCTCACTCCAGCTGGGTCAACCCGTGGGGAGCTGTCTGTCCCTCCGGGAGGGAGTATTTCTCCTGTCTCCTTCCCTGGGTGTGTGTGGGGCGTGGGTCACCGTGGGTTGTATGCTTCTGTGTAGCAACATCTCCACTGGTTCTTTTTTGTTTTTTTTAATTTACATCCAAGTTAGTTAGCATCTAGCGTAACAATGATTTCAGGAGTAGATTCCAGTGATTTATCCCCAACATACAACACCCAGTGCTCATCCTAACAAGTGTCGTCCTTAATGCCCCTTGCCCATCTAGCCCATTCCCCCTCCTGCAACCCCTCCAGCAGCCCTCTCTTCTTTATATTTAGAGTCTCTTATGGTTTGTCTCCCTACCTTCCTGTTTTTATATTATTTTTGCTTCCCTTCCCTTCTGTTCCTCTGTTTTGTATCTTAAATTCCACACATGAGTGAAGTTGTATGATATTTGTCTTTCCCTGACTAATTTTGCTTGGCATAATACCCTCTAGTTCCATCCACATTGTTGCAAATGGCGAGATTTCATTCTTTTTGATTGCTGAGTAATACTCCATTGTGTGTGTGTGTGTGTGTGTATATATATATATATATATATATATATATACCACGTCTTCTTTATCCATTCATCTGTTGATGGACATTTGTGCTCTTTCCATACTTTGGCTATTGTCGATAGTGCTGCTATAAACATTGGGGTGCACGTGCCCCTTCGAAACAGCACACCTGTATCCCTTGGATAAATACCTGGTAGTGCAATTGCTGGGTCGTAGGGTAGTTCTATTTTTAATTTTTTGAGGAACCTCCATATGTTTTCCAGAGTGGCTGCAGCAGTTTGCATTCCTCCCAGCAGTGCCAAAGAGATCCTCTTTCTCCGCATCCCCACCAACATCTGTCATTGTCTTGAGTTGTTAATTTTAGCCATTCTGACTGGCTCCACTGGTTCTAACCCAGGTTACTATACTGCTCCTAGGTCCCCCTCACCTTGTTAAAGGTCCCCAAATTCTCCTCAACTTATCCTAATTTAAGGGGACCCTCTGTTTCATCTTTGTATTCTGTCTGATACAGAATTACAGCACAGCCCCCTCTATTTTATTCAGAACCCTCCCCATCATTCAATGACTAAGGCTTTATACCTCATTTCTTCTTCTCTCCTTAGAGTGAGCTCTGTCCTAAGGAAGCTCTTCAAATCCACGTCCTTTGGGCTGGTCCTCGTAGGCTTTCAGAAAACCGTCTAGATGTGCCTGTACCCCAGCAGTAGTCAGAATAAGACGGTGACTTAAGCTGAAATTCCACTGTTAAGTCTATGTGAAGTCCTGCTGAAAATAAATCAGTCGTGGGGAAGCATTCTCCACCAGTAGCAGCCTCGGGGACAATGTGTCCTAAGACACATGGGGATCCATGCAGTAACACACATGGGAACTCACGCGACAACACTTGGTGCTGTATGAGACCCCCCGTTACCGTGTCAGATGCAAACGAACCAACATGGAATAACCTTGTTTCTCACTGGTGGGGCTTAGGAAGCTTGGTTTTACTTTTCCACTCATGTAAACAAATCTGTAAATTTAACTTGCATGTTTTAAAAAATCAATCAACACTAAAGTTATTAGCACTATAGTTCATTTACACGGATAAGAACAATTTTTGTTAGAAATTATCAGAGATATACTTAAAAAAACCCTCTGACTTTTCTTTTTGTTAATCTAAAAATGCATTTTGGGATTAATGGAAACAAAGCATATTTTATTTTAACCTTCTGATTTCTTTATTCTGGTTAGGCTCCTGTGTTCAATACCATCATTGTGTCTGATCATGAATTATTGACAAAGTTCATTGAAAAACTAAATTTGCTTTGCACGATGACAAATGACCTATTTCAGGTTCATTATTACTTCCATTTACAAAATGCTTCTACTTCTTTTGTGAGAAATCAACTATGTATTGTATTAGAGCCTTTCTTTAAAGTTTTTACTTGTATCTATTTTTATTTTTAAACATTCTAAGTCAAGAGAATATTATAATAACCCCAAACGTAACGTCACCTGTTTAATAATTGACATTTAGTCACATTTGCACCATCTGTGATACATATTTGATAAAGTATTTAAAACGAATCCCAGACATCATGATATTTGCCCTCAACTACTTCAGTATACATCTTCTTTTTTTTTTTTTGATGTTTATTTTATTTTTGAGAGAGAGAGAGAGAGAGAGAGAGAGAGAATGTGAGTAGGGGAGGGGCAGAGAGAGGAAGACAGGATCTGCAGTGGGAATTGTGCTGACAGCACAGAGCCTGATGTGGGGCTCAAACCCACAAACTGTGAGATTATGACCTGAGCTGAAGTCAGACGCTTAAGCAACTGAGCCACCCAGGCGCCCCTTCTGTATACATCATCTTAAAAATGACATTTCGCAGGGCACCTGAGTGGCTCAGTCGGTTAAGCATCCGACTTCGGCTCAGGTCAATGTCTCACGGTGCGTGAGTTTGAGCCCGGCGTTGGGCTCTGTGCTGACAGCTCCGAGGCTGGAGCCTGCTTCAGATTCTGTGTCTCACTCTCTCTCTGCCCCTTCCCCACTCACACATACTCTCTATCTCAAAAATAAATAAACATTTAAAAAATAAATAAAAATAAAGACTAAAAGCAACTTCAAAAAAATGACATTTCGGGGTGCCTGGGTGTCTCAGTTGGTTAAGCCTTCAACTCTTAATTTCAGCTCAGGTGGTGATCCCAGGGTCATGAGATTGAGCCTTGCACTGTCAGTGCAGAGCCCGTTTGGGATTTTCTCTCTTTCTCTTTCTCTGTCCCTCCCTCTCTCTCTTTCTCTCAAAATCAGTAAAGAAACATTTTTTAAATGACATTTGAGGGGCACCTGGGTGGCTCAGTCAATTGAGCATCTAACTTTAGTTCAGGTCATGATATTGTGGTCATGAGTTCAAGCCTCACGTCAGGCTCTGTGCTGTTAACACAGAGCCTGCTTCAGATCCTCTGTCCCTCTGTCTCTGCCCCTGCTCCACTTGCACTCTCTCAAAAATATAGAAAAGATTTTTTAAAAATGACATTTAATTACATAACCAGAATCCTATTATTGCTTCGTAAAAGTAGTAATAATTCTGTAATTATCATCAAATACCCAATCCATACTGAAATTTTTCTGATGCTCCCCGTAATAGCTGTCCCTAATGAGTTTGTCTGAATCACGGATCCAGCACTCGACATGCTGCGTTTGGTTAAGTTTTGAACTGAAAGCTCTCATAGGAAAATGCAATGTTATCCTGTCAAGTATGAGGATATTTGACCTTTTATAATAATGATTTCGTAGACTGTGGAGGCAATTCATACAGATGCAGCTAAAGCCTTTTTAAGGTCAGTGGAAGCTTGAACTTGGTTTATCTTGTTTGGAGAAAGCATTCACATGGCCAGAGGGGTTCTCCATGGTCTTAACAAATGCTGCTTCACAAGCCTATTTTTGGAAACACATCTGTCCACTGCCACGGCAGTACACGACTTCCGCCAAAAAACGTGGGACTTTCTTGTTTAAAAAGGGACACTCATTTCCCCAGCCATATTCCTCCATTTGTCTCAGGATTTGAGCAACGTCTGTAGGACATGCTTTCTAAAGTTACCAAGCTGTACGGACAGCGATGCCCAGAAAGCAAGCCAGTGAGTGGTAAATAAACCATCCCTCAATAGTGCTTCATCTGGAACCTGAACTCCCTGTAGCTCCCACCAATGCACTTTTCCTGGAGAAAGACTTTGCACAGTATTCTTTTCCTTCCATCTTACACACTTTCCAGGAGACAACCACAGGCAATGCAGGCGAAGATCTACGTTAAGTGTTTAACAAGGCCCCAGGAGGTTAGGAGTCATAGTTCAAGGGAGTGGATGGGTATCCTGAATCTTCTAGCGAAGCAAAAAAGGTCTTTTCATTTCCCTGAAGAGGGAAATATTCTTTAAGTTACAGCTGCCTTAACGGACTACAAACAAAGTTAATTTGTGATTTCCCAATGGAATTTTCACTAGTTGTCTGTCTTGATATTAACTTGACTAAAAGAAAACTTAGATATATATAACACTACATGTTCATTGACAAAAGCATTGTTTCAACTAAACATCCCAATAAGGCTGGGGGTGTGGTGAGTGGGGTTGCAGGGTAGACTTGAGGCATGAAGCAAAGATGGAAAGAGAATTACAAAGATAGTCAACCAGAGCCTTTCTTCACCCACTTCCGAAAAAGAATTAAGCCCTCATGCAAGGCTTCCATTGTGTGCATTGAATTACCTTCTTTCCTGGGCATCTAATAGAGGGGTTAGTTATATCTCAACCTTGAGAGAAATGAGAAAAGAATAAAATTATTTTCTATGTTTTGTGGTTCAGAGGAGGAACCTGGGTTGATGAAAATCTCTAAAGCATCAAGTTGGAAGTGGTGTGCCGAGCACCGGGCAGAGCGCCCTGAACAATGTCTGGAGTTGAGGTCAGGTAAGACGTTTAAGCTCTCCAGGCCTGCAGCTTCACAGGAAGGGTGTTTCATGAAAACCCTGTGACCTGGTCCAGGGCTGACATCCGCAGAGCTGCCCAGGAGGGGCCGGAGCTGGTTCGGACGCTCCCCTTCAAAGTCAGCTCACACGTGCCAGTGATGACACCTTGGCACTGTGGGGACTGACTCTTCTCTTGGAATCGCCTCCCCCTCCTGACAGCAAGGCAGCCAGCCCTACTTTATTTTCACTCAGACCTCGATTTCAAACCAACCAATATTTCCCAGCTGATTCACCCATTTTACCTCCAGACTTAACTACAAGTGACTTTAAGCTATTTGTGAAAATCAAGGCCATCTTTCTGGATTTGTCAGTGCCCGGCTGTGTGACATTAGTCAAGCCACCTGACATCTCAGGTGCCAGTTTATCTGTCTAAGGCAAAGTGATCGGATTAAAGGATCTCTAAGATCTCTGTCAGCTTGAAAATCCCAGGACTAGGTGATGGATGAATGAATGAATGAATGGTGACTTGCCAATGTTGAAAATGCTCACAGAATGTGCCACAGTCTCTAAGGAGAAAAACTTTAGAAACATCGCAATAATCAGTGCATTTCCTTCCATGCTGATTATTTTGAAAAGAACAGAGATCCAGCTACTCAATTCATTCATCTAATGGATATCCAACTAAGAAGATACTGGGTGTTGGGTTCTGTGCTACAGGCTCACACATATTCAGATGAGCAAGGCAAGTTTTCTACCATCTTCAACAACAGGAATAATAGGAATAATAAATATAACTTCCTTTAATGGAGTTCCTTTGCTCTACCCATGACTTTACAGACTCTAATTCCTTAAGGATCTCACAATCCAGGAGGGAGACAATCAAACCAATGCATTATGATGCACAATGATTATGGTAGCTAACATTTACTGAATTCTTACTATGTGAAGGCATAGTGTCAGTCACTTTACATGAATTCATTCATTCAATGCTGACAATAACTCTATGAGGTAGTTCTATTACTGGTGACATTTTCTGCTCACGCTCTGTCTCTCTCTCTCAAAAATAAATAAGCCTCAAAAAATTTAAAAAATATTATTGGTGACATTTTGTAAATGAGGTTTTTGAGACATAGGGAAGCTATGTAATTTGCCCAAGGTCACAGATAGTAGGTGTGTAAGGTTAAACATGATTGGTCCTGAGAAGTAGGGTAGGAGGGAGAAAAAGATGGACAAGGGCTGATGATATTATAAATCCTCTACACTATCTAATATTTGAACCGTGTGAGGGTGTCATAGTATATGCAGGTCGCAAGCCAAGAAACAGACAAGTGTCCCTGCAGAAGGAAGAAGGCTAGGGGAGTGGGATAACCAAAGTGGCCTGGGGAAAGTAGGACTGAACACAGTACCAAAGACAGGCATTCCAGCCCCAAACCTCTTTCTCCTTGAGACACTCATCCTATCCTTTCATCTCATTGAGTGAATGTTCTGGGACCTTCTACTTATGAGACAAGAATTTTATATATGACCCATAGGTGACAGGATAGTTCAAAAAAACTTCCACCCACCACTCCATGTCTTCCAGACTATTTCTTTATGTGTCATAGACTATGCTTCCTTCACACACCCCTTCCCCGGCATCCTCCTTCCCCTGAAAACCAAACTTGCAGATGTGCAGAAGGAATGGGACAGCCCTGAGTTGGTCCTCTCCACGCTTATTCCAGGAACTCCTCCTTTCTACTTAGGCTGCTTCCTGTGGTTGCTTAGATGTGGGTCACATCTAGAAGAGAAATGGCAGGCAGGATCATAAGGACAGGAATCTGACTGAATGGTTTCACACTTAAAAGTGATGTAGAGGGGGCGCCTGGCTGGCTCACTCGGAAGCGTGTGTGGCTCTTGATCTTGGGGTTGTGAGTTCGAGCTCCACATTGGGCATAGTGATTACTTAAATAAATAAACTTCTAAAAAGTGATGTAGGGAAAAAATCAGCGACTATTTTTCTGCTGAATGAGAAAAAAAATACCTCTTCTTGGGGAAATTGCAATAGCAGAATAAGCATGATGAGAATGGGGAAGTTCACTACTAATCCTACCACACCCAGGGCGAGAAAATGTTAGGTTCCATCCACAGCCTCCCTCCTTCCTCAGTGCCCTTGACACCCTGACCCCCTACTTCATGATCCCAGTCTTCCTCTCCCTCCTCCACTCTGTGGGCCACCCATTTCCCCCTCCACATCAATTTCTTCTGCCCAGCTGACCCAGACATTTCTTCAGTCTGTGAACATTTGTGATTCCTTGTCTCTATCAGTGGTCCCTCCCCTCCAACACACACATGCGCACACACACACACACACACACACACACACATTCCAACTTTAACTGGACCCGAATTTACTTAAAAGACCAGCCATCGCTTGCTGCTCTGTGTGGCTAGCTCTTCCTGGGAAGCAGAATAAGAGGACCATACACAAAGGTGTCAAAGGTGGCCATTTTTCATCATGTGTACAAAGCTCATCCAGAGAGAGAGAAGACTAAATTATACATGCAGAGAGAGATGAAGGACCACAGGGCTAAAAGGAAACAAGGCAGTAATTTGAGTTCTTGACTTTCCAGACTCTGGCCATCGCCCTTCATGAGACCTGTGGTATTTGTCTCCCCAACGAGATGTGTTCTTCCAACACACTTCTCTTTTTGCTTCAACCAGTTGGAGTTTCTTGGAGCCCAATGACTCCTGATTAAGATATTCTCTTTCCCTGGTTGGCAAACTACCCCTGAGCCATTAGGATCCAGCTCAAATGTCTTTTCTAGTGTGAAGCCTCCCTCAGGATGGAAATTACTGCTTCCCACCAAACTGGTTCACACGACCAGGAAAGCATGGCCCACTTTAGATGGCATCTGGCTATTCTTCCCTTACCCTAGAACACCTTGTTTCTGAGATCTCATCAGAGATGATGTCGGTTTCTGAGTCCCCAGCAGAGACAATGTCTGTTTCTTTTTTTAAATTTAATTTAATTTTTTAATTTTTAACTTAGAGAGAGAGTGTAAGCGGAGGAAGGGAAGAGGGAGAGGAAAGGAGAGAATCTCAAGTAGGCCCCACACTCAGCACAGAGTCTGATGCAGAGCTTGATCTCACAACCCTGGGATCATGACCTGAGCTGAAATCAAGAATTGGACCCTTAACCAACTGAGCCACCCAGGCGCCCCAGCAATGTCTGTTTCTGAGTCCCCAGCAGAGACAATGCCTGTTTCTGAATCTCCAGCAATTCCCACAAGTACTTCATGTGTCAGCTGCTCAGTAAACATTTGATCAATAAATGGATTTAAATGAGGAGGGGGTTCCATTTTCTATCAATGATCTCTCTAGTATTAAAACCAAAGTGCTATGGTTGCCCCATACTTACACAACTTCCAACCTGAAGTCTTTGCAGAGGGTTACATTCCTTGGGAAAGGCCTATGTTTTGCTTTGGGCTTCTCCTCACCTTGTTTTGTTTTGGTTTTGTCTAGTTCCAAATCATTCCTGAGCCCATGTTTGGGAATGAAACATACAGCAGCCAGGAATAATCACTCTGCCTCACATTGCGGGCTGTAGCCAGTGTGACTTGCCAACCTATTGCCAACCCATTCCTAAATGCCCGTCTAGACATGTGCTGTTTCAGAAGCAGCCCAGCTCTGACCTCCTGAATCTCTGTGAGAGAAGACTCAGGAATCCCTGTTTCAACAGGCTCTGACCTAGTCAGCCGGGTTTGGGACCGTTGGCTAGGTCACTGTGCTGATGTCAGTGAGTTATATGGGTTTGTGCATCAAGAGAGATCTCAGATTCTGTTCTGCTCAGCCACTGGCCCTGCTCAGAAGAGGGCAGGGCAAGAGGACTCCCCTGATCCAACCTAAAGTAGAGGTAAAGACTTCCCTCCGGTATGGTCTCCCAAGCCTCTCTTCCTCACCATTGTTCCTGCTCATCTTCTGCTTCAGGCTCTCCTCAAAGTAGCTGGTACAGTCCACTCCCAGTTAATTTTCACCATCTGATTTCTCTTCCGACCGACTGACCCTCCAGCATTGCCAGATTGCCCTCCACAGATAGGCGTATCAAACGTCTATCCTTCCCCGATTAACAGCAGCAGGAATAGTAATAATAACAGTTACCATTGGCTGAATATTTCTTGTGTATGTGCCAATCACCAAGCCAGGCATTCTACACACATTATCTCATTTCCTCCTCACAACAACTCTGTGAAACAGATATTATTGTAGCCACTTTTCATGCAAGGGCTCCTGGCTTGAATATCCAATGTAAACATTGCAAGAAAGTTATGGAAGTGGAAAACAGACCACACTCAGTGGGATAACAAAGTCTGCTTTTCCTACTATGCCACAGTGAGCCCAATATTCTCTGCAAATTCTACCCCCTACATCCTAGATCACTGCCACGAAGAAAACTATTTTCTCTTTTATCTCCTACAGGATTCTGTGACTCTTTTGTGGAAGCTACCTTATGCATTGAACTGTAAAATATAATGCTAACAGATTTATTTATAATGCTTTTATTTTGTGCCAGAAAAATACAGATGAGTCAGGGCAAATCCATTATCACCCTTAAGAAAGTCATTCACATGCATGTTTCAATGGGTATGTGCATTCAAACCCCAAGGCCACGACACCCCAGGCATGTGACCTTGAATAAGTTACCTAAATTTTCTCCTTATTTTTTACTGATCAGTATAATGAAGGATAATGGTAATAATGTAAAAATTATTATTTTTGATAATATAATAGGGTTATTGTGAGCATTAAATAATAGAATTGTGCTTGTAAGTAGTCAATGTTTAATAAATGTTTGCTACTGTTAACTATTGCAAAATATAAATGGTATGGTAGCAGATGGCTTGGAGCCCTTCTGTTGAGGAAACAACTCACTGTGTTTTTTGTCTACTCACTATCCACGGAATACTTTTGTACTACAAGCAAAGGGAGAGTTCTCCCCCCCCCCACCAAGCAATTCTTCAGTTTTCAAGGGATACCTTGAATATCCTACATTGGATGTCCTACAGCTGAACTCAATACTGACACCATCCATCTGGATTTAGCGTCAGATCCCACAGGTGAAGGGCTGAATCCTACAAGACTACCTTCTACCACCTCAGACACCAATTACAATCACCATGTTTCCATGACCCCCTCTTCCATTTAATAATTTGTTCCAGCCATTCACAGAACTCAGGGAAACAGTTTACAGTTGACCCTTGGACAACATAGGTTTGAAATGCATGTGTCCATTTGTATGTGGATTTTTTCAATAAATACAGTATAGTACTATAAATGTATTTTCTCTTCCTTATGATTTTAATAACATTTTCTTTTCTCTATCTTACCTTATTGTAAGAATACAGTATATAATACATATGACACACAAAATATGTACTAATCGACTCCTTGTGTTATCAGGAAGGCTTCTGGTCAGCAGTGGGTATTAGTAGTTATGTTTTTTGAGGAGTCAAAAGTTATATGTGAATTTTTGGCTGCGCAGGGGGTCATTCCATTGCTCAAGGATCCATTTTTCAAAGATCAACTGTACTTATTAGATTACTGGTTGATTATAAAAGGATACAACTCAGGAATGGGCAGACGGAAGAGATGCATGGGGCAAGCGTTGTGGACCTTCCATGCTCTCTCAGGGCCATACCACCCTCCTAGCACCTCCGTGTGCTCACCAATTTGGGAAGCTTCCCAAATTCCATCCTTTTTTTTTTTTAAAGTTTATTTATTTTGAGACAGAGAGAGAGTGAGCATGCATGCACAAGCGGAGAGGAGCAGAGAGAAAGGGAGAGAGACTCTCAAGCAGACTCCCCACTGTCAGCGCAGAGCCCAATGTGGGGCTCAATTCCATGAACGATGAGATCATGACCTGAGCCGAAATCAAGAGTCAGACACTTAACCAACGGAGCCACCCAGGTGCCCCATTTTTTTTTAATGGAGACTTCATTGTGTAGGCACAGTTGATTAAATCATTGGCCGTTGGTGATTGATTCAACCCTCCAGCCCTACTCCCCGCCCCTGAGTTAGGGTGATGGGAAATAGAGCTGAAAGTTCCAATCCAATCACACGGTTGGTTCTCCTGGTAACCAGTCCCATCCTGTGGCTTTTCAAATATCACCCCAACTTACTGCTAATGCTCTGGAGCTACTTCAGGATTGAAGGACAAAACCTCCAACATTTTAAAGAAAGATGCTCCTAGGCTCTGATCACTTAGGTAATTACAAGTTTTAGGAGCTGTGAGTCAAGAACAATGGATGGACACCAAAATATATATTTATTATATGACAACACGACATCCCTCCTAGGGGAGACTTACTCTTTCCTGCTGCACTGGTGTGAGGCTTGCTTTGTCTAATGAAAACTGAGAAGTGATATGTGCCATTTCTGAGCCAAAGCTTGAAGAGCCATTGTGTGGTCTGACACTTTTTCCTTTCCTTCTGCCACAAATCTGGCATTGTCCTGATGAGGGGCTGTTTCATCAGCCTAGAAGGCAGAATGCAAATGATGGCCCCAGAGTCACCACCAGGCTATGATGGACAAGTCATGAGAGTGAGACATAAAGCCCTGTCTTCATAAACCACTAAGATTTGAACATTGCTGGTCACCATGATGTCACTTAGCCCGGGCTGACAGATGCAGTTGTTAAACGAGATTTATAGAAAGCCTCTTATCTAAGTGTTTGTCTGCTTCTTCATTATTCTTTGGCCCTTTGTAGACCCAATCCATTAGCAGTTTTTACATCAAGTGGTAGTCCACTTCCAGTTGAGATAGCTTTGGAACCACAACAGATGTTTCCAGAATCCCTGGGGTATTTGCCATCAGGTGCCTGCCAGTTCTTCAGAACGCATGGCATTTCCAGTTTCTAAGGTAAAGCCCTACTAAAGAGCTCCTCTTAACGAAGAGCATATGCATAAGGTGCATATACTGGGGCACACAGCAGCTGTATTAGTTAATTAAGCTAGTCTTTGGGGGTTGTAGAGATGGTTGAAAGGAACATCTGGACCAGGCTGTGCTGTCAGGGAAGCCCCACCAGCCTTTCCATAGCTCAGCCCCAGTCCAGAGTTGTTCTTGGGCTAAACCAACTCTCACATGAGCCTTTACTTCTAAGCAGCAGGCTCATGACCCCAATGAGCTGCCTTCTGAGCCCTAAGCTTCTTTATCCTCTGACTTCCACATGAGACATTGTCTGTCCGGCTCTCAGAACTTTCCCTGATGTTGCCGGAGAAAAGCACTTGCATGCTTTTGTTATCCTTTTTTTGCTGCATTCTTCAATTAAATAGGCAGGTATAAGAAAAACCAAGCATAGACGCATTAGAAAGTTCCAGATTCTTCTTAAGAAGTCCATCCAGTTAAAAGTCCTGGACTCGTGGAAGGGAGTCCTGATCAATAAATGATAGTGATCGTGATGATAATGGTAACAACATACAACACTGATGTTTGTTTCACCCTTACCCTGGTCAGATCCCACCACAGCAAGGTAAGCACCATCATCATCACCATTTAGAGATCAGGAAATGGAAGCAGAGAGAGGATACATGACTGGAACAAGGTCACACAGCTTGCAAGCAGCAGAGATGGAATTTGAACCTGGGCTGCACGACCCCAGAGTGCAAGCTTTCCCTTTCTTTCTTCCTCATGTTTATCATCTGCAGATCCAACAGTAAATATTCCCCCCTTCTGAAGGGACTTAATGGATGGAGGGCGATGTCAGCAACATTTCATGTAAGTTATTGACATTCTCCATGCTGACAGAATAGATTAGCTGCTGTTCATTCAGCATCTTCTTGTCTTCTCACTCACATTGGTACTTTTCCCAGGTTGATTCTATCCTTGCTGTAAGAATCTAGGAGCAGGAAGTAGCTCAGCCTTGACACAGCCTAGAAGTAGAACCTGAAAGGTTTTAGAAACCCCGACAGTCCTCTGTTCCTTAAATATCCTGTACAACAGCTTCATGACTATCCTTCTTCAGAGCAGCGTTCTGGGCCTCCTGTCGCCATGAAAAATACAGCCGTTCCACAGGACTTAGGTTGATTACGGGGATGGGGGGCAGCCCCAATTCACAATGCTGTGATGAGAACTTCCCTGGTATGTTTAAATAATTTTTTAAAAGTTTATTTATTTTCAAGAGAGAGCTAGCAGGGGGAGGGGCAGAGAGAGAGAGAAAGAGGCAGAGAGAAGATCCCAGGCATGGTCTGCAGCACCATCAGCTTGGAACCCAACAGGGGGTGGGGGGTTTCAAACCCATGAACCATGAGATCATGACCAGAGCCAAAACTAAAAGTTGGACCCTTAACCTACTGAGCCCCCTAGGCGTCCCACGAACGTCACAGGTATTAATTCATTTTATCCTAATAACAACCCTCTAGATAGGTACTTTTCTTATCACCAATCACCATGATCTTATTTTACAAATAAGGAAACTGAGGCCCCAAAGAATTAGCACAGATTTTCTTGCTCAGAAAGGGAAGGTTCAGAATTCAAACCAGACAGCCTGATTCCAAGGGTCACATCTTCAGTCACAGCCCTTGGAATTCAAGGGGGTGGAACCCGATAGACTCAGCCTATGGCAGGATTAGCCCGGAATACTCAGGCTCCGATGAGCTGCACCGGGCAGGTGCGTTTCTATAGTACAATCATGGCAGTTGAAGCCTGGGAGCCAAGGGGTGAGGTGTAGGGGGAGAGGGAAGGAGAAATGTGGAACATTGCATGTCAGGCATTTACTTTAAAAGGCGTCTACTGAGTCCTGTGTGGTAGGCGTTCAGATTCCCCATTCCCTCGTGAATCTGTTGAAGATTAGATGGGGGTTAAACGGCTTGTTCCAGGCTGCATGTGAGACAAGATTCGAACACAGCCCATCTTATTCCTCAGCCTGACTTTATTATGACACTTTTAGAGGATGATGGCCAGGGAGTTGAGAGAAGGGGTTATATGGCAGACTGTATTTTCCAAAAAGGGCTGCAAGTATCACCCACCCCATATGATCTTCTGAAAATACCAACTTTGCTGTTTCCCCCATTGCAATAAGGGAATGATAGTCCTCACCTTGGATTTGGGAAGGCTGTGTGACTAGGGCAGAAGTGATACCACAGGACTTGCAAAGTAAGGTCATAAAAGCTGACACAGCGTGTGCTGGGACCCTTGAAATGCTTATTCCTGAAACCAAGCCACCATGCTGGGAGCAAGCTCAAGGCTACCCATGCAGAAAGACCATATGGAGACAGAACCTTGAGACTACTTAGACACAGAGGAAAGCCTGGCCTGCTCCAGCTGTTCCGGCCCCTCACGGTTCCAGCTCTGGCTACCATCTGACTGCAATCTTGTGATAAAACCAGAGCCCCAATGCCCAGGTGAGCCCTTCTCAGATTGTTTTAAGCTGCTAGTTTTGGGGGAGGATGTGATATACAACAGCATTAATCAGAACAGCATATTCTGAGGAACAGAAGTCTTTACATGGATGTAAGAGCCTCCTTCAAGTATCTGAAGGGCTGTCACGTATATGAGGAGTTTGACTCGAAGCATGAAGCACTAGAAAACAGCACTCATGTCAATGGTTGGGATTTGCAGAGAGGCAGATTTGATTCTTCATGGAGACCTTCTCTAACTATATAGCATTAGAATCGAGTCACCCAGCAGTGAGCACCCTGCCACCAAACGTACTCAAGCAGAGGGATGACCACTTTGGGGGCTCTTCTAGAAGGGTCTAGAAGATTCCAAAAAGGTACTTTCTCACTCTAAGTAGATATGATTCCAAGTGAGTTCAGGCTTGACTGTTTTGAAGAATAAACGTTTAGTAAACCCTTCTTAGAAGAGGTGAGGACTAATCTGGACCTTTCAAGTTAGAGAGCGGCGGGAAAGGAAAGCAGAAGGAAGGATGACTCAGCACAGTGCCCCTGGGGGCTACTGAACTAGCAGCACCATGTTAATCATTTCCCTCTCACCTTAAGACTTCTCATTCATTTGTGGTGGGTTATGGGCATCATTTTTCTAGACGTTTCCCCAGTCACCAGCCACCCTTTTGCCTCTCCCGGTCCTCACGTCCCATTGGATGCTAAGTCATTCATTCCACTCTCTATAACACACCCTGCATCTGTTCCTCGTGTTACCCCTGCGCTGTCGTTGGCTTTGTTCTAGTCATCACCACCTGTCCGCCGAGATGTCTACAACTGCCCTCTGAATCATTCCTCAGGATGCTCTGAACCAGTCAGTCCCTGGCTTCCAAACCAAAACCTTTGTTCAATTCCCATTGCCTTCAGAACAGAGCTGAAATTTCTGTTTTTATTTTTTATTAAAAATTTTTACTTTATTATTTTTATTAAAATTATTTTAATGTTTATTCATTTTTGAGAGAGAGAGAGAGAGAGAGACAGAGAGACAGAATGTGAGCAGGGGAGGGACAGTGAGAGAGGAAGACACAGAATTGAAGCAGGCTCCAGGCTCTGAGTTGTCAGCACAGAGCCTGATGTGGGGCTGGAATCCACCAACCATGAAATCATGACCTGAGCCAAAGCTGGAGGCTTAACTGACTGAGCCACCCAGGCCCCCCCCCCCATTTTTTTTAAGTTTATTTATTTTGAGAGAGAGAGAGAGAGAGGGAGGGAGCAAGGGACAGGTAGAGAGAGGGAGAGAGAGAGAGAATCCCAAGAAGGCTCCACACCATCAGCACAGAGCCTGTTTTGGGGCTCGAACTCACAAACCATAAATTCCAAAACCAAGAATGAGAGGTTTAACCAAGCCACCCATGCACCTCTAGAGCTGAAACTTCTTAGTCAGGCATTTAAGGCTTTCATGGCATGACAGTGAATTAAAATGAAGGAAGGAAGGACATGAAACAAGAAGGGTTTGGGGGAGAGGGAAAGAGACATTAATCCCTGTATTACTTTCCTACGGCTGCTGTTACAAATTACCACAAACTGTGTGGCTTAATACAACAGAAATTTATTATCTCACGGTTTTGGAGGCTACAAGTCCAAAATCAAGGTGTTGAAAGAGCTATGCTCCCTTTGAAGGTTCTAGGAAAGAATCTTTCCTTGCCTCTTTCTAGCTTCTCAGAGCTTCTGGAAATTCTTGTCTTTCCTTGGTTTGTGGCTCCCATCACTCCTATCTCTGCTTTCATCTTCACATGGGCATCTTCTCTGTATGTGGAGGTCCAAATCTCCCAGTTCTTTCTAAAGATACCAGCCATTGGATTTGAGGCACATCCCAGGATGACCTCATTTTAACTTGACTATGCCTACAAAGACCCTGTTTCCAAATAAGGTCACAGTCACAGATACTGGGGGATTAGGACTTGAATATATCATTGGAAGGCACTATTCAACCTTCTCTAATTCATTCTGACAGACACTACAGAACAATGGCTTAGCATGGGGATGGAATCTTACTTGTGAAAAGGTTCTGGGTGAAGTGAAGGATTTCAGGAACAGGGGAGGTAGTATTAAATAGCATACTAGATTACAAGGAAGTAATTTTTTTGAGCAATGGAAAAGCATGCATGATCAAAGGATAAAATTTTAATCAGGAAAAAAAATCAGTCTGGAAGCTGGGTATAGAAGAGATTACAGAAGGTAAAACTAGGAAGTTTGGGTTTTTTAAAATGTTTATTTATCTATTTTTGAGAGAGAACACAAACGGGGGTGGGGGGGGGGAAGCAGGCTCCTGGCTCTGCGCTGTCAGTGCAGAGCCTGACGTGGGGCTTGAACCTATGAACTGGGAGATCATAACCTGAGGCGAAGTCAGAGGCTTAACCTACTGAGCTACCCAGGTGCCCCTAGGAAGCTCAGGTTAAGAGGATGTCTGAGCAACCAGAAGGTGAGGAGAAAGGTACAGAACTAGATGGTTAGCCCCAGGAAGTTGTTAATCCTTTTTTTTTAAGTTTATTTATGTACTGAGAGAGAGAGAGAGAGAGAGAGAATTTGTGGGTGAGGGGCAGAGAGAGAGAGAGAGAGAGCTAGAGAGAGAATCCCAGGCAGGCTCCACCTTCAGTGCCCTTGAACTCATGAAATATGAGATCATGGCCTGAGCCGAAAATCAAGAGTTGGATGCTTAACCAATTGGGCTACCTGGGCATCCACCCCTAGCTTGCCTCTTTTGTTCAGCAGTATATTCCAAGAGCCTAAAACAGTGTCTGTCACATAGTAGGTCCTCAGTACACATTTGTTTGATAGATGAATGGGTGGACAAAGTAGGCTTTTGCTAGTGGGAATGGAAAAGAAGGAAAGAAGATGCCACAGGCCTTTCAGAGGTGGACTGAATTAGTGGACCCTGGAACAGGACAGAAATAAGGAGGGGGGTTCTTGGGTGGCTCAGGCGGCTGAGCATTAGACTTCGGCTCAGGTCATGATCTCACAGTTGCTCAGTTCGAGCCCCGAGTAGGGCTCTGTGCTGACGGCTCAGAGCCTGGAGCCTGCTTCGGATTCTGTGTCTCCCTCTCTCTCTACTCCTCCCCCGTTGACAGTCTGTCTCTCTCTCAAAAATAAATAAACATAAGAAATTAAAAAAAAAAGTTAGAAATATGGAGGAGCATTACTTAGAGTCCAGCCCCCAACGTGGCACCAGCTGGGGACAGAATGGAACCTCTCTCCCACCACCTGCTCATAGTCTGGTATTATAACCTGACTCCCGCGCTTTTTTTCCCACCACAGAGTGTCTAGAGAACAGGATGCATACATCGTTTTATCCATGTCTGCGTGTATCCTCTACAGCATGGTCCCCAAGTCAACTTTCGATGAACTTGCGAATGATTCAATTTCCACATTTAAGCAAAATCGAAATATTTCCCCCAGATTTAAAGTCTGAATTTTAAACTTTCGCACCCTGCAGAATAGCCTGGCACACAGTAAGCTCCCGATAAGCACTTGTTGAAGCAAACAGAATAAATCAGATTCACCCAGTTCCGCCCTGGCAGCGAGGTCTGCATTTGGCAGGACGACAGAATCCATTGCTGTTAAATTCTTATGTAAGAGCGAATGACCCTCCCAGCCTGCTTGACGTCTCCCGGCCAGGAGAAGTGGAGGGGAAGGGAAGGGACGCGAGAGCAGGGTTGGGAAGCACACACTCTGTCGGTGATAGATGCACAGATTCATTTCTAGCCTCGACCCCCACTTGGATCCGAAAAGACCGCTGCGCCGGGTGTGGGGCGGGGGTAGGGGGGCGGCGTGCTGGCAGTCCGTTCGCGGCGTATTTCATTCCGTGGGTAAGGCCTGCCCACCCGGCGCGCCCTGGGGCTCCGGGTCTGCGGGTGACAGCGGCCCCACTGGGGAACTCGAGTCCCTGGGGGTCCCCGCGGCTGCGGCTGCCGGCCGTAGACTTGGCCCGGGGGTCCCCAGGAGCCCGGCCCCCGCGCGCCCCGGCCGCGCGCCGCGAGCCTCCGTTGCCCGGCCTCCCCAGCGCCCCCGCGAGCCTCCCGGGGTCCGGCCTCCCCAGCGCCCCCGCG